>CM042182.1:13694445-13791945 GCA_023376005.1 Doryteuthis pealeii
AATCTAATGAGTCAGACGAACCTACTATTAGTTTCGCATAAAGCTCTTCAGGGCTAAAATCTGACTATATATATATATATATATATATATATATATATATATATATATATATATCCCAGCGACTTGAAATTAGAATAAACAGCATGTTCCACGTACACTTCGCAACGCCATTGCTAATAATACATCCGGGCATTCCCAAGCATATGATTCGGCCATAGCCGAACACTTGTCATCTATAAATGCTTGTAGGGCCGACTGTACCGACGAGTGTTTCTCCGTCTTGCACAGAGCTAGGTCTAAGAAGCACCTAACTATTCTTGAAGCTTCTTATATTTCATTATTTCGCCCCATTCTGTGCAGACAAAAACCCAAACACCCCCTTTACTTGTTGGGAGACATCTCCAATCTTGATTCGACTTGAGGGTTTATATATATATATCCCCCCCCTTTTTGTCCCCCTCTGGCTCACCTCCATTCGTTCTTAAAGAATATTTCTTATACAATCCGACTTTTATCCGTCGCCGGTGTTTATACTTGAAAAAGAACCGATCGAAAAGGCCTTCATATTCCCTTTATTTTATAATAAAATATCACCATCTTATAACTTGTATGATCTCCCTACATACATATGATTCCTTCACTTTTAGTATTATATAAGTTCTCCTGTACCAAAAATCTATTCATATATATATATATATATATATATACATGAAAAATAAGAGGAAATTAATCCGACAGTATGTGGAGAAAGGTAGACAATTATTGTATTATTTGGATTATTCTGACTATTGTCCTCATCTTAATTGTTATCACACTATTTCTCTGAATTTTTAGATGAGGCTTGATATTAGAATTATTTGGATTATTCGGACTATTGTCCTCATCTTTATTGTTATCTACACTATTTCTCTGAATTTTTTAGATGAGGCTTGATGATTAGTATTATTTGGATTATTCAGACTATTGTCCTCATCTTTATTGTTATCTACACTATTTCTCTGAATTTTTGAGATGAGGCTTGATGATTAGTATTATTTGGATTATTCGGACTATTGTCCGCATCTTCATTGTTATCTGTACAACGTATTGGCCGATGTGCCCCCCGGCCTTCTTTGGGTATTTATTGTCGGACTCTGGGACTTTCTCGGACTCAGGAACATTCTTTTTGGACTCGGGAACAGGATAGCCCCGTGGATTGAATAAAGGGTTAGTTTCAAAGTTCCGTGATGGCTCCCGATTACGACAAGAAGGTTCCCGAGTCCAAAAAGAAGGTTCCCGAGTCCGAGAAGGTTCCAGAGTCCGACAAGAAATACCTGAAGAAGGCCGGAGGGAACATCAGCCGAAACGTTGTACAGATAACAATGAAGATGGGGACAATAGTCCGAATAACGCAGATAATACTAATACGAAGACAACCTTCACACCGTTTGAAATGTTAGAGGAAAGAAGTTTCTCAGGAGACTGAAAATGAATACGCTTTTGTGTTTTAATAAGAATTTAAAAAACGGCACCTTTTGAACTTTCTCGACCGTTTCACTTTCGTTTTTATCAATTTTGAGTGGTATTCCGTAAATTGTTATACCTTTAAAAAATAAGAACATTAAGTATTCCTCTGAATGTTTGAGATGAGGCTTGAAGATTAGTATTATCTGCGTTATTGGACACATGGCTTAGTGGATAAGGTAGTTAGGTTAAGGCAGTTCTAAGTGACAGTTATCTCTGGATCCTGAGTTCAATCCTGAGTAGAGGCAGTTAGAAAAATAATTAACGCAGCTCCTACCCCAGCTATGGTTAGCGGAATGAGAACAGGATACCCCCGTGGAATAAATAAAGGGTTAGGTTCAAAGTTCCGTGATGGCTCCCGATTACGACAAGAAAGCTCCCGAGTTCGAAAAGAAGGTTCCCGAGTCCGAGAAGGTTCCCGAGTCGGACAAGAAATACCTGAAGAAGGCCGGAGGGCATATCGACCGAAACGTTGTACAAATAACAATGAAGATGGGGACAATAATCCGAATAACGCAGATAATACTAATCATCAGACCTCATCTCAAAAATGAACAAGAAATACCTGAAGATGGCCGGAGGGCATATCGGCCGAAACATTGTACAGATAACAATGAAGATGAGGACAATAGTCCGAATAACGCAGATAATACTTAGAACATTAAGCAATTGATGGGTTTGAAAATGATTGCTTTATTATTAGGAATTTGATCAAAAGTGTTACTTTTGTTGGGTTATCTTCCCTTGCTGCAATTTTCGCCGATAGGTGGCGTTAGTATTTGGCCACAAGCCGGGAAATCTGAATTCCTGTCTCTTTCCTTCCAGGCCGGCTACGAGTTAACATGGGTTAGGCACCTGACGCCTCTGCCCCTTAGGTAAGTGGGTGGGGGTTTTGTCCCCCAACTAGTTACCAGTAAGTGTTACACCTCTTTCCTCTAATAGAGCATTATGTATCCGTTTTGTATATCTTTGTCTTAAATGTATCTCCGTCACTTACACGGAATAAATATTGTTATCGTTGAACACCTTTATCGGAGTGACTTATGTACACACTTGTACCCACGTTGTTCTCTAAGGGGCGTGTATACATCGGACTCACACCGTCGTGGTTTTCTCGCCAACTGACCGCCCTGTCGCTGTGGCGTTATAATGCACCGACTGCACCTCTGCAGAGGGGTAAGACTCCCCCAATGGGGCCACCTGTTGGCCGTAGGTGGCGACCCGTGATGCTTAAGGATAGAGCCCAGTTGGATGAGCAGTTCATGACATGCAATACTCCACTTTGGCCCTATCTTGGGCTAGACGGGCGGTCGGAGAGGCCCCCTCCGATCAATCGGCTGGTCGCGTCAAGCACTAGCACCTATATGATTTTCCCAACCCTATTGCCCTTATGGCAAACCCCAACCCCTTTTTATCATATGGGTGCTAGAAGGCGGTGGCTGCGGGTCTACATGTCCTGGGAATGACGTTAAACTCTATCTGATGGTGAGGTTCCAGTTTTGGAGGTTTGGGGAATGTGGAGCACCCCTTCATCACCATTGCTCCCTGGTCCACTCTCACCCGGAGTGGTAGTACCTGTTAGGGTCCCATCTATGGGTTAAATAGAAAAATGTATTTATAAAAAAATTGTATTATCCATTAAGAATTGATTTATTTCAAAACTTTATCGGCATTAAATGACCCACTGAGGTTGATATGCCGTAAAACAAACCAAACCAAATCTCGCCGACTGACTAAAATCTATTTCTAATCTAAACCGGAAGAGGGTCTTCTTCACCGATTCTCATGTATCCACCGGAAGGAAGGATCAGGACAGGTCAAGCCTTGTCATTCAAATCCTTCAAGGCCATGGGCTGCAGCTTATAACGGCCATTTTGATTTCTACATTATTGCACATAAATATTAGGTTTCTAATAATTATGTAACACAAACATAATATAACTTCTTTATATGTTATACTTTCTTTGTTGTTTGTACTTGGTCGTATGAAATGACCACCGATCTATTTCACCATCGTGAGTTCGAAATTTGAAAAAACTCCACCATACACCGGAGAAACCTATTGAGGGAAGTTTGTGCGGGAACTTTTAAAAAAAGAAAGACACTGTAATTGGTTGTCCTGATCTGATTGTAGAGATGAATGAAAACCTTTTTGTAAGGCGAATGTATTGTGGTGATAGATATAATAGAAGCGAGCCGGAAGTTAACGCTTTGAAAGCAGAAATAAAATGACGAAAATAAGCAATCTGCGCATAGGATCAGTGCAGGTAGAAAGCAAAAATAGAAATAGTAAAGATAATAATTTTCGACTAAAATCAAACCAACCAAACAATATAAATTAATGAAAAAAAAAAAGAAAAAAATATTTTCATTTGTTTTATTTTTAATTCAAGCTTTATAAAAATGTCTTTTTTTTGTTTTGTTTTTTGTTTTTTGTTTGTTTCAGTCTTTTCTTAAAAATGGCATTTTCTTCCAAAAGGATTTGATGTGTGACGAAGGCTTCCGTTTTTTACAATGTGCAATTGGCGCCTTTATTTGAATGGGTTACGAGTAACGTTGACCCCCTCAATTCTGTCCGCACCCCTTGCACATAGAAAGTAAATTATGACACAATGCCTCATTGCTGGAACATTTCACCCTCAGAGCAAATAATTCGAATTTCAAATCAGTACCGTACGAGGTGTGAAAAAATAATTCTACATCAACACCACCCACCCTCCCGTAGTTCATTTGCTTCGTCTCCAAAAGATTCGTATCACAAATAAGGTAAGTTATGTCACTCGGCTGCTACCGTACTTTCTCTTATTTTCTTGATTAAACATGTGGATTTTTGAGAAATCACTGAAGTATTCTGTTTCCCGGCGTCGACGTCATTTCCGGTTTCGAGGATACTTCCGGTTTCTGATTTCATAAATTTTGGAAATAAAAAAGTATTAAATATAAAATCGTTTTTTTTTTCTTTAGATATAAAAAAAATCACTTATGTACGATTTATCGTACATATCCGTGTATTAGTCGACCTCGTGTATAAGGCGAAATAAAAAAAGGATTGAATATAAAATTAATTTTTTTTTTTCATAAAATATTTTTTTTAAAATTACTTATACACGATTTATCGTACATATCCGTGTATAAGTCGACCTCGTGTATAAGGCGAAATAAAAAAAAAGGAATAAATGAAAAATTAAGTTTTTTTTCTTTAAGTATAAAAAATTCACTTATACACGATTTATCGTACATATCCGTGTATAAGTCGACCTCGTGTATAAGGTAGCCACGTGTATAAAGCGAACCCGCGTATAAGTCGATCTTTGATTTATAGTTAAGTAATGATTAACTTATAGGAGCCAAGTATTGCTCAAAGTCCTTTCCATTATTTATATTTAGATTCTCGGACTTACCAAAATCACTATAGATCGACGCTGTGGTTGCATAGAAATTCGACATCGGGGTTATTTCCCAATTTTATGAGTTTCATTTTGTAAAAATAAAAAAGGAATAGATATAAAAATTAAATTTTTAAAAAAATTCTTTAAATATAAATAAACTCACGACTTATCGTATATATTCGTGTATAAGTCGACCTCGTGTGTAAAGCGACCCCGTCTATAAGTCGATCCTTGATCTATAGTCAAGGTAAATAATAAACTTATTGAGCCGGGGTATTGTTTGTTGTCCATCCCATTCTGTCTGGATTTTCGGACTTTGCAAAATTATGTGCCGGACGCCGAAGCTGCATAGAATTTGACTTCGCCGGGAAATGAAATAAATAATTTGTACCTACTGCTTCATATCTACCAAAGACTAGTCTATTTTATTTTAAAGTCAAAAAACAGAAAATATTTGACTGAAAAATGTAATACAATTATATATCACACTATTGCATTAACGTAAAGTATTCCATGGTACAATTATACCTTACGTATATATATTATATATATATATATATATATATATATATATATATATAATATAGATAAATATATAAAGGTTTTACATATCTATTTATTAGGTGACAAAGGAACATTCACAACCATATTGGTTTCATGCGATGCAATCATCAGGTGAAGATGTTTCAAATGTCTTCACTTGAAACATCTTCACCTGATGATTGCATCGCATGAAACCAATATGGTTGTGACTGTTCCTTTGTCACCTAATAAATAGATATGTAAAACCTTTATATATTTATCTATTATATTATATACAGCTCTATTTTATGTTGAGCACTCTACCAATAATACTGCCTTTGGTACACCATTCCAGCAAAAGCTGAAACAGTGACCATCTCACAATATATATATATATATATATATATATATATATATATATTGGTAATTTTTCCGAGATGAAATAAAGGAAAATAAAGTGCTCAATTACAAATGTAAGAGCTTTATTTATTAAATATAACTGTTTATACAGAGGTTTTAGTGACCATCTACCTAAGGTTTCTGGCTTTGCCTTCTTCAGGATACTTATTTCATCCCTCTGATATGTTAACAAACCAGTTACTGGTTTGTTTACAAACACATCAGAGGGATGAAATAAGTATCCTGAAGAAGGCAAAAGCCAGAAACCTTAGGTAGATGGTCACTAAAACTTCTGTATAAACAGTTATATTATATATATATATATATATATATATATATATATATATATATGGTTGAAAATAGAGGAAAAAGTGGATATAACAACACAGCAAACTAAATTCAATTGATATTTCACCTCGGTATTTAGTGAGGCTTCATCAGAATTTATTGTGGAGACAAATGTTTTTACAGTCTGCTTTTATACTGAAAAGGTTTTTTTTTTTGCATTTGAATTTAATTTAGTTGCTGTGTTTGTTGTATCCACTTTTTCCTCTATTTTCAACCATTACCCAATCCTTCACTCCTATATATATATTATATATATATATATATATATATATATATATATATATATATATATATATATGATGAAATAACGTAGACTAGAATAGCAGTCGATGGATATTCTGTTTAGAATACTTAAACATTCTCCTACACGTCAAAAACGTCTTATATTCACGCTTTAAGAACAGTGGCCCGGAACTATAAGTTTCACGCCACAAAAAGAAAAGCTCCGTTTTGGTTGCTTTTTCTTTCCTCCATTTTGCTATTATTTTTATTAACATTTTTATTATTATTGATATTAATATTGTTAATATTATTATTATTATTATTATTCAATCGATTTTTTCTGTTTGACTTTCTGTATCTTTCTCGCTAACCTCTTTCTCCTCTTTCCGATAAAGAATATTGTTGAGACACTCAATCAGATCTGATAATTGATAATATTCGGCTTCTATTAAGAGTTCCCTGAGAGCAGCTTCGTTCGTCACCGGAAGTGTTCCGTCCTTGAGTCCGCCATCGCGCAGATAGTTCAAAATGTAGCGGAAGTAAGTGCCATCGCGGTCGATGAAGTAACTTCCGTCGTGTTCCGTCTTCAGCGAATATCTACCGCTAAACATGGCCGACAACATGGAGTCGGCGTCTTTGGTCAAAGTGAGTAGGGATGTTGTGAACTGCAACCCGCCAATGTCTAATTTAATTCGGTTATCCTGAATTTTGTGCATTTCGGCCATTCTCTGAAATACAAAAAAAAATAATATATAAATAAAAAATTAAATAGATCAAATTAGAAATAAACTTAATTAAATAAAAACAAATACTGAATAATACGGAAAATATATAATATCAATAGAATCGTATTTTACGAATAGATAACATTAGATTACGGAAACTCCCGAAATAAAAATTGTATAATTAAAAAAAATTGTTTACTTTTGCAGTAAACGTGAAAAATGGCAGAGTGTGATTTTAACGTTATTTTATAATGCTGTTTAAATTTTTAGCTGTATTCGAAAATAATTCAAATCATCATTATTTTTGATAATTTAATTCGTCTAATTTAATTCACTTATCCTGAATTTTGTGCATTTCGGCCATTCTTAAAATACAATATATATATATATATATATATATATATATATATATATATATATATATATATATATAAAATTAAATAGATCAAATTAAAATAAGTAAAACTTAATTAAATAAAACGGTCGATGATACATCTATCTTCTATACTATATTAAAGGGCAGTTTGTGAATCTATATATCCGGAGGAAACTTCGAAACAATTAACGACAAAATAAATATATATATATATACACATTAAATATCACAAAGGGCTGGTTTCAAACAAAATAATGAAGATTTCATTTATTTTGTGAAGATAATTAAAAAATAATATTTAAATGATAACAGCTGGAAATCTTTGCAATTTAGTATTTTTAATAGGGGCATTAATTTTTCTTTTTCAAATGGTCCTGAATCATGCACGTCCTTTTTTTTACATGGGGATTTTAATAGGGCATCCTGTGAAGGATCGAACTCGCGATTACGCAATAATGGACCTACGAGACTATCTTTTTATAACCTCCCACTCCTTTTACACAGGCAGCGCCGGGTAGCCGCTTCTAGTCTTTCTTATTATAATGGAGATCGGAATCTGTCTGTAACCGAACTACGTCACTGCTAACGTAACAAATGTCCCAAATAATTACGTAGTTTATCAATGAGTACTTAATTTATAGCCTAAGTCAAAATCATAGGGGTAATTCCATGTTAATTCATTCCAGAAAAAGAAAAAAGTTTAGCTCTCCAATTTGGTGGTTTTCGCGACAATGGCGACATTTTGTAATCTATCTGTGTCTGTAAAATGAGTCTAATGAGCTTCCCTACTACTAAAAATTGGTTTATAAAGCCTTTTTGCCTAAAGGAATCAAAAAAGGCTATCAAAAATGTCTTAAAGTCAACCAATTTTAAGTTAGTATTATCTACGTTATTCGGACTATTGTCCCCATCTTCATTGTTATTTGTACAACGTTTCGCCGATATGCCCTCCGGCCTTCTTCAGGTATATCGACCGATAACGTTGTACAATAACATAACCACTAACTAAACAACCACTTATTGCGTTCAAATGTTTCGTCTCAAAGTTTGGGTATTTCCGTGAATTTAATGCTTTTTTATACGTAATCTCATGATATTATCTCTTGGCGCACTATTCTGCATTAGTACCAATGCTTTTTATACGTAAGTAAAAGTAAGTAAAGTCGTCGGGGCGCCTAATGTCGGTATCAGCCAATCAGCGAGGGAGTCTATCCCCTTTTCACTAGCGCTAGACCAAGGAGATTGTTTTTGCGTCTGAGGTCGAGCACCACACCTACCATCAGCTCCTTACTTTACGCACAGATCCCTGTGCTACTCTACGCTGAGTTGGCGAGGGCAGGATCGAACCAGGAACCTTGTGTTTCTAGCCGAACGCTTTACCGACTGAGCTAACACGGCCCTAAGTACCGAATTATTTATGGAATTAATTTTTAAACAAGGTTCATTCCTTTTAATGTTTAAATTTCAACCTCATAAAATTACACATGTGGTGCAACCTAAAAACCAGGACTTCTAAATTCGACCTATACTCGGTACACACGGTATTTATAGTGTTTGTTTTAATCCTGCAATGTGTCTTATATATCACAATCGTCGCCCCGAGTTCAAATCCTGGACGTGGTAATCGCATTTCAATTAGCGCTAATAACTCCTTGGAAAGGTATGAATCCTACTCTCCCTCCAGCTATGGATAAATAGTAGGGCATATGGGCTTTTAACCTTAGTTAGGCAACCAGTCTAGGAGCAGAAAACTCAACCTGTTAATCCAGCTTAAGAAATGACCTTGTGTCCTCCTGCTCGTGCGGAGGAGTTGGTATATATATTTATATATATCACTAAGAAAATAAAGGTTCCATAATCACCTCAAAGTTCAAGCCTGGAAGTTTTATTTTTCACTTTTTTTAATGTTTAAATTTCTACATCATAAAACTATCGCATTGGTGCAACTTTTTTATTCTAAAACAAGACTTCAAAATTCGAACCTATACTCGAGTACACACGGATTTATAGTGTTTGTTTAAATTCTGCAATGTGTCTTATATATCACTAGCAAATGAAGGTTCAATAATCACCTCAAGTTCAACTGGAAGTTTTCTTTTTCCCCTTTTAATCTTAAATTTCTACATCATAAAACTATCGCTTTTTTCCCAAAAACCAAGACTTTCAAATTCGACCTATACTCGGAGTACCCACGGTAATTTATATGTTTGTTTATAATCCTGTATGTGTCTTATATTATCACTAAGAAATAAGTTCAATAATCCCTCAAGTTCAAGCTGGAGTTTTCTTTTTCCCTCCCTTTTAATCTTTAAATTTCTACATCATAAAACTATCGCAATTTTTTTCCCCCTAAAAACAAGAACTTCATAAATTCGACTATACTCGATAACCCAGCGTAATTATAGTGTTGTTTATAATCCTGTCAATGTGTCCTATATACTCACTAAGAATAAAGGTTCAATAATCCACCTCAAGTTCAAGCTTGAAGTTTTATTTGTTCTCCTTCTTTTAATGTTTAAATTTTCTACCATCTATAACTATCGCATTTTTTCCCCTAAACCAAGACTTCACAAATTGACCTATACTCGAAGTACCCACGGTAAGTTATAGTGTTTGTGTTATAATCCTGTAGATGTGTCTTATATATCATAAGAAATAAAGGTTCAATATCACCTCAAAAAGTTCAAGCTGGAAGTTTTATTTTCGCCTTCTTTTAATGTTTAAATTTCTACATCATAAAACCTATCGCATTTTTCCCCTAAAAAAAACCCCAAAGAATTTTTTCCCCCAAAAAATTGACTATAACTGAGTAAAAACCCACCCGGGTTAAAAATTTTTATTAATTGGGTTTTTTGGTTTATTAAATCCCCTTTGGGGGTTTTAAAAAATGTGTTCTTATATATCCACTAAGAATAAAGGTTCAATAATCACCTCATGTTCAAGCTGGAAGTTTTCTTTTTCCCTCCTTTTAATCTTTAATTTCTACATCATAAAACTATCGCACTTTTTTCCCCCTAAAAACCAAGACTTCAAAAATGTCGGAAACCCTAATTTTTAAAACTTCCCGAAAGTAACCCACGGTATTTTTGTGTTTGTTTATAATCCTGTAAATGTGTCCTTATATATCACTAAGAAATAAAGGTCAATAATCACCTCAAAGTTCAAGCTGGAGTTTTTTATTTTTCCTTCTTTTAATGTTTAAATTTCTCACACATAAAACTATCGCAATTGTGCCAACTTTTTTTCTCTAAAAAACCTAGACTCAAATCGAACCTATACTCGAGTACACACGGTATTTATAGGTTGTTTATAATCTGCAATGTGTCTTATATATCACTAAGAAATAAAGGTTCAATAATCACCTCAAGTTCAAGCTGGAAGTTTTATTTTTCCCTTCTTTTATGTTTAAAATTCTACATCATAAAACTAGCAATTGGTTGTCACTTTTTTTTCTCTAAAAACCAGAACTTCAAATTCGACCTATACTCGATACACACGGTATTTAATAGTGTTTGTTTTATAATCCTTGTGTAGGGACTAGAACTCTCCTGTGTCTTTAGGGACTAGGAAGTAGTAAAGGTAACGTCCCTGTCAGGTTGAGTTAAGAACTCTCTTTGACGGTTTGGGCACCCCCCCCGCCCCCCCCCCCCCCCCGCCCGGCGCGCCGCCCCCCCCCCGCGCGCCCCCCGCGAACTGTTAAGCCTCTAGAAACGAGCGTCCATCTCAGACTTTGTGGCTTGAAAGAATACTAACACACAGCGAAGGGAGAAATAACTGAAGACTCAACCTGACCCACCCCCTCTAACGAGGAGTTATTCTGATTTGTAAGTACTGCCCTAAGTACTTGTTTTATTGACTGTCGTTTGAGTTGTATGTAATAAAATAGGTTAAAGGTACATTGCTTTCCCCTTGTCTTTTACATCTGAAAAACGTATATTCTTATTTCTTTTAGACTGTTAGCAGCCTTTCTACACCTGTATGTTCTTATATATCACTAAGAAATGAAGGTTCAATAATCACCTCAAGTTCAGCTGGAAGTTTTATTTTTCCACTTCTTTTAATGTTTAAATTTCTACATCATAAAAACATCGGCAATTGGTGCCACTTTTTTTATCTAAAAACCAGACTTCAAAATTCGACCTATACTCGAGTACACACGGTATTTATAGTGTTTGTTTATTATGTGTCTTATATATCACTAAGAATAAAGGTTCAATAATTCAACCTCAAAGTTCAAGCTGGAAGTTTTCTTTTTCCTTTCTAACCTGTTCTGTCAGTTCAAGTTGGTCGATTTTCTCCTGGCAACGAACTTTTCCGTTGTCTCCAACTTTCTCTTGCGAACGTCTCTCGATGCACTTTTGGTAAGCATCAAAGTTTTGCGTTTTTCTTTTAATCTGAAAGTTCCTCCATCGCCACATGCCTGCTTCCTCTCTGCCCACTTTCTCGGCGCGCAGCTCCCGCTCGTCTCCCTCTCGGTACACCAGTCTCTCCCTCTCGCGCAGCTGGTTCTCCGAATGTCTACATAGTCCTTTGGCTCGCTGCAGCAAAAGCGCTGAAGTTTGTGATTGCAGCTTTTCCATATAAGTCCTTTCCGTATTATCGATCTGGTCGTGTATGTCATCTCCAGGGTGCTCGTGACGTCCTGAGAATGTTGTGCTGGTAAAGAGGACCGTAGGGGCGTGTCTGCGCCTCCGTCGCTTCCGGTTGTTCCTTCCACGATGTCGTCGCCGCTGAAATCTCCAGGGCGATTATTGGTCGGGTGAAGTCCGAATCGATGTCCAGGGTCTTTCCGATTGGCCCTTGTCCCTGTAGAGAGGGTCCCTGCCACTCGCTTGTCGCAAATCGGCCTTGGCCCATAACCGTCTTGCTGGGTTTGCGGGATCAATAGAGTTCGCGGATTTTCCACTCGATGTGAACGCGATCTTTTCCAATCTTGCTGAAACGCATGATTTGGAAGTCCTCGACGTTCGCGTTGCGAGCATCACTTTGAAGCGAGTTCTGGTTATGCTCAAGGTCTGGGCCGCCGCTGAGTGGTAGACCACTAGTTTTCATTGGCTTTGTGACCATCGCCAAGCCATACACTGTGCCATTCATTCTCCCAGCGATCCTTGTGAACGACATCGACGTGTATGGGGTAAGTCCCGGCGGGTCAAGATCTGACCGGGCTGGACGCGCTGCTGGTGATAGAATTTCGGTCTGCATGCCAGATAGCGTTTTCAGCTGCTCGAAGCCATTCTGCTATGATTATGTACCAGAATTCTCCCTGAACGAAACGCCGCTCGAAAGAATTGTTCAAGATTGTTCTTTGAGTGACGCACTCGGAATATTTGGCCGCGGGGCAGACGCGGTGCTGGCCGGCGCTCATTAACTTGGCAAAGACAAGAAAGGAGAAAAAAAAATAAGGTTTTATATGTTGTTTGAAGGTTTTATGAATGAGAAAATAACGAAACGAGGTTAGAACATTAATATTTAGTAAGTAAACTTTAAAATAACATTAAGAAAATACAAATACGCGCCAGCGGCGTGAAGAAAGGTAAACCATTTTCTCAAATTTCTCACACACCAATATATATATATATAATATATTATATTATATAATGGTATTCTGTGGAAAGGTTGACTTACGGGAAAAAAAGCGAGAGATCACACAGATCCATTGTGCTACTCATACGCTATAGTTGGTGAGGGCCCGGTATCGAACAAGAACCTGTGATTCCCTAGCCGACACATCTAACCGCACTGAGCTAAAGATAGATATAAGTAAAGTCGTAAGTAAAGTCGTCGGGGTGGCTAAGTTGGTATCAGCCAATCAGCGAGGTGAGGTCTATCCTTCTTTTCACTAGCGCTAGACCAAAGAGATCGTTTTTTGACATTGAGGTTGGAGCGGCCACAGCCTCACCATCCAGCTCCTTACATATTACCGCAACATATGCATGTGCTACTCATCAGCTGAGTTTGGCGAGGGCCGGTATCGAAACTAGGAACCTTGTGGCTTCTAGCCAACGCTCTACCGACTTGAGCTAACAGGCCCTTCCCAAAGATAGATATTAACAGGCTACAATAGTGGAGATTTCCATTCAATAGATTTCCAAGTGATATTGATTAAGCTACAAGCAACGCACGGCAAAGAAGGTTAATTTACATTGTTGCCGTATCCGACTTTACATCGATGCAGGTCTATTCTTGAATCGCACCCCATTCACCATCCCACACACCCACCACCCAGTGATTCTTTTTTTTTTGTTAGAAAAAGCTTTACCAAACATCTCCACAGTCACGCTGATGACAATAACATCAACCTTGCATGTCTCTCCGGATGTTAACTTGAGCATTGGGAAAAAAAAATTACTGGTTAGAGAGGTTGCGAAATTGGGCAACTCTATACAAAAATATTTATTGTGATGTCATCAAAACAATAGATACAATTATTTCATACAGGCCGACCTGTTACCCACATTTAAAACTTTGGACTTAGCAGAAATCCTCAAGATATGCTGGGGCTGGTTTGGTTTGTTGGTTGGTTTTATATCAACACTTGTTGGGTTATCAATGATAAAGTCAGTTCTTTTTTCCTATTTAGTTTTAATGCCAACAAACAATACCCCAAGAAATATTCCTTAGTTTTAGGATTTAGAGGCTATGTTTGAAAAAAATTCCTTTTTTATTTGGTTTATAGGAGGCTTTTGTTGAATATTTCATGCCAGAAGGGTCGAGTTCTGTGTATTTGCAAAGTTAATATATAGGTTTACAAATTAATTATTACTACTAGCAAATATATGCACCCTCGAGCATGCAAGTATATTTAGTTTTAATGTAGTAAATATTGTATTATATTAAAGGCTAATGAAACTAAATTAAAGAATCAGATAAAAGATTTGAAATAGAGGGTATAATATAAAGATTGAAACAGAGGGAGGTATAATAAAATTGAAAATTAAACTACTGTCCGTCACTCTCGTCTTTCATTGTTATTTTTTTCTAAATTTAAGTATTTAGTTATATAAGAGGAAGTAAGAATAAAAATGACAGTCATTTTATCTTGTTAAGGATTTCAATTTAAGATTCAATTGAAGAGATTTGCTTATATTTCTATTAAATAAAACCAAACAGTTAGAAATCAATAATACTAAGCCACATATTTATTAAATTCGGATTTTTGTATTATATGCCAAATACCTTCCCGTTCACACTGTAAACCCGACTATTTTGTTGTATATATGAATATATTGCATGGTTGTCAGTATGTAGACATAGTTAATCAGTATTAATAATGTATAGACAATTTTATTCTTAATAATTGTAGGTTTACCGATAGAAATTATAAATCATGGTTAGAATTGGAATCTTATAACTAAGAGCAAATTGTTGAACTTGAGTAGGAATCATAAGTTTCGGTACAGACAGAAAAAACACAATCTCCATTATAATAAGATTTGCGTTCAAGTATTTTCAAGAAATTTTATACTATAATTTTAATAAATATTTGGCCACAGTTATATGGTTTCAAGTTTCCTATACAAATTACACGCTATCATAGTTAATGTCAGCAGTATACCTGTTTTTTTTTGCAAAGTGAAAGGCCAGCCAACGCCACACAATGCGGTCAACCTTCGCGAACTTAATGAAATACAATCACTGCTATTTCCAAAGTGTCTTCTTGCCAGTAGATTTTATCCATTGCTCCCGAAGGTCCGTTGATAGGGAATACTCTAGATGAGAGGTTACCAAAGAATTGCAAAGTTCCTGTTCTAATAATGGTCTCCCTGCCACTCAACGCATTATTAGCAGAGATTGGGGTTAATCGACCTGTGCAGTAAAAGTTGCGAGAGCTGTGACAGTAGGGTGTGCACTCCAGTAGGCGTGCAAAAACATGCCTCTGGTCTACGCGCAGTGAAAGAGACATACTCGACTCTCACTGTCCAGCTGATACGACGGAATAGGCCAATCTGCCAATATATGTACTAGCAAATATAACTCACCTCCGCGGTGGTCAAGTTTTAAGCATATATAATATAATAATAGTCAGTATTTGAGATTTAGGAATAGGCGAGTGAACTGACTAAGAATCGCAGATAAACAGATGGAACCACGCAGGGTTTATACATCGAAAAATAGAAACAACTTTGAAACTACTATTCCATTCATTTTCCATTACTTCCCCCTTTCATTGCTAAATTTCTCCTAATTTAACTATTTAGTTAAAATAGAAGTAAAGGAATAATTTATTTACATGTTATTTTTCTCTTGTATAATAAATTTCTTTTAGGATTTATCCACGAGATTTTTGTTTATATTTCTTTAAGTATAAACCAAACAATTAGATCAAAATACTAAGCATATATTTATTAAAATAAAATGTTTTAAATATCAATATGTCAAATTAGCCTTTTCGTCAACTGTAAACCCCTATTTTGTTGTATATATTAAATACAATTGTATGTTCATTCAGTTACGTAGACTATTGGTCAACAGTATTAATAATGCTAAACAATTTTTATTAATAACTGAAGGGTTTAAAAGAGAAATCATTGGAGAATTTGAGGCTAAATAATTAAGGGAATTGTACTTGAGTAGTAATATAGTTTCGGTTACAGACGAAAACACACAATCTCCTTATAATAAGATATATAGACCAACATATATGAATAATGAAGCAGGAACAGCAATGCCGTCATCATCTGGCGAGAGGATGCCTGCATTGGCTGGCCACTCAAGGAGGAATGGACAAAGGGCTGCATCACCAAAACCTACTGTATGGGCGAAATTAGCAGAGGACACGCCGACGGTAGGGAAGACCACGCCTGATGCTTTAAAAGATGTTGCAAGAGAGAACAATGAGACATTGCCACATTAACACCTAAACATGGGTGCTTGGTGGCGATTGAAGACCTTGGTGACTCCTCGCCGTAGCCCAAAGAACGAAAGGAGTGAAAAGCAGAGAAAAGGAGAGGCCCCACAGAAAAAGAGAGCAAGAGGAAGGAAAGATAACAGCCTCCAGCAATCATTACTGTTTTTTGCAGTCACTGCTCCAGAGACTGCCTTCAAAAAATTGGGTCTGTTCACCACTCACGCAGTTTGCAGATAAAAATTTTAAAAAATCTTTTTTAATGTCACTACCACCATCGTCTTTAGAGACGGAAAGGATGCCAACAATAAATATTTTACCACCCTCCGCACGAGCGAGGATGTGGACACAGGTCAATATTTCTAATCGGAGTTCAATAGGTTTTGACATTTTAGAGTTTTCCTTCTCCTAGACTGAGTTGCCTAACAAGGTTAAAGACCCAGTCTGCGCCTCTATTTACCCATAGCTGGAGGGAGAGTAGGAATTCATACCTTTCCCAAGGGTATTAGAGCTAAGTGAAATGCAATTAGCACGTCCAGGATTTGAACTCGGGGTAGACGAGTCCATTTCCATGACTTAACCATTACACCACGCGCTTCCTACCATCAATATATGAATAGAACAAATACTAGAAAGTAGCTAATTAATAGCCGACCTACCTTAATAATCCTTGCAATGTTCCGCACCTTGCCAGGTGAGGCTGCATCCAGTTAAATTAATGGCATTCAGAGTCATGTTGTTCTTTATTGCCCGACCAATTGCTAAAGTGAAAAAAAAGGCAATAAATATAAACACAGAGAGAGAGAGAGAGAGAGAGAGACATACAGGGAAAGGCAGAGACAGAAAGAGAAGAGAGAGAAAGAGACAGACACACCCACACACAGAAAAACAGACAGACAAACACATACACTGACACACAGAGAAAGGCAGAGAGAAAAAGGCAGACAGACACACACAGAAAGAGAGAAAGAGAGAAGGAGAGAGAGAGAGAGAGAGAAACACACATACACAGAAAGAAGGGAGAAGAAGAGAGAAACACACATACACAGAGAAAGAGAGAGGGAGAGAGATAGAAAGAGAGAGGGAGAGAGAGAGAGAGAAACACACATACATACAGAATGAGACAGATATACAGACATAGAACGAGACACACACACACACAGAAAAAAAGACACTGACCACGGAGAAAGGAGAGACAGACAGAAAGAAAAAGACAGACACACACTCACACACAGAGAAAGACAGAGAGAGAGTAGACAGAGACATACACAGACACACAGAGAAGACAGAGAGAGAGTTAGACAGACATCACAGACACACAGAGAAAGACAGGAGAGAAAGAGACACACACACAAAGAAAGACAGAGAGAAAAAGGTAGACAGACAATACACACTGACACATAGAAAGACAGAGAGAGATACACACACAGAAGGAGTTAGACAGACATACAATAACGCACACACACACAGACAGAGAGAGAGAGAGAGAGAGAGAGAGAGATGCACACACATTACAGCACTGAGAAAAAGAGACACACACACACATAGAACACACAGATGAACAACACACAGAAAGACAGAGAAGACAGAGAGAGACATAACATACGCCAAGAATGACAGAGACACACAGACATACACACACCAGAGAGAAAGAAAGAGAAGACACACACAGACGGAAAGACTATAAAGGGAAATAAAAATATTTCAGAAATATCAAACTCTTGATGGTTTGGTTTGGTTTGTTTTACGGCATATCAACCTCGGTGGGTCATTTAATGCCGATAAAGTTTTGAAATAAATTCATTCTTAATGGGTACTCAATTTTTTTTTATAAAAACATTTTCTATTTAATCCATAGATGGGACCCTAAAAGGTACTACTACTCCAGGTCAGAGTGGACCAGGAAGCAATGGTGATGAACGGGTGCTCCACATTCCCTAGAGCTCTAAAATTTGAACTTCACCATCAGGTAGAGTAACGTCATTCCCAGGACATTAGAACTTCAGTCGCCACTTCTAGCACATACATGATAAAAGGGGTGTGGGGGTTGTTATAAGGGCAATAGGGCTGGGACAATCATTCAGTGCTAGGGCTTGACATGGCCAGTCGATTGATCGGAGAGGTCCTTAGCTTAATAAGGGCCAAAGTGGAGTGTTGTACGACATGGACTGCTCAGCAATTAATTAAAAATTAACATTTATTTATACTTACATTCTAAGCCACTGTCTCCGATTCGGCAGTAAGTGAGGGACAGGTAATTCAGGGAAGAGTTTTTATTTATCCCTTTTAAAAATAAAAATAAAATTACAATGAAAGAAATAAAAAGACATATAAGGTAGAAGAAATTGAAAATGAGATATTTCATGAAAAATAATATCCAATGCATTTTCATAGTAAAATCATTGTCCAATGCATTTTCATAGTAAAAATCAGTCAAATTCATTTTATAGTAAAAATCATTGTCAAATGGATTTTATAGTAAAAATCATTTCCATGCATATTTAGAGTAAAATTAATTGTTCAATGCATTTTATAGTAAACTCATCAATTTATCTTATGTAAAACATGTCAATACTTTTCATAGTAAAAACAATTGTCCAATGCATTTTCATAGTAAAAATCATTGTCCAATGCATTTTCATAATAGTAAAATCATTGTCCAATGCATTTTCATAGTAAAAATCATTGGCCAATGCATTTTATAGTAAAAATCATTGTCAAATGGATTCTTATAGTAAAAATCATTTCCCATGCATATTTAGAGTAAAAATTAATTATTCAATGCATTTTTATAGTAAAACACATCAAATTTATTCTTATAGTAAAAATCATTGTCTAATGCATTTTCATAGTAAAATCATGGCAATGCATTTTTATAGTAAAAATCATTGGCCAATGCATTTTTATAAAAAAAAATTTCAATGCATTTTATGATAAATAGTATTTCCAATGCTTATGGCAAAAATTATGGAATTAACACACTTACAGGATATTCACTTGTTTTTTTTTTTTATTTAGCAGTAAATAAACTAATAAAAGTTAAGACACAAAACATTTTTGTTAGTATTAACATTAAAATGATCTTATTCATCTTTGGCAAACCAATGCAAACCCCACAGTATCTATACAGAATAAAAATTATTTGTACAAAAAGATAGAAACCAACCTTTGCCAAAATAAAGAATGTCAGAATCTCTAAGTGGAAGACCTTGTAGCTTCAGGCAGGCCAATGCAGGTGTGACCAACAAACACTTTTTGATGGCTTTAACAAGTTCATGGTTCACTTCTTACTGCGGATTGCAGGTTGTTTACGTTTGGATTGCGTACCTTGTTTTCTTTTCCCTAAAAAAAAAAAAAATGTTTAATAAAAAAATTAGAATTAAAAAATTAGTAATTTCTTATAGTAGCATTCCCAGTTGATTTTTTTATTTGAGGTTTATTGTTATTCAATCACGTTAGTTATATAGAGTTTTGTAAATGGAGTTCAGAACTGTTTGAATTATGCGAATATCCCCAGTGGTTCAAAAGTTATGAGAATTTAAAGCCCAAAATTGTGACAAAAGTGGACATAAGTTTTGTAAAAAAACTAGCAAATATATGCACCCTCCGGGTGCAAGTATTTAAGTTTTGATATAATAAAATATCATTAAATTAGAAAGGCTAATGAAACTGACTAAGATGCAGATAAAAAGATTGCAACAGAGAGGGTATAATCGAAAATAGACCAACTTTGAAACTAACTATTCATCATTTTCCATTACTCCCTCTTCATTGGTAAATTTTCTTAATTTAACTATTTAGTTAAAATAGGAAGTAAAGGTAATATTACAGTTATTTCTTCTTGTAAATAATTTCTTTTAAGATTTATCCACGAGATTTTTGTTTATATTTCTTAAGATAAAACCAAACCATTAGAAATCAATAATACCAAGCACATATTTATTAAAATATAATTTAAATATCAATATGCAAATTAGCCTTCTTGTTAAACTGTAAACGCATATTGTTGTATATATAAATACAATTTGCATGTTATTAGTACGTAGATATGGTCAACAGTATTAATAATGTAAAACAATTTTATTAATAACTGAAGGTTTAAAAAGAATGAATCATGGAGAATTTGACGTAAATAATTAAGGGAATTGGGCCTTGAGTAGTAATATAGTTTCGGTTACAGACAGAAAAACAACACAATCTCCATTATAATAAGATATGTCAAATCATGGACTAATTGAAAGAAGAAAATTTAGTAATTTTCTTCACCATTTTCTTTATTTTGGAACATTTTGATAAAACTTTCCAACCATATAATATTTTTAGATTGGATCAGAAATACCGAGATTAGGTGCGATAGGAGGATGCTCGACCCATGACAATTCAACGAAAGGTGGATAAATGCCGCAAGCTTGTGTGTGAGAACGAGGGCAGGAGTAGAGATATTGTTGCCTGTCCATCATGGCCAGCACTGCACGGGATCCTATCTCGGACCCCATCCTTAGATAGACAAACAAAGTCTGTAAAATACAAAAGAAAAAACAAGAAAAAGCCAAAACTGCATACACCATAGATCCTTTTAGTTAGAGGCTGAATGATCATCAACCCCAGTTTTTTTTTCTTATAGGACATATCCAGGACCCCAATCCAAGTTTTTTATATACCACCCGAGTCACCCTAATATTTTCCCTGGAAAGTCAATTTTTCTAGTAACCCAACCCGCTTGGCCTACAGAATCCAATTTTTTTACGAACCACCCACTAAGGAACCCACTCCCATATTAGAAGGGCACTGACCGGCTTGCTTTCAAACAAACAAAGTGCGGAAGACAGTCGGCGGCCTACACAATAGCTGAGGGAAAGGGGGAAACCAAAATGACCCAAATTTTGTTTTGTTTACATGTGTTTTTCAGTTTCTTGGGGTTTTTTATTTCAATTTTTTCCCACCCCCTCCATCGCCAATCGTCATTGGGAATTTTTAAGTAGGATACATGCATAGAGCGAATGAGGTATTTGGGTGAAAGGGAGCTGCGCAAGGAGAGAATGCAAGATTTTTATTTTATTTTTGAATGAATCGGTCGGCGAGTGAGCCTAGCTAGATAGATCCGTGTAGTGATATGACCAGTTTTATCACCCCTCCCCCAAACCAAATTTCCGGCTACATGCCGAGTTGTGTGCACATACGTTGTACTCTCATTTCCAAATAAAGAAAAAGTTTATTTGGAGTGAGTGCACGTATGTGCTCACTTCAAATAATCAGAAATACCAGAGTAATTGCAATTTGAACCAATTAAGGTGAAAAATTGTTTATGTCCAACGATTTTACAAAATGAGCTGTTATTGCTACTTATAGATAAAAATTATTTATTTAAAAAAATGTTATGAGATAATTATCTCCACTAATGAACATTTGACTTTTCACTGAATAAAGTGTAGTATCAGTCAAAAGCCGACTAAATGTGTAAGAAAATAAAAGATGGCAAATAACAAGCTATTTTTTTTATTTTGTATTTTTGTCTTTTATTGATTTATATGGTTAGAAAGAAAAGAAAATAATCTTCTAAAATATGTAGTTTGTATGTGTGGTTTACCGTCAGGTTTTTTTTTGTCAAAGTTTCAATCTTGGAAAAAAACTAACTTGCATAAACAAGCTGCACACGCAGGACGGGTTTTGTTAAAAAAAATATATATAAAGAGTTATTTTATTTTCTTGCATGTAATACAACATAGCAGGTATTAAAAATGTATTTTTAAGTTTAAAGTGATGTTTTATATTTAAATCAATACTATATGTGTATACATGCAGTATAAAATGAAAATATTGAATAATCTTGCGGTAAACTTAAAAAATTAAAAAAAATTAAAATATATATATATATATATATATAATATATATAATATATATATTTATATATATATAATATATAATATATATATAATATATATATATATATAAATATATTAAATATATATATATAATATATAATATATATATATATATATAATATATAATATATAATAAAGTGTAGTATCAGTCAAAAAGCCGACTAAATGTGTAAAGAAATAAAAGATGGCAAATAACCCATTTTTTTTATTTTGTATTTATGTCTTTTATTGGTTTAAATTGCAATTTCTTGTGTATTTCTGGTCCTATCTTAAAAATATATATATGGTTAGAAAGAAAAGAAAATAATCTTTCTAAATATGTAATTTGTATGTGTGGTTTTTGTTGTAAAGAGAAGTAACCCTTACGTATGCAAATGAGATACGTATATAAAAGCAACAGTGGATTAGCTTAGAGTAATGCGAGTTGATCTCCAACCACACGTGCGACAACTTTCCAAGTAATCTTACCAAGAGACTTTTTACCTTGCGCGGCCGAAAGCCGTTTTATTTTGTTATATGTATTATTTGTAATAAATTATTATTACAACCACTCAACCTTCTCGTTTATGTATTTCCAAGACAGAACAGTTTTAATCTTGGAAAAAAAGAAAGAAAAGAAAATAATCTTTCTAAATATGTAATTTGTATGTGTGGTTTTAATCTTGGAAAAAAAACTAACTTGCATATACATAGCTGCACACGCAGGACGGTTTTTTGTTAAAAAAATATATATAAAGAGTTATTTTATTTCTAGCATGTAATACAACATAGCGGTATTTAAAAATGTATTTTTTAAGTTTAAAGTGATGTTATATATTTAAATCAATACTATATGTGCAGTATAAATGAAAAATTTATTACATGCAGTATTTAAAATGAAAATGTGAATAATCTTGCGGTAAACTTAAAAAGTTTAAAAATTAAAATCACTGATATTTGTACGACCGAAGTTATGTATCAGCCCCCTCTGACACATAATATATATATATATATATATATATATATATATATATATATATATAATATATATATGTAAAGTCGTCGGGCAGTCTAATGTCGGTATCAGCCAATCAGCGAGGGAGTCTATCCCCTTTTCACTAGCTCTAGACCAAGGAGATTATCTTAGCATCTGAGGTGGAGCGCCACCCTACCATCACCTCCTTACTTTACCGCACAGATCCCGGTGCTATTCTACGCTGAGTGCGGCGAGAACCGGTATCGAATCAGAAACCTTGGGATTCCTAGCCGAACGCTCTTCCGACTGAGCTAACCCAGCCCTTTTATATATATATATATTATGTAAAAATGGAATTGGAAATGAATCCGACAATATGAGGAAGAATGAATAAAGAAAAGAAAGTACAGAATGGATAATAAAAGATGAATTTAATCAATATCACTCACCATGTGTTTCGGTCAGTTTATCTATGTGTACATAGTTTGAATTGTGTACACATAGATAAATCAATCGTCAGTTTATCTATGTGTACATAGTTTGAATCATGTACACATAGATTCTCTAGAGAGAAGGAGAGAGAGAAGGAAGAGAGAAAGAGAGAGAGAAAGAGAGAGAGAAGAGAGAAAAGAGAGAGAGAAGAGAGAGAGAAAAGAGAAAGAGAGACAAAGAAAGAGAGAGAAAGAGAAAAGAGAAAGATAGTGGAGAAAGAGAGAGAGGAGAGAGAGCGAAAGAAAGAGAGGAGAGAGAGAGAGAAGGAGAGAGAGAGAGAGAGAAGGAGAGAGAGAGAAAAGAGAGAGAGAAGGAGAGAGAGAGAAAGAGAGAGAAAGAGAAAGAGAAGGAGAGAGAGAGAAGGAGAGAGAGAAGAGAAAAGAGAGAGAGAAAGAAAGAGAGAGAGAAAGAGAAGATGAGAGAAGAGAAAGATAGAGAGAAAGAGAAAGATAGAGAGAAAGAGAAAGATAGAGAGAAAAGAGAAAGAGATAAAGAGAGAAAAGAGAGAAGATAAAGGAGAGAGAGAGAAGAGATGTCCTCATTAAAAACAGAACACTTATTAAAAGATTTGTTTTTTAAATTCCAGACAAGGTCGATTTGTAAAATTTCAGATGTGCTGACAGCTAAAATCTCATTGTTTTGTTCACTTGTATATTATTGCAGTCAGTGACGAAATTGGTTGGTTATATGCAAATGTAAATATGAATAAACAAAATCAATGGGAAAAAAAAGAAGCGGAGTTGGGTAAGAGAGGGGAGGGGTGATGAAGGTTTCTAATAAAATTGATGAGACAAACTGGCACCGAATTCTGGTTAGAACATCTGTTATCAAGTCTGGTCATGTTTGAAATGGGTAATCTATCTATCTATATTATACATATATAAAGGGCAGTTGTTTGGTTTGGTTTGTTTTACGGCATATCAACCTCAGTGGGTCATTTAATGCGATAATGTTTTGAAATAAATCAATTCTTGATGGATANATACAATTTTTTTATAAATACATTTTTCTATTTAACCCATAGATGGGACCCTAACAGGTACTACCACTCCGGGTCAGAGTGGACCAGGGAGCAATGGTGATGAAGAGGTGCTCCACATTCCCCAAACCTCCAAAACTGGAACCTCACCATCAGATAGAGTTTAACGTCATTCCCAGGACATGTAGACCCGCAGCCACCGCCTTCTAGCACCCATATGATAAAAAGGGGTTGGGGCTTGCCATAAGGGCAATAGGGTTGGGAAAATCATATAGGTGCTAGGGCTTGACGTGACCAGCCGATTGATCGGTGGGGGCCTCTCCGACCGACCGTCTAGCCCAAGATAGGGCTAAAAAGGGCAGTTGTGTGTATATATATATATATTATATATATCTTATTATAATGGAGATTGTGTGTTTGTTTTTCCTTATTTAACTATATAGTTAAATTAAGAAAATTTAGGAATGAAAGGGCGGAAATGAAAGGAAGATTTAGTTTCAAAGTTGTTCAATTTTTCGATTATACTCCCTCTGTTTCAAATCATTTTATCTGCATTCTTATTTAGTTTCATTAGCCTTTCTAATTTAATATATTTCATTAAAAGTTAAATACTTGCAGCCAGAGGGTGCATATTTTTGCTAGTATATACAATTAATGATAAAGTAAATATATATATACACATTAAATATCAACAGGGCTTGGTTTTGAGCAAAAATAATGAAGGTTTGATTTATATTTGTGAAGAGAATTAAAAAAAATTTTTTAATGATAACACCATAGAATTTTTTTTACATTTAAGATTTTAAATAG
Source organism: Doryteuthis pealeii (assembly GCA_023376005.1). NCBI lineage: Eukaryota > Metazoa > Mollusca > Cephalopoda > Myopsida > Loliginidae > Doryteuthis > Doryteuthis pealeii. The sequence continues at coordinate 13,719,893 of CM042182.1, forward strand.
TAGACAATAATTTTTCTTTTCAGAGTGGCTGAATTAACGCAAGGTCTTCTTTTTTTTTTTTTTTTTACATAGGGAATTTAATGGGCATCCTGTGAGGCTCCAACTGGTGATTCAGTAATAATGGATCTGCGAGACTAGCTTTTTTTTTGCTACCCCCCCCCCCCATCTCTAGCAAGGCGACATTGGGTAGCCGCTTCTAGTGGTAAAATAAGGGAATTCATTTAGAGAGACAGAGAGATATGAGCAGTCTGAAAGAGGTAGATATGAAAACAGAGAGAGAGAGAGAGAGAGAGAGAGATGAGCAGAGACACAAAGAAATACAAGCAGAGAGACAGAGAGACATGAGCAGAGTGAGACAGAGATAGAGATGGGGAAAGAGAAAGAGAGATGAGTAGACTGAGAGATAGGAGCACACTGAAAGAGATAGATATGAGGAGAGAGAGAGAGAGAAAGATATAAGCAGACTGAAAGAGAGATAGATATGAGCAAGGAGAGAAAGTGAGGTAGATATGAGCAGAGAAAAAGAGGTAGATATAAGTAGAGAGAGAGAAAGAGATAAGCAGACCAAGAGAGATAGACTGAGAGAGACATGGGCAGAATGAGAGAGATATGAGCAGATTGAGCATATATATATATATATATATATATATATATATATATATTAAAATAAATGTACGCGGTAATAACCTACTCTAGTTTCACCATAAGGATCTTCAGGGTTAAATCCACTGGATTAATCAAGATATTGATTAATTGCAGTCGATTTCACGTGTGTATTTTTTCGCGATAAACGGTTGATTATAGGTTCGCGGTCGAAGAAAGCTGGTTTTAAATACAAAAATTCAAAAGAGCGGAAGTTGCATTTTTTCAAAGGATCAAAATATAAACATTGTTAGAAATCCGCTTTGTGCTATTGTTTTAAAGGTTTACGACAATGATGAGGATTGTCTATATTATTATAGAGTCCGTAGTGATTAAATGTGGTTTTAATAATGCATGTCTAAAGTTATTTATTTTGATTAAAGTCAGTAGAATGTGTATATATGTATACATACATGGGGGTGTATTTTACCATTTCAATGGTCTTATTATTGTTAAAAAAATGAATAAATAAATAAATAAATAAAATTAAAATTAAAATTTAAATAAATTAAATAATAGATTATTATAATAACTTACAGTGGTGTGATATGAGGTTTTCTTAATGTGTGCTTAAATTATTTTTATTATTATTCTTATCCTTTTATTTTATTTTTTTATTCTTTATTATTATTATATATATATATATATATATATATATAATTTGGCTTGGCCACGTCAGGAGGATGGACAAAGGCCGCATCCCCAAAGACATACTGTATAGTGAGTTAGTAGAGAGGGCACTGGACTGGTAGGGAGATCACATCTGCGCTTTAAAGATGTCTGCAAGAGGGACATGAAGACATGCCACATCGACATCAACACATTGGAGGCTCATGCAGAAGACCGTATGATCTGGCAACTCCTCGTCAAACAAGGAAAGAAAAGGGGTGAAAAAGTGAGGAAAGAAGCCGCTGCAGAAAAGAGAGTCATAAGGAAGAAGAGACAACAGCATCTCCAGAAAGCATCACCGTTTGTTTGCAATCACTGCACCAGAGATTGCCATTCAAAAATTGGTCTGTTCAGCCACTCACGCAATTGCAGATAAAAAAATTTTAAAAAGTGGACACTACGTCATCGTCTTTAGTAGACGGAAGGATGCCAACAATATATATATAATTTATGCTGCTGAAACATTTTGATAAAAAAAATGGATGGGTAAGGAAGATGTGAAAGGATAAGGGAAAGAATAAGAAGATACAGGAAAAGAGTGAAAGAACAATAGAATCAACACTGTGAAATTCCAGTTCGTCAATAAAATCAATTTTCAGTTCAAATAAATTTTTGAATATTGGTTCCAGGGAAATAATTCAGGTTTATAATTTATGAGTTATTTCCCTTGAATTTGAAAGTTTTGGCAGTTAAGATGAGTTTTTATACGATGGGAATACCCAAAAATTCGTCTGCTTTTCAGTTTAAAAACGAATTTGAAATCAATTAAATCGATTATTTAAGATCAAATTTTTGTATAAGTAGAAAAGTAGTAACATAATGAGCATCAGTAAAAGAAAAAAAAGAAGAAAAATAATATTACACATTTTTTTTCTTTTTTTGATACATTTAAAACAATTTTTTTCCGTCAATTATGATCAAGGTGTCTACCCATGAGTTGCCATAAAATCCGTGTTTACAAAGTAAATTTAACACTCACGATTGAAAAAAAATTTACCAAAAATCAGGGAATTATTCGATTTTAATGAAATTCTCAATATTGATTTATCAATGAATGAATTTTATAACGCATCAGTTATTTTATTTCAAAACTTTCTGATTTAATTAGGTATTTCTGCTATGATAAATTAAAATTCATTTAAAATATAAGCAGCATGATGTTAAGTTTAAAATGTCATATCATTAGATTCTAAAAACATTTTTTTTTTTAATAACTACATTACTTTAGGATCAATCACCCATATTTTTTTGGTCGAAAACTGTATTAGAAATTTAGCCTCCCCCCACACACACACACTTTTAAACGGAACAAATATTGATGTATATTTTTTTTCTTTTATATGATAATAGCCAATTAAATAATTATCAAAATAAGTGAAAAAAAATCTCTAAAAATTATTTTTTTAGTTTTTATTTTCATTTTATTTTCGGTACTTATTTACTACCTCAGCAGATTCTTTAAAAAACTTTTTTTTTCTATTCACACCTTCAGTCTTTTGTCTCTTTATCAATGCAGAAAAAAGTATCAATCACAGGTAATCCTTAACTATTTCCTCGTAAATTCCTACCATAAAATAAACTGAACCCTCATTTTATGTCCGTGTTTTTGCAATAAATGTTTTATTTTTCTTGCACCCGTTATTTTACAATACTAAATACATTTTATTTATTTATTTTAATATTCACTTCAATGTGTATATTCTAAAAGTTTTTATTTTGTGAGAATGTTTAGTTTTAAAGTGGGGGCTCGTTTTACAATTTAGGCATAAATTGGATCCTCCTTTTATGACCGTAATTTTGTTTTTTCATCGACGATGATTAAAATCTGATGTTTTTATTTTAGAGTACCAAAGCCAAAAAGAAAAGAAATAACAACAAAATGAGCCCCCACTTTAAAACTAACCATTCTCACAAAATAAAAACTTTTAGAATATATACATTGAAGTGAATATTAAAATAAAATGTATTTAGTATTGTAAAATAACAGGTGCAAGAAAAATAAAACATTTATTGCAAAAACTCGGACATAAAATGAGGGTTCAATTTATTTTATGGTAGGAATTTATGAGGAAATAGTAAGGATTACCTCAATCACATATATAAAAGTAAAGTCGTCGGGGCGGCCTAATATTGGTATCAACCAGACAGCGAGGGGTCTATCCCCTTTTCACTTGCACTAGACCAAGGAGATTATTTTAGCATCTGAGGTGGAGCGCCACACCTACCATCAGCTCCTCACTTTACCGCACAGATTCCTGTGCTACTCATACGCTGAGTAGGCGGGGCCGATATCGAACTAGGAACCATGTAGTTTCTAGCCGAACACTCTACCAACTGAGCTAACCCGGCCCAATTACATATATACCACACCAATATTTTGCATCCCAAAAACAGGGGGGTGGGGCAAAGTACATAAAGATGAGGACAATAGTCTGAATAATCCAAATAATACTAAATTTCTATTTCTTTAATCTTTCTTTTTTTTCTTTTCCTTCTTTCTCTCTCCTTTTACTTTCCTTCAATTTTTTTTCCTTCTCTTCTATTTATTTCCTTTTTCCTTCGTTTATTCTAGTTACCCAGGATCCAAATGTAAGGGACGTTTTCACACACAAAAAAACGATTTGGTTTGGTTTGGTTTTACAGCATATCAACCTCAGTGGGTCATTTAATGCCAACAAAGTTGTGAAATAAATTCATTCTTGATGCATAATACAATTTTGTTTATAAACTAATGTTTTTCTATTTAACCCATAGATGGGACCCTAACAGGTACTACAACTCCGGGTCAGAGTGGACCAGGGAGAAATGGTGATGAACGGGTGCTCCACATTCTCCAAACATCCAGAACTGGAACCTCACCATCAGATAGAGTTTTTACGTCATTCCCAGGACATGTAGACCCTCAGTCACCGCTTTCTAGAACCCATATGATAAGAAGGATTGAGGGCTGCCATAAAGGCAATAGGGTTGGGAAAATCATATAGGTGCTAGGGCTTGATGTGACCAGCTGATTGATCAGAGGGGGCCTCTCCGACCGCCCGTCTAGCCCAAGATAGGGCCAAAGTGGAGTATTGCAAGTCATGAACAGCTCATCCACCTGGGTTGTATCCTTATGCATCACGGGTCACCACCCACGGCCAACAGGTGGCCCCATTGGGGGAGTCTTACCCCTCTGCAGAAGTGTAGTCGGTGCATTCTAATGCCCCAGCCAACAGGGCGGACAAAAAAAACGAGCCCATTTATAAGAAACTAAAACCCGCTACACTACAGTCAGTAAGTATTAAATTTTCTTTAACCACAGAAAGGAAAGGAAGAGAAACACAATAGAAAGAAAAGAGAAAGAGAGGAAATAAATAAGATATTTTCGGTTATTTCTTATAAGTCTAACATAAACAAAGGGGAACCACACTTGACTGATAAATTATTTATTTATTTCCACATTAAACTATCCCTAACCCTAACCCTAACCCCGTCTTTTTTTTCCTAGATCAATAAATATAAATAAATAAATAAATAATTTATCAGTCAAGAGTGGTTCCCCTTTGATTATGTTAGACTTATAGGAAATAACCTTTGTTTGTTTGTTTGTTTGTTTGACGGCATATCAACCTCGTTGACGGCATATCAACCTCGTTGTTCTGCAAAGTTTTGAAATAAATTCATTCTTGATGGATACTATTTTTTTTTTAATAAACACATTTTTCTATTTAACCCATAGATGGGATCCTAACGGGTACTACCACTCCAGGTGAACCTGGGAACAATGGTGATGAAGGGATGCTTCACATTCCCCAGACCTGGAACTTCACCATCAGATAGAGTTTAACGTCATTTCCAGGACATGTAGACCCTCAGCAACCACCTTCTAGCACATATATGATAAAAAGGGTTGGGCTTGCCATAAGGGCAATAAGGTTGAGGCAATCATATAGGTGATAGGGCTTGATGTAAGCAGGGGCCTCTATGATCGACTGTCAAGCCTAAGTAAGAGCCTAAGAGGAGTGTTGCATGTCATGGTCAGCTCATCCACCTGGATTCCATCCTTAAGCATCAAGGGTCGCCAACAGGTCCCATTGTGGGGGGGGGTCTTATTCCTCTGCAGAGGGTGCAATCAGTGTATTCTATGTGTATTCTGGGTTAGGGATAGGGTTTAGGGTTAGAGTTTAGTTTAATGGGAAAATAAATAATTTATCAGTCAAGAGTGGTTCCCCTTTGTTTATGTTAGACTTATAAGAAATAACCAGATCTTCTTACCTTTGTCATTAATTAAATGATTACTGGTGACAGCAACAAATTCCAAACTTTTGTTGATACTCAATGAACTCAAAATTGGTTTCCAATCAGCCAAGCTACAAAAAAAAAAAAAGAAAAAAGAAAAGAATTATTCAATCACTAGAAGCTTCTACCCGGCATCACCTGAGTAGAGGGTGGATAAAACAAAGTTAATCTCACAGATCCATTATTACTTATCACGAGTTGGAACATATTCTATGTGCAAAAAAAAAGATTTCAACGAGCTCTATTCAACTAGATACTGGGTTTAAACTAGCAGTAAAAAATTACTGAGTAAAACACAAAATAGGCCTCAATAGTGTCGCAGTCTGTTTGCACAGTTTCTAAATAACATAATAATCTGATGTAATGAATATGCATACACCTGGGTTCCCCCTCACAGTAATATGATTGGCTGGTGTCAGCTATAAATACCGAGCAATGTAGAGGTACTACTACGCCTAATACTACTATTACTACGATGTCGCACCAGTATTACTACTTACCTGATAGATTGTACCACGCTGTTACCATGGATACACCACTCTGCTACTTCTACTAATATATCCAATTCCGGGACATATCACTTTTTTTCTTTCTGATGTAATGAATATGCATATACCTAGGTTCCCCCTCACAGTAATATGATTGGCTGGTGTCAGCCATAAATACCGAGCAATGCAGAGGCACAATGCCTACAACTACACCTAATACTACTACGACGACGTTGCACCAGTATTACTACTTACCTGCTCGATTGTACCACGCTGTTACCGTGGCCATATGATTGGCTGGTGTCAGCTATAAAAACTAAAATTGTAGAAGTACAATGCCTAATACTACGGCTAATACTACCACTACTACATCGCACTAATATTACTACTTACCTGATAGATTGTACCACACTGTTACCGTGGCCATGTTGGATTCTACCTTGTCTAGTCTTCTCTCCGTCCATTTGTGATATCTAGTCTTCTTTCTGATTCGCCATGTTGGATTCCATCTTGTCTAGTCTTCTCTCCGGCCATTTGTCGTCTTCTAAGTTCTTGCTTTTAGTCCTCTCTTTTGTCTTCGTTTTCTAACTTAGACATGCTTAATTAATCAACAATGCCCATTGCTTTTCAAAGCTTTTATTTGCCTTTACTAACACATCGCGTGGAGTTAAGTCCAGCCAAAGCAGGAGACATCTATCCTACTTCACATCTCGGCTGCAACTGAGGACCTAACAGGATTCTCACGGGACTTGCTTTTATTTGCCTTTTCTAACTAACTCATCGCGCGGAGTGAAGTCCAGCCACTGAGGATACGTCTACCTTGGGTCACGTCTCGGCTGCAATTAACTAAGTCAAAATCATGTGATGTGCGAGATTTCAACCGTCCAGTAGTTTTCCACTTTGTAATAGGTAAAAACTGGACCCACAGAATTCCTACAAGATGTTGCCAAAAATCTATAGATTATGCAACAGGTAGAGCACCCACCTAGGAACCGCAAGGTTCCTGGTTTGATACCGGCCCCCACTAACCCAGCACATGAGTAGCATAGATTAGGTAATCTGATCTGTGTGGTAAAGGGAGAGCTAACAGTAAGTGTGGCGCTCTACCTCAGCAAAACAATTTCCCTGGTTTAGCACTAGTAAAAAGAGGATAGACTCCCTTGCTGTCCTGCTGATACCAACAGTAGACCATTCTACCAACTTTACTTCCGGTGTTGAGTTTTCTTTATATTATTTTTATTTCATTGTTTTATATTTTTTCGTTGCCATTTTGTTAGACTACTGTAACGTAATTATTGTGGTCTACGGGGATTGAAAGGAGAAAGAGAAGAAAAAGAAATAAGAACATAGAGAAGTTAAAGTTTGAACTCAGTGACCGACAAATAACCCCGGAAATAGATTTAAAAATAAAAACGGAAGATCCGGGTTTTGACCGGAAACGGATGTGACGCCAGGACGAGAAACGGAAGAAGAAGAAAATCATCCTCTTTTCGCTGTGGCTCTAGTGGGAGTCAGACGTGGCTCCTGGGTCCCCAGATGGGTCTAACATAGGAGTAGCGAACATGATTTACGACAGAGTAATTTAACCGTGTCCTCTCTCACTTTCTCTTTATTTTCTTTCTCTCTGGAAACGAAACCACGTGCGTTAAAGAAATAAACAGCTCCTTGTGGCTATACAACTTGCGTGTATGTTGTTTCTGTACTAACGACTATTACTACTACTAACGTCGACTACTACTGCAACTTGAGTTCTGATACATATATCGTTCTGGAGCTATGGTACACTATTCAATTCTTTTGCAAAAGTGAGAACACAAAATAGTGTCTTAAAATCTTACCTGATTCTGTCTCCATTTAAATCAAGAATTCCTTGCGAGAGATGAGCTTTCACAGCCGGCAGTGGACAGCAATCGTGAAGGGCACAACCACTGTCATAGTGCGACTCAAAATCATAAGCCCCTCTTTGGCGGATTTGAACACTTTCCATTTCAACATCTGAAATAAAAAAATTAAATTTTTTTTTTAATTAAAAAAGGGATTTCTTTACATTTTGTTCAGTATTTGTTTCTAGGTTATCAAAATTTCATCAGATGTCTAAAAAGGGCAGTTGTGTGTGTGTATGTCCGAATGTAATCTATACATATATAAAGGGCAGTTGCATGTATGTATGTCCGAATGTAATCTATACATATATAAAGGGCAGTTGTGTGTATGTATGTCCGAATGTAATCTATACATATATAAAGGGCAGTTGTGTGTATGTATGTCCGAATATAAATAAAGGGCAGTTGTGTGTATGTAACTCAACTCATTTAAACCTGTGTTTTTTCAATTTTTCTTAATATACTACATACCGTCGGATTCACTTCCTTTTCTTCACACACACACACACACATATATATATATATATATATGCATCTATCTGATCTATATCTGCAATATTTCTTGGATACTAAAAACTATCAAAGGATTCAAAGGGAATATAATTGTTTCTGGGAGATTATCTTCTCGAAAGCAGTTCATAGTAACTCTACTTTCTGATCACTCAAGCTGTTGCTAACCTCAAAGAAATATCTAGAATCTTGTGTATTGCTGGGTCATGGTGGTGTGTGTGGATAGGGGGAAGGATAGATCGACTTGGGTTATTGGAGTGCTTTTTGAATTGTTTGTTTGTTTTGTCTTATGGCATATCAACCTCAGTGGATCATTTAATGTCGGCAAAGTTTTTAAATAAATTCATTCTTGATGGATACTCATTTTTTTTTTATAAACACATTTTTCTATTTAACCCATAGATGGGACCCTAACAGGTACTACCACTCCAAATGAACCTGGGAACAATGGTGATGAGGGGTGCTCCACATTCCCCAGACCTGGAACCCCACCCTATCGGCTGGAGCGTTAGAATGCACCAACTGCACCTCTGCAGAGGGGTAAGACTCCCCCAAATGGGGCCACCTGTTGGCCGTGGGTGGCAACCGTGATGCTTAAGGATGGAGTCTTGGTGGATGAGCAGTCCATGACCTGCAACACTCTACTTAGACACTTACTTTGGCTAGACGGGCAGTCGGAGAGGCCCCGTCCGATCAATCGGCTGGTCACGTCAAGCCCTAGAACCTATATGATTGACCCAACCATTTGCCCTTATGGCAAGCCCTAACCCTTTTTATCATATGGATGCTAGAAGGCGGTGGCTGAGGGTCTACATGTCCTGGGAATGACTATCTGATGGTGAGGTTCCAGTTTTGGAGGTTTGGGGAATGTGGAGCACCCCTTCAGCAGCATTGCTCCCAGGTCCACTCTGACCCAGAGTGGTAGTACCTGTTAGGGTCCCATCTATGGATTAAATAGAAAAACATGAGTTGATAAACAAAATTGTATTATGCATTAAGAATGAATTTATTTCAGAACTTTGTCGGCATTAAATGACCCACCGAGGTTGATATGCCATAAAATAAACCAAACCAAACCAGACCTGGAACCTCACCATAGGATAGAGTTTAACGTCATTTCCAGAACATGAAGACCCTCAGCAACCACCTTCTAGCACACATATATGATAAAAAGGGTTGGGACTTGCCATAAGGGAAATAGAGTTGGGCCAATCATATAGGTGCTAGGGCTTGACGTGACCAGCTGATTGATAGGAGGGGGCCTCTCTGACCGGCTGTCTAGCCTAAGTAAGAGCCTAAGAGGAGTGTTGCATGTCATGGTCAGCTCATCCACCTGGATTCCATCCTTAAGCATCAAGGCTCACCACCCATGGCCAACAGGTCCCATGGGGTGTGTGTGTGTGGGGGGGGTCTTACCCCTCTGCAGAGGGTGCAATTGGTGTATTCTAAAGCCTCAGCCAACAGGGCTGGTTTTTGAATTGTCTGCAACCATTTTAATCTTTTAGCTTTGAGATAGTTTGAAATATATTTGAATATATTTCAAATAAAATTTGCTGAATAACCTGTGATCTATCTTATTAGGACCGGTAAAATAAGCCTAAAAGCAGGTGTGTCTATTTTACCGGAACTGGTTAACTAGCCTATTCAGGGGGGGGGGTTAACCCCCATGAAGTTAACAAAACTCATAAAAATGAATGAAACTTAATGTAATTTTTGCTGTATTGTGAAGAAGAGGAAGGAGTAACAAAAATAAATCACATGTAAAAAAAATATTCGTTTTACAGTTTTTATGATTTTCTTTTATCACAAATCTGACCGCCCGGTTGAATGCACCGAATGCATCTCTGCAGAGGGGTAAAACTCCCCCAAATGGGGCCACTTGTTGGCCATGGGTGGTGACCCATGGTGCTTAAGGATAGAACCCAGGTGGTTGAGCAGTCCATGATTTGCAATACTCCACTTTAGCACTTTCTTGGGCTAGACAGGTGGTCAGAGAGGCCCCATCCGATCAAACCCTAGCACCTATATGATTTTCCCAACCCTATTGCCTTTCAGCTGGTCACATCAAGCCCTAGCAACTATATGATTGCCCCAACCTTTTTACCCTTATGGCAAGCCCCAACCCCTTTTTATCATATGGATGCTAGAAGGCGGTGGCTGAGGGTCTACATATCCTGGGAATGATGTTAAACTCTATCTGATGGTGAGGTTCCAGTTTTGGAGGTTTGGGGAATGTGGAGCACCCCTTCATCACCATTGCTCCCTGGTCCACTCTGACCCGGAGTGGTAGTACCTGTTAAGGTCCCATCTATGGGTTAAATAGAAAAATGTATTTATAAAAAAAAAGAATTGTGTATCCATTAAGAATGAATTTATTTCAAAACGTTATCGGCATCAAATGATCCACTGAGGTTGATATGCCATAAAACCAGTCAAACCAACCAAACCTGAGTGTATTTTTCAATAAATGTCTCAATGAAAGTTTTCAAATTTTATCATTGAAAAAAAAAAAAAAAGTTAATTCATTTTTTTTTAAATGTTCATTGAGATCAAAAGAAAGCATGAGACTGGTTGTTGCTGCTAATTAATTTGTTAAATATTGTTTTGTTTGAGGTTGTTTTTTTGTTTTTTTACAAACATTATAAACTCCCTAAAATCAAAGATCATTACTACGTAATGAATTGTCTGCTAGCCCATGGACAAATGATTGGTACATTAACGTTCAAAAACTATTTCATCCCTAAAAAAGAATTATACACTGTCTCTACAAGGGGATCAACTGCAGGCGAACACTTCAAACCATTTGCCAATAGTAAAACCTATGGCCTTAAATTTATCACAGGATCCTGTATGATCGATTGGAATACATTAACAAAAAAATTCCAAACATTGATTTCACCAAAATGTTTGCTCACCAAATCAAATTATTTATCAACATAGAACATTTTATAATGTTCATATAAGTAAGTAAACTTATAATCAACTTTCAAACTATCTAAAAAAAAAAAATAAATAAATAAATAAAAGAGGTGGTCACTGCTAGAATAGGCTCAGTCCTAATTAGTGATCATCCTCCACACATTAATACAACCAGCATTAGGTTTTCTCCTTTTTATATTTTGTTTTATGTGACATTGTGTAATTTGTGAAAATAAACAATTGTCTTCTTGTTTTCTTCTTCTTTTAATTTTAATGAGGGACCATATTACCGTTAAGCACCCCATCTGCCATCTCGATTCATTAGGACATTTTTTTCATTTACACCATCAAAATCCGGTTGTTTGTTAGGAGTTAGGGTTAGGGGTTATTTTTATAATTAAAAAAAAAAAAAACTCTAAAAATCGTCTGTTAACAAACAACCGGATTTTGACGGGGTAAATGAAAAACATGTCCTTATGAATTGAGATCGCAGATGGGGTGCTTAAATGTAATATGGTCCTTAAAGAGTTAAAAACCCAAAGGCTAAAAAAAGAGATTTTTCCCCTGAATATCTATAAATTTGGTTGTTAAGAAAGTTATGAGTTTTTCACACCAGCATTAGCTGATGGTCTTTCTCTGGATTCTGAGTAACAAGTCTCCTCAGGTCTCCAGGACTCTTCTGAGTATTATAGTCCATCTTAACAATGCTGTTGTCTGGATAATCTCAATTCGGTTATTTCCTGTAAGTCTAACATGATCAAAGGGGAACCACCCTTGACTGATAAATTATTTATTTTCCCATTAAACTAACCCTAAACCCTAACTTCTTTTTTCCTAGTAGATCAATAAATAAATAAATAAATAATTCATCAGTCAAGAGTGGTTCCCCTTTGATCATGTTGGACTTATAGGAAATAAACCCTCAATTCTTTCTGTGATTTCCAGTTCTTCTATAGTCTGTTTTCTAAACTTTTGGGAACCATCCCAAATGCACCAATTGGTATCACTTTCACTCTCATATACCACAGTTTTTTTTTTTTTCAATTCTCTAGCAAGGTCCAGGTATTTATCTATCTTTTCATTTTCTTTCATCTTCATCATTTGATCTGCTGAAACTGCAAAGTCTACCACTTGACAATTCTTTTTTTTTTTCTTCTTTTTTTCGTTAATCAATACTAGGTCTGGTCTTCTGACTGGGATAAGGCGATCCGTTTTTATCTCAAAGTCCTATGTGCTTCGTTCTCAAGAACAGATTCTGGTTTATGCATATATCATTTTGTTGTATGGTCAAAATTTAGTTTTTTGCATAAACCCCAGTCGATCATCTTTCAAACCCAACCGTGCCTATTATTATTATTATTATCATTATTATTACAATGGGTTCAACAAATACCTTACATGGAATTTTATTTAAAAAATTAAATACCTTTTTTAAACAAAATTAAAACCTCAAACAAAAAATATTAAATTATTGACAACATATTGATAAAAACAGATACCACACTTTACTCTTCGTCAAAAGTCAGATTTATTTTTTTTACTCCAAACAATAAAAATGCCTGAAAAAACTATAAATATAAAATGAAATTCATTTGTTAAATATTGTTTGGTTTTGTTTTTTAGTTCAAACGAAGCCACAGTTCACATAGCGTTAATACTCTAGGGAAAGGTATGATTCCAATGACTGACTTCTGATTTAGATCGGAAAATTAAAACAGAAAGTTTTTTGGTGGTCCCCAATGACAGTTTAACTACAGTCTATGAATTAACATTTTGCAAATTGGGTTACGGTTTTAGGGGATTAAGGTTGTTTTTAATTACGTATTGCTTAAAAAAATAAACAACAAAAAAAAATTACTATACATTTAATTAACCATTGAAATTAATTATTGAATCTACTAGCAAATATATGCACCCTCCGGGTGCAAGTATTTAAGTTTTAATGTAATGAAATATCGTATTAAATTAGAAAGTCTAATAAGAAGGCAGATAAAAAGATATGTAACAGAGTGGGAGTATAATAGAAAAATAGAAATGAAACTTACTCTTCCATCACTCCCGTCTTTCATTGCTGAATTTTACTTATTTAACTATTTAGTTAAATTAGGAAATAAAGAATAAAATGACAGTTATTTTTTCTTGTTAATGGATTTCATTTAAGATTCATTAAAATCACATTTTTAATATCAATATGCAAATTAGCCTTCCCATTCACACTGCAAACCGCTATTTTTTGTATATATAAATACAACTGCATGTTATTTGTATGTAGATATGGAAAACACTAATAAAAAGGTGAAGCAATTTTATTAATAATTCAGGTTTAAATATAAATAAAATCATGGAGAATGTGATGTAAATAACTATGTTAATTGTGACTCGATTAGTAATATAGTTTCGGTTACAGACAGAAAAACACACAATCTCCATTATAATAAGATTATTGAGACAGTTGTTTGTGTTAGTATTGCAATGTATGATTTCAATTAACCTTAGTTTTAAAAAATATTTTTCAACATTAAATGTATAGTAATTTGGGTTTTTTGTTGTTTTGTTTTTAAAACTAAGTTTAATTGAAATTATACATTGCAATACTAACACAAATAACTGTCTCAATTATAGATTCAATAATTAATTTCAATGGTTAATTAAATGATTTAATTAACCACTGAAATTAATTATTGAATCTATTATTGAGACAGTTGTTTGTGTTAGTATTGCAATGTATAATTTCAATTAAACTTAGTTTTAAAAAAAATTTTTTTCAACATTAAATGTATAGTAATTTGGGGTTTTTGTTTTGTTTTTTAAGCAATATGTAATTAAAAACAACCTTAATCCCCTAAAACCGTAACCCAATTCGCAAAATGTTAATTCATAGACTGTAGTTAAACTGTCATTGGGGACCACCAAAAAACTTTCCGTTTTAATTTTCCGACCTAAATCAAAAGTCAGCCGATTCAGGTCTACTAAGTGATCTATTTCAATTTGAGTTTTTTTTCTTCGATCAGATATTAAAATTGATAAAAACAGATACCACACTTTACTCTTCGTCAAAAGTCGGATTTATTTTTTTTACTTACCCCAAACAATAAAAAAACAGCTTACTTTTTAATATATTCCTGACATAAAGAAATTAATTGTTAAGTATTGTTTCATTCTTCTGAACAAAGAGACAAAAACCCAAAGAGGAAAAATTACATTTTTTTCTGAATATTTATAAAATTCGGTTGTTAAGAAACATGTAATCATATGACAACGACATTGTTTTGTTATTGTTACAAACATTAGGACTAAATTCCCGAAAACAGTTTAAAGAAGGAAATAAACGTGGGAAATACTTACCCACCTGTGTACCAGATTATCAAGGTAACAATACGGTTATGGAAAATAGACGGAATGTACACTAATACGGAAACCGCAAGTGGTGGACGACGACGCAGTAAGTCGTCACGCACTTCAACTGACAACCAAACACGAAAAGCGCTCTAGTAGTGAAATAAAATTAGATGCAACGAAACAAAACTTAAGAAAATTGACATAATAAATAATAAAGAAAAATAGAAATAAATGTATTAAATGAATAAAGATTTATAATAATGATGAAAATAAATAAATTAAATGAAATATAAATAAAGATATAAATATAATAAATAATAAAAGAAAGAATAATAAATAAATATAAAAATAAAAAAAGACATAAAAGATTAATGGAAATAAAATAAATTGAATGATAGATAAAATAATAATAATAATTTCGGATTTCGATTTCGCAATCGAACAACGAAACACGAATGGCATGCAATAAATAAATCTATTATAAACAGTGAGTTAATGACTTTTGCTCTAAGGGGGCTATTTACATTAGTTTAATACACAAAATTATACTAAATTATCTTACTTAACATGAATATTTTGAAAAAATCCATTCAAGTTCTAATAGTCCAAACTGCAATAAATCAAAACCGACCAACTCATACATTAGCGTATCACTCTTCCCCTATGTACCTTACTACCCCCGTATATAGTTAGTACTCTGGAGCGTAGAAAGAGGAGAAGGAAAGAGAGAGAGAGAAGAGAAGAGAGAGAGATGGGAGACATTGAAGATGTATTTCCATGTTAAATTCACAACCAGCAACCCGAGCTAATGATCAAACATCCAAAATGAATTTAAGGTTTCGTCCGCCGATGAAAACAAATTTCTATATCGTTTTGCCAACTCCCTTCCCTAACTCAGTTATCTACCGCAAGCGAATGAAGGATCAAAAAAAGGTGCCTAAGGTCCATAGTTCCTAACCTAACCCCAACCCGCTCCTTTTCCAGAGATCAATAAATAAATAAACAATTTATAACTAATAGAAGGGTCCCCTCTTTTAGTTGGATTAAAGAATACTAAGTCATATACAAAAACGAACCACAATATATAAAAAAACAACACCCTCCACCTCTTGAATTTGATGCAGGATTGAACTACGGACGCATTCCTATTTCCTACGACGAATAACTATACACCAGAACGCATCAACAAGTAAAATGGTGTAATCTGAAACCTTAAGCTACTTAAATAAGACCTCCCCTTTTGTTCAACTTGTGAAAGCTAATGTGTGGTCGCCATTCGAATCACCGTAACTACAAATGAATTGAAATACTACAAAATGGAGTAACCTCCCATTGTGATTTTTTACCTAGAGAAGCGTGATGGTTAGTTTGAAAACACGATTTCGACAGGAAATTGGTAAGTAGGGCTCGGTTGCTCATCGTAGAGTTCGGCTAGAAACCACAAGATTCCTGTTCGATATCCGACCCCGTCGCTCGCTGTTCGTCTCTCTCCGCTTCTGTTCGTCCTCCTGTCATATTTCTCATCTTCTGAATATTTATTCCTCTCTTAGCTATCACTTCATATCCATCTCTCAATCTTAGAAAGCTAAGTCTGTCTCTCAGCTTTAAACTCTAGTACTCTCTCATATCTTCTATCCCACTCTCATAAACTAATATAACCTTTCCTCAACTTTATGCTCTATCCTCCTTTCTCCTTCTCTCCTAAAATAACTGCTCATATCTTTTAATGAACTCTTCTTACCTCCCAACTACTTTTGTCCTATTGTTTTATCTCATATTAGCATCCACATGTCCAGCAAATAAAGGTCTGTATCTGTTTTCTGTGTTGTCTCTTAGCTCAGTTAAAGCGTGCTACAAACACAAGGTTCCTATTTCGATAACCGGTCTCACCAACTCGATCTGTGCGTAAAGTAGGAGCGATGTAGTAGCGCACACTAGACTGCAAACTATCTCCTGGGCTACGTATGAAAGGGAATACTCCTCGCGTAGGTCGAACGGACATTAGCCGCCCCGACGACTTTACTTACTTTTTCTTATACTTGTCTATATAACAGTACTCTCATAGAAAATATAACATCTTACTTTTAATCAATTAAAAATGTTAAACACCTTATAGGATACCTTATATATCAACAGTCCCAAGTTACACACTGTCAACATAGTTAAATCCCCAACAGGATTAAAAAAAAAAGTATGATTAATATTAAATACCTGTATACTTAGCAAAAATAGAACCAATTTGTCGAAAAGTCCGTGTTTTACAAAAAAAGCACGCTTCTCTATTATTAGAAAGAAACAAGGAGTACCCTCATATTTAAGTAGCTAATGTTCAATACTAAAAGTAGTAGATATACCAATTGTCGATTAAAATCCGTTGTACAAAACAAAACACACGGCTTCCCAAGTAAGAAACAAGCGGGGGTTAACTCTCATTAGTAGCTAAATGTTCCAGAGATTAACCAAGAAAATGTCACCTGCGATAGGCAAATTGTACGCCAAAACGTCCGCGTTCAAATGAATCATATTTGGCGTAGCGAATGTGTTTAGCACCCGCGGGGAGTAAACAGCTATTTTTGGCACTGGCACTCTGAATATTTCTATTATCCATTCTTGGCTCATTATCGTTTTGAAGAAAATCTCTTTCTTCTTCTTCTTCTTCTTCTCTCTGTTCTTCTTCTTCTGTCTAAAAAGCTGAATTAACCTATACCCCAACCTAACATAAACATAATGAAAGAAAATGTTCGAAAAAAGGACAAAAATTAATCTTTTTTTTGTCGGATACTTCTTCTTTGTCTCTTTCTTCTGCTCTCTGTCTGCTTCTTGTGGTATGTGATTTCTGGTCCTTCTTGTTCTTTCTTCTCTTTTCTCTCTCAGGAGATTTTTAGCGGAATTTAAACCTAGCACCCTATATCTAACCGAAGCCTAACCCTGAGCCCCATAAACTCGGATAAGAAAGTGTATACAAAAAACGACGAAATAGTCACTTTTTCATTTCGTAATTTTCTCTTGCTTGCCCCTTCTCTTCCCTTCTTCTCTTCCCAAATCTTCTTTTCTTCTTCTTCTTCTCTTCTCTTTCTTTCGTTCCCATTTCTTCTTCTTCTTCCTTCTCGCATTCTCTCTTCTTCTGTTATGTCTTCTCTTCCTCTTCCTTCTTCTTCTTCTAGTTATTTATTATATATTACTATTATTATTAATTATTATTCTTCTTCTCCTTCCATTAAAGCTGAGATTTAAATACAACCGAAAGAAGCTAAAAAGGCGCACGCCTCGCACACACACGTCAGCCGACCCCATTGTCGTTGCCCTCGGCTGTAGAATATTCTAGAACATACCGACGCACCGTTATAACTTCTGGGATATATGGCCAAGAGTTTTTTGTTCAGGAGAGGAGGGAGAGGAAGAGCAGATACAGAGATATCAAGATATATATATTAATTATAATATATATATATTATTATTAAATTGAGATGTGTAGTTTTTCTGTCTGAACCGAAAACTAATACAATCAAGTCACAATTCCTGATATTATGTAATCAAATTTTCATGATTCATCTTTAACCTTCAGTTATAGTAAAAAATTGTTTTACATACGATGATCGGGGGGGGGGGGGGGGGGGGGGGGGGGGGGGGGGGGGGGGGGGGGGGGGGGGGGGGGGGGTGTGAGGGTGTTTAACCATGTTACATATATTTACCGCGTACGCCACTTACGGGTCAGCACAAATCCTATTAACGTGGGACCACCCACAAGCGAAGCTCATCAGTGGCCGGTGAAAAAATGTCGTCGATCCCGTCGCATCCCCATCAAAGGGCGCCTCAGCGCGGGAAGTAAACCCAGCCCTGCCCTTTAAATCAAGGGCCAGTGATTGCTGGGGATGGCCCCCTGGATTGCCCTATAACTTGTAGAAATGCCAGGGCCGAAGCACGACCCGTTTAGCCAGGTTACATACAACAACATCAATTATATATTATATACAACAAAAAGCGATTACAGTGGAACGTGAGGCTTAATTTGATATAAATTAAAAATGTGTGGCTGGTGTACGGGCTTGAATTTAATAAATAGTGCTCAGTATGATTTCTAACGTTTGGTTTATTTTAATGATATGATAAGCAAAAATATCTTCAAAATACTTAAAATAATCCATTACAAGAAAAATAACTGTCATTGTATCTTTACTTCCCTTTTTACAAATTACTTAGCATTAGAAAAAATAGCAAGGAAACGACGAGAGTGATGGCAAGTCGTTTTCAGTCGTGTTCATTGTCTATAACTCCTCTGTTCAGACTCTTTAATTTACTCCCTCTTTCAAACTCATTAAACTCCCTCTGTTTTCAAACTTGATATCTGTATTTACTTATTTAGTTTCTTAGCCTGTTCTAATTAAACAATATTTTACTAAAACTTAAATACTGCACCCGGAAGGCATACATTGCTAGTATATAATGGAATTTGTGTTTCTTCTGTAACCGAAATAATATACTCTCAAGCACAAATTCCTTAATATACGATCCAAATTCTCCATGATTTCATTCCATAAACCTTCAGTATTATAAAAATGGTTTTTACTTATAATACAGTTGAAACAACTACGTACTTACAGGGTACCCCACTTGTACAGGTAGCACAAAGTCACTATTATAAGTGGACCAACCCACAAGCGCATAGCTCAGATAGCAGGAAAAAATTGCGATCGATCCGTCGGCATTCCCTCAAGGGGGGCCTCGGCACTGGCATAAACCAGCCTGCCCCTTTAAATCGAGGGGAGGTTCCTGGGGATGGCCCCCGGGATGACGCCGTTAATATAGCAATGTCCATCCGAAGCTGTAGACCCTAACTAGTGATTCTATTTTTACCGCGACCCACTTGTACGGGTCATGCACAAAGCCTATTAAACGTGGAACCCACAGCCGAAGCTCATGAGTGGCAGTTTCTCGCATGCTTCAAAAATTGCCCTCGATCCCGTCGGATCCCTGCAAGGGGCCCAGCGGGCAATAAACCAGCCCTCCTAAATCGAGGGCGGTGTTCTTGGGGGATGCCCCCTGGATCGAACGCCGTTAATTTATGCAATGGTCCAGAGCCGAAGTCCACTGTAGACAATCTACGTACTAATAACATGCAATTGTATATATATAACAAATAGCGGTACAGATTAACAAAGCTAATTTGCATATTATATAAAATTTAAATTTACATAAATTTGCTTGGTATTATATGATTTCTAATTTGTTTATCTGTTAAGAAATAACAAAATCTCCGTGATAAACTCTAAAAAAATTTTACAGAAGAAAATAACTGTAACCTTTACTCCTAGACATTACTAAATAGTTAAATAGAAAATTACCAATGAAAAGAGGAGTAATGGAAAGATGAATATTAGTTCAAAGTTTCATTTCCGATTAACCCCTCTTTGCAGATCTTTTATCTGCCTTCTTAGTCAGTTTTCATTACCTTCTAATTTAAATGAATTTTATTATTTAAAACTAAATACTTCACCTGTGCAATATTGTAGATATAAGACAAGCATAATTGCATTACTACTCTGTCTTTCTCTGCATTCATGTGATCCCCCAGCCCCATGTGAATCTATCTTCTACTTGGACAATCTTGTTTAATCATTCTTCTGGTTGAGGCATCGATTGTTGGTCCTGAGAATGAATTAGATTTATGAAACGGTCATTTTGCATTGATGCAGATAAGCAACAGTACCTTCAGGAAGAGATAGTGCACTTTATTTATTGAAAACTTATACATTTTTTCAAGGTCAGTTAACTTCGCCCACGTATCTTTCAGAATCGTGTACGCTTCAAAGATACAGGTCAAGATTAACTGACCAGAAAAAAATGTAAAAAGTCANACCTGATTAAATGTACCACGCTGTTACCATGGATACACCACTCTGCTACTTCTACTAATATATCCCTTCCGGGACATATCACTTTTTTCTTTCTGATGTAATGATATGCATATACCTAGGTTCCCTCACACAGTAATATGAATTGGCTGGTGTCAGGCCATAAATACCGAGCAATGCAGAGGCACAATGCCTACAACTACACCTAATACTACTACGACGACGTCGCACCAGTATTA
This sequence comes from Doryteuthis pealeii, assembly GCA_023376005.1. Taxonomy (NCBI): domain Eukaryota; kingdom Metazoa; phylum Mollusca; class Cephalopoda; order Myopsida; family Loliginidae; genus Doryteuthis; species Doryteuthis pealeii. Next base: position 13,740,712 of record CM042182.1, read on the forward strand.
CTACTTACCTGCTCGATTGTACCACGCTGTTACCGTGGCCATATGATTGGCTGGTGTCAGCTATAAAAACCAAAATTGTAGAAGTACAATGCCTAATACTACGGCTAATACTACAACTACTACATCGCACTAATATTACTACTTACCTGATAGATTGTACCACACTGTTACCGTGGCCATGTTGGATTCTACCTTGTCTAGTCTTCTCTCCGGCTATTTGTGATCTTCTAAGTTCTTGCTTTTAGTCTTCTCTTGTGTCGTCTTCGTTTTTTAACTAACGCATGCTTAATTAATCAACAACGCCAGTTGCTTTTCAAAGCTTTTATTTGCCTTTTCTAACTAACACATCGCGTGGAGTTAAGTCCAGCCGAAGCAGGAGACGTCTATCCTACTTCACATCTCGGCTGCAACTGAGGACCTAACAGGATTCTCACGCGACTTGCTTTTATTTGACTCTTCTAACTAACTCATCGCGCGGAGTGGAGTCCAGCCACTAAGGATACATCTACCTTGGATCAGGTCTCGGCTGCAATTAACTAAGTCAAAATCATGTGATGTGCGAGATTTCAACCGTCCAGTAGTTTTCCACTTTGTAATAGGTAAAAACTGGACCCACAGAATTCCTACAAGATGTTGCCAAAAATCTATAGATTATGCAACAGGTAGAACACCCACCTAGGAACCGCAAGGTTCCTGGTTTGATACCGGCCCCCACTAACCCAGCACATGAGTAGCATAGATTAGGTAATCTGATCTGTGTGGTAAAGGGAGAGCTAACAGTAAGTGTGGCGCTCTACCTCAGCAAAACAATTTCCCTGGTTTAGCACTAGTAAAAAGGGGATAGACTCCCTCGCTGTCCTGCTGATACCAACAGTAGACCATTCTACCAACTTTACTTCCAGTGTTGAGTTTTCTTTATATTATTTTTATTTCATTGTTTTATATTTTTTCGTTGCCATTTTGTTAGACTACTGTAGCGTAATTATTGTGGTCTACGGGGATTGAAAGGAGAAAGAGAAGAAAAAGAAATAAGAACATAGAGAAGTTAAAGTTTGAACTCAGTGACCGACAAATAACCCCGGAAATAGATTTAAAAATAAAAACGGAAGATCCGGGTTTTGACCGGAAACGGATGTGACGCCAGGATGAGAAACGGAAGAAGAAAATCATCCTCTTTTCGCTGTGGCTCTAGTGGGAGTCAGACGTGGCTCCTGGGTCCCCAGATGGGTCTAACATAGGAGTAGCGAACATGATTTACGACAGAGTAATTTGACCGTGTCCTCTCTCACTTTCTCTTTATCTTTCTTTTCTCTCTCTGAAAACGAAACCACGTGCGTTTAAGAAATAAACAGCTCCTTGTGGCTATACAACTTGCGTGTATGTTGTTTCTGTACTAACGACTATTACTACTACTAACGTCAACTACTACTACAACTTGAGTTGGCCTATGCGATACATATATCATTCTGGAGCTATGGTACACTACTGTTCAATTCTTTTGCAAAAGTGAGAACACAAAATAGTGTCTTAAAATCTTACCTGATTCTGTCTCCATTTAAATCAAGAATTCCTTGCGAGAGATGAGCTTTCACAGCCGGCAGTGGACAGCAATCGTGAAGGGCACAACCACTGTCATAGTGCGACTCAAAATCATAAGCCCCTCTTTGGCGGATTTGAACACTTTCCATTTCAACATCTGAAATTAAAAAAATTAAATTTTTAAAAAATTAAAAAAGGGATTTCTTTACATTTTGTTCAGTATTTGTTTCTAGGTTATCAAAATTTCATCAGATGTCTAAAAAGGGCAGTTGTGTGTATGTATGTCCGAATATAAATAAAGGGCAGTTGTGTGTATGTAACTCAACTCATTTAAACCTGTGTTTTTAAAATTTTTCTTAATATACTACATACCGTTGGATTCACTTCCTTTTCTTCACACACACACATATATATATATATATATATATATATATGCATCTATCTGATCTATATCTGCAATATTTCTTGGATACTAAAACCTATCAAAGGATTCAAAGGGAATATAATTGTTTCTGGGAGATTATCTTCTCGAAAGCAGTTCATAGTAACTCTACTTTCTGATCACTCAAGGAAATTAGCTGTTGCTAACCTCAAAGAAATATTTAGAATCTTGTGTATTGCTGGGTCATGGTGGTGTGTGTGGATGGGGGGGAGGACAGATCGACTTGGGTTATTGGAGTGCTTTTTGAATTGTTTGTTTTGTTTTGTTTTATGGCATATCAACCTCGGTGGATCATTTTATGTCGGCAAAGTTTTTAAATAAATACATTCTTGATGGATACTCATTTTTTTTATAAACACATTTTTCTATTTAACCCATAGATGGGACCCTAACAGGTACTACCACTCCAGGTGAACCTGGGAACAATGGTGATGAGAGGTGCTCCACATTCCCCAGACCTGGAACCCCACCCTATCGGCTGGGGCATTAGAATGCACCAACTGCACCTCTGCAGAGGGGTAAGACTCCCCCAAATGGGGCCACCTGTTGGCTGTGGGTGGCAACCCGTGATGCTTAAGGATGGAGTCTTGGTGGATGAGCAGTCCATGACCTGCAACACTCTACTTAGATACTTACTTTGGCTAGGCGGGCAGTCGATCAATCGGCTGGTCACGTCAAGCCCTAGCACCTATATAATTGCCCCAACCATTTGCCCTTATGGCAAGCCCTAACCCTTTTTATCATATGGGTGCTAGAAGGCTGTGGCTGAGGGTCTACATGTCCTGGGAATGACTATCTGATGGTGAGGTTATAGTTTTGAAGGTTTGGGGAATGTGGAGCACTCCTTCAGCACCATTGCTCCCTGGTCCATCTCTGACCCAGAGTGGTAATACCTGTTAGGGTCCCATCTATGGGTTAAATAGAAAAACATGAGTTTATAAACAAAATTTGTTTATCCATTAAGAATGAATTTATTTCAGAACTTTGTCGGCATTAAATGACCCACCGAGGTTGATATGCCATAAAACAAACCAAACCAGACCTGGAACCTCACCATCAGATAGAGTTTAATGTCATTTCCAGGACATGTAGACCCTCAGCAACCACCTTCTAGCACATATATGATAAAAAGGGTTGGGGCTTGCCATAAGGGAAATAGAGTTGGGCCAATCATATAGGTGCTAGGGCTTGACGTGACCAGCTGATTGATAGGAGGGGGCCTCTCTGACCGGTTGTCTAGCCTAAGTAAGAGCCTAAGAGGAGTGTTTGCATGTCATGGTCAGCTCATCCACCTGGATTCCATCCTTAAGCATCAAGGCTCACCACCCATGGCCAACAGGTCCCATGGGTGTGGGGGGGGGGTCTTACCCCTCTGCAGAGGGGTGCAATTGGTGTATTCTAAAGCCTCAGCAACAGGGCTGGTTTTTGAATTGTCTGCAACCATTTTAATCTTTTAGCTTTGAGATAGTTTGAAATATATTTGAATATATTTTCAAATAAAATTTGCTGAATAACCTGTGATCTATCTTATTAGGGACCGTAAAATAAGCCTAAAAGCAGGTTTTGTCTATTTTACCGGAACTGGTTAACTAGCCTATTGGGGGGGGGGGTTAACCCCCATGAAGTTAACATAACTCATAAAAATGTATGAATTTCATGTAATTTTTGTTGTATTGTGAAGAAAAGGAAGGAGTAACAAAAATAAATCACATGTAAAAAAATATTCGTTTTTACAGTTTTTATGATTTTCTTTTATCACAAATCTGACCGCCCTTGAATGCACCGAATGCATCTCTGCAGAGGGGTAAAACTCCCCCAAATGGGGCCACTTGTTGGCCATGGGTGGTGACCCATGGTGCTTAAGGATAGAACCCAGGTGGTTGAGCAGTCCATGATTTGCAATACTCCACTTTAGCACTTTCTTGGCTAGACAGGTGGTCAGAGAGGCCCCATCCGATCAAACCCTAGCACCTATATGATTTTCCCAACCCTATTGCCTTTCAGCTGGTCACATCAAGCCCTAGCAACTATATGATTGCCCCCAACCTTTTACCCTTATGGCAAGCCCCAACCCCTTTTTATCATATGGATGCTAGAGGCGGTGGCTGAGGTCTACATATCCTGGAATGACGTTAAACTCTATTTGATGGTGAGGTTCCAGTTTTGGAGGTTTGGGGAATGTGGAGCACCCTTCATCACCATTGCTCCTTGTCCACTCTGACCCGGAGTGGTAGTACCTGTTAGGGTCCCATCTATGGGTTAAATAGAAAAAATGTATTTATAAAAAAAAAATTGTGTATCCATTAAGAATGAATTTATTTCAAAACGTTATCGGCATCAAATGACCCACTGAGGTTGATATGCCATAAAACCAGTCAAACCAAACCAAACCTGAGTGTATTTTTCAATAAATGTCTCAATGAAAGTTTTCAAATTTTATCATTGAAAAAAAAAAAAAAGTTAATTCATTTTTTTTTTTAAATGTTCATTGAGATCAAAAGAAAGCATGAGACTGGTTGTTGCTGCTAATTAATTTGTTAAATATTGTTTTGTTTGAGGTTGTTTTTTTTGTTTTTTTACAAACATTATAAACTCCCTAAAATCAAAGATCATTTCTACGTAATGAATTGTCTGCTAGCCCATGGACAAATGATTGGTACATTAACGTTCAAAAACTATTTCATCCCTAAAAAAGAATTATACACTGTCTCTACAAGGGGATCAACTGCAGGTGAACACTTCAAACCATTTGCCAATAGTAAAACCTATGGCCTTAAATCATATCACAAGATCCTGCATGATCGATTGGAATACACTAACAAAAAAATTCCAAACATTGATTTCACCAAAATGTTTGCTCACCAAATCAAATTATTTATCAACATAGAACATTTTAATACATATAAGTAAGTAAACTTATAATCAACTTTCAAACTATGTAAAAAAAATAAATAAATAAATAAATAAAAGAGGTGGTCACTGCTAGAATAGGCTCAGTCCTAATTAGTGATCATCCTCCACACATTAATACAACCAACATTAGGTTTTCTCCTTTTTATATTTTGTTTTGTTTTATGTGACATTGTGTAATTTGTGAAAATAAACAATTGTCTTCTTGTTTTCTTCTTTTCATTTTAATGAGGGACCATATTACCTTTAAGCACCCCATCTGCGATCTCGATTCATAAGGACATTTTTTTTCATTTATACCATCAAAATCCGGTTGTTTGTTAGGGGTTATTTTTATAATTTAAAAAAAAACTCTAAAAATGGTCTGTTCACAAACAACCGGATTTTGACGGGGTAAATGAAAAACATGTCCTTATGAATTGAGATTGCAGATGGGGTGCTTAAAAGTAATATGGTCCTTAAAGAGTTAAAAACACAAAGGGTAAAAAAAAAGAGATTTTTCCCCTGAATATCTATAAATTTGGTTAAAAAACTTTTGAGTTTTTCACACCAGTGTTAACTGATGGTCTTTCACTGGATTCTGAGTAACAAGTCTCCTCAGGTCTCCAGGACTCTTCTGAGTATTATAGTCCATCTTAACGATGCTGTTGTCTGGATAATCTCAATTCGGTTATTTCCTGTAAGTCTAACATGATCAAAGGGGAACCACTCTTGACTGATAAATTATTTATTTTCCCATTAAACTAATCCTAAACCCTAACCCAGTCTTCTTTTTTCTTAGTAGATCAATAAAAAAATAATTTATCAGTCAAGAGTGGTTCCCCTTTGATCATGTTGGACTTATAGGAAATAACCCTCAATTCTTTCTGTGATTTCCAGTTCTTCTATAGTCTGTTTTCTAAACTTTTGGGAACCATCCCAAGTGCACCAATTGGTATCACTTTCACTCTCATATACCACAGGGTTTTTTTTTCAATTCTCTAGCAAGGTCCAGGTATTTATCTATCTTTTCATTTTCTTTCATCTTTATCATATGATCTGCTGGAACTGCAAAGTCTAACAGTTGACAAGTTCTTTCTTCTTTTTTTTTCGTTAATCAATACTAGGTCTGGTCTTCTGACTGGGATAAGGCGATCCGTTTTTATCTCAAAGTCCTATGTGCTTCATTCTCAAGAACAGATTCTGGTTTATGCATATATCATTTTGTTGTATGGTCAAAATTTAGTTTGGTAATTTATGAGGAAGTGCGTCCCGGTCTCCTGCCTCAAGAGTTGCTGCCTGGTGACTATTAAAATAACAACCCAGCTCAGTCTATTCAAAACTATACATCTTCATATCTATCTATCTCAATTTGTTCATATTTATCTATATTACTTTAAATACTAAGATTTTTTTTATTCATGTCTTGTTTTTAGTTTAAATAAACAAGAATTACGACAAAAAAAGAAGCGACCACCACCCCAAATACATTTACTTGTCGAAAATATCTATCTATCTATCTCCATTAGTTCGTATCTATCTATATTATTTTGTTTGTTTATCTATCTATCTATCTCAGTCTATTCAAAACTATATAGACATCTTCATATCTAAACAATGTTTAGATATTACGACAAATTACGATAAATAAACAAGAATTATGACGAGCTGGGGTTGTTATTTTGATAAAAACCGCTACGTGGTGACCCACGTAGCGGTTTTTGAGGCGGGAGACCGGGACGCACTTCCTCATAAATTACGTTTAGTTTTTTGCACAATTCCCAGTCGATCATCTTTCCAACCCAACCGTGCCTATTATTATTATTATTATTATTATTATTATTATTATTATTATTATTACAATGGGTTCAACAAATACCCTACATAGAATTTTATTTTTTTAAATTTAAAAATTAAATACTTTTTTTTAAACAAAACTAAAACCTCAAACAAAAAATATTAAATTATTGACAACATATTGATAAAAACAGATACCACACTTTACTCTTCGTCAAAAGTCAGATTTATTTTTTTTTACTCTAAACAATAAAAATGTCTGAAAAAACTATAAATATAAAATGAAATTAATTTGTTAAATATTGTTTGGTTTTGTTTTTTAGTTCAAACGAAGCCACAGTTCACATAGCGTTAATACTCTAGGGAAAGGTATGGATCCAATGACTGACTTCTGATTTAGATCGGAAAATTAAAACGGAAAGTTTTTTGGTGGTCCCCAATGACAGTTTAACTACAGTCTATGAATTAACATTTTGCGAATTGGGTTACGGTTTTAGGGGATTAAGGTTGTTTTTAATTACGTATTGCTTAAAAAAAATAAACAACAAAAAACCTAAATTACTATACATTTAATTAACCATTGAAATTAATTATTGAATCTCTTATTGAGACAGTTGTTTGTGTTAGTATTGCAATGTATAATTTCAATTAAACTTAGTTTAAAATAATATTTTTCAACATTAAATGTATAGTAATTTGGGTTTTTTGTTGTTTTGTTTTTAAAACTAAGTTTAATTGAAATTATACATTGCAATACTTATACTAACACAAATAACTGTCTCAATAATAGATTCAATAATTAAGTTCAATGGTTAATTAAATGATTTAATTAACCACTGAAATTAATTATTGAATCTATTATTGAGACAGTTGTTTGTGTTAGTATTGCAATGTATAATTTCAATTAAACTTAGTTTTAAAAATATTTTTCAACATTAAATGTATAGTAATTTGGGTTTTTTGTTGTTTTGTTTTTAAAACTAAGTTTAATTGAAATTATACATTGCAATACTTATACTAACACAAATAACTGTCTTTAAAACTAAGTTTAATTGAAATTATACATTGCAATACTTATACTAACACAAATAACTGTTTTTTTTTAAGCAATACGTAATTAAAAACAACCTTAATCCCCTAAAACCGTAACCCAATTCGCAAAATGTTAATTCATAGACTGTAGTTAAACTGTCATTGGGGACCACCAAAAAAATTTCTGTTTTAATTTCCGACCTAAATCAGAAGTCAGCCAGATTCAGGCCTACTAAGTGATCTATTTCATTTTTTTTTTCTTCGATCAGATATTAAAATTGATAAAAACAGATACCACACTTTACTCTTCGTCAAAAGTCGGATTTATTTTTTTTCCTTACCCCAAACAATAAAAAAACCCAGCTTACTGTTTAATATATTCCTGACATAAAGAAATTAATTTGTTAAGTATTGTTTTATTCTTCTGAACAAAGAGACAAAAACCCAAGAGGAAAAATTACATTTTTTTCTGAATATTTATAAATTCGGTTGTTAAGAAACATGTAATCATATGACAACGACATTGTTTTGTTATTGTTACAAACATTCGGACTAAATTCCCGAAAACAGTTTAAAGAAGGAAATAAACGTGGGAAATACTTACCCACCTGTATCCAGGATTATCCAAGGTAATCAATAACGGTGTTTAATGGGGAAAATAGACGGAATTTACACTTTAAAATTCGGAAAACCGGCAAGTGGTTGGGACGACGACATGTACAGTCACGCACGTTTCACTTGACAACCAACAAACGAAAATGGCGGGCGTCTGAGTAGGTTGAATATAAAATTAGGATTTGACTAAACGAAACGAAACTTAAGAAAAGTTTTACATATATGAAAATAAATAATAGAAAAAATAATAAATAAATGATATTAAATGAATATAGATTTATAAATAATGAATGAATAAATAAATAAATGAATAAATAAATAAATAACAGATAAATAACAAATATAAATAAATAATAAATAGAACAAATGAATAATAAATAAATGAATAATAAATAATAAAATAAATAAATAGATAATTGGTAAATAAAATAAATGAATGATAGATAATAAATAATAATAATAATTTCGGATTTCGAATTTCGAATAATCGAACGAAACGAAACACGAGAAAAGTTTTGGCATGTGCAAATAATTAATAAATCTATTATTAAACTAAAGCTGAGTTAATCAACTTTTGCTTCTAAAGGCTTTTTACTGTTTAGTTTAATGACACGAAAATTATACTAAATTATTCCTTACTTTTAGGATTGAATGATGTTGGAAAAAAATTGTTTTAATTGGTTCTAATTGTCAAATTGCAATTAAATCAAAAACTGACCAATCTCTTACTTACTCTGTGTCTATCTCTTTCTTCCCCTCTATGTATCTCTTGACTACCTCCTCGTTATATAATGTTAGTTTCTCTGGAGCGTAGAGAGAGAGAGAGAGAGAGAGAGAGAGAGAGAGAGAGAGATGGGAGAATTTGAAATGTATTTCTATGTTAAATTTCACAACCAGCAACCCGTAGCTTAAATGAGGTCAAACATTCCAAAATGATTTTAAGGTTTCGTCTCGCCGTATTTTTTTTTTTTTTAATTTTATTCGTTTTGCCAACTCCCTTTTCCCTAATCTCAGTTATCTACCCAGAGCTGAATGAATCGAAATCAAAAAGGGGTGCCTAAAGGTCATATGGTCCCTAAACCCTAACCCTAACCCCCGTCTTCTTTTTTCCTAGTAGATTAATAAATAAATAAATAAATAATTTATGAAATTAATTCAGAGTGGTTCCCCTTTTTTAGGTTGGAGTTATAGGAAATAACTTAAGTCATATACAAAAACGAACACATATATAAACAAAATACTAACACCTCTTGCCACCCATGAATTAGTGCAGGATTTGAACTCGGATCGCCATGTCTATTTCCTACGACGATAACTATTACACCAGACGCCTCAACAAAGAAAATGTGTAATCTTGAACATTAGCTACTTAAATGAGAGTAACCTCCCCTTGTTTTTTTTTCACTTTGAGGAAGCTATATGTTTTGGTCGGCCATTTTCATTTCACCGTAAATCTACAATGAAAATCTGAACATTAGCTACATAAATGAGAGTAACCTCCCCTTGTATTTTTCACTTTGAGGAAGCCGTGTGTTTAGTTTTGTAAATACACGGATTTTTCGACAAATTGGGTATATAGGGCTCGGGTTAGCTCAGTCGGTAGAGCGTTCGGCTAGAAACCACAAGGTTCCTGGTTCGATACCGACCCTCGTCTCTCGCTGTTCGTCTCTCTCTCTCTCTCTGTTCGTCTCTCGCTGTTCATATCTCTCTCTATCTCTCTGAATATATATTTCCCTCTCTTTCTCTATCACTTCATATCTCTCTCTCAATCTCTTTGAAGCTATCTCTTTCTCTCAGTCTTTTAATAACTCTATCTCTCTCTTCATATCTATCTATCTCTCACTCTCATCAAAGCTATATATCTCTTTCTCTCAGTCTCTTAATAGCTCTATCTCTCTCTCTCTCTCTCTCTCAGTAAGTAACTCTCATATTCTTTATGAACTCTTTCTTACCTCCCAAGGACTTTTGTCCTATCTGTTTTGTATTCTGTCATATATGTCATTCTCCATGTGCTCAGACAATAAAGTCTGTATTGTTTTTGTGTTGTACTTCTTTAGCTCAGTTAGTAGAGCGTTTGGCTAGAAACCACAAGGTTCCTAGTTCGATACCGGTCCTCACCAACTCAGGGATCTGTGCGGTAAAGTAAGGAGCTGATGGTAGGTGAGGCGCACCACCTCAGACGCAATAACTATCTCCTTGGTCTAGCGCTAGTGAAAATGGGGATAGACTCCCTCGCTGTTAGGTTGATACCGACATTAGGCCGCCCCGACGACTTTACTTACTTTTTTACTTATACTTTTCTATTATACAGGTACTCTCATAGAAATATTAACATCTTTCTTTTTTTAAATCAATTTAAAAATGTTAACACCCTTATAGGAATACCTTTAATATATTTTCAAACAGTCTCCACATGTTCACCATCCCTGTCAACATATGTTTAGAATCTCCCACAGGTGATTAATAAAAAAAAATGTTAATATTTCTATGAGAGTACCTGTATATTAGAAAAGAATAGTATACCCAATTTGTCGGAAAATCCGTGTTTTTACAAAACAAAACACACGGCTTCCTCAAAGAGAAGAAACAAGGGGAGGTTACTCTCATTTAAGTAGCTAATGTTCAGATTACTAGAAAAGTATAGATATACCCAATTTGTCGAAAAATCCGTGTTTTTACAAAACAAAACACACGGCTTTCCTCAAAGTGAAAGAAACAAGGGGGGTTACTCTCATTTAAGTAGCTAATGTTCAAGATTACCAGAAAATGTTTCCAGCTGCGATGATGACAAATTGTACCGGCAAGAAACGCGCGTCAATGAATCATATTCTGTGGCGTAGCAAGTGTTTTTAGCACCCCGGGGAGTAAAGCTATTTTTGGCACCCTCACCTCTGAAATATTTTAATTATCCATTTCTTGGCTCATTATTCTCTTTGAAAAATCTTCTTCTTCTTCTTCTTCTTCTTCTTCTTCTTCTTCTTCTTCTTCTCTTCTAATATTTAAGCTGAATTTAACCCTAACCCTAACCCTAACCATAAAATATGAAAGAAAATATGCGAAAAAGTGACAAAATTTCATCTTTTTTTTGTTCGTATATTTCTTCTTCTTCTTCTTCTTCTTCTTCTTCTTCTAGTATTTAAGCTGAATTTAAACCTAACCCTAGCCCTAGCCCTAACCCTAACCCTAAAAATATGAAAGAAAATATACAAAAAATTTGACGAAATATCACCTTTTTTTTCGTATATTTCTTCTTCTTCCCCTTCTTCTTCCCCTTCTTCTTCTTTCCCATTCTTCTTCTTCTTCTTCTTCTTCTTCTCTTCTTCTTCTTCTTCTTTCCATTCTTCTTCTTCTTCCTTCCCATTCTTCTTCTTCTTCTGTTAGTTGTCTTCTTCTTCTTCTTCTCTTCTTCTTCTTATTATTATTATTATTATTATTACTATTATTATTATTATTATTCTTTTTCTTCTCCTTCCATTAAAGCTGAATTTAAACCATAACCGAAAGAACTAAAAAGGCGCCCACCCTCGGAGAACACACACGTCTACCGACCCCATTGCCGTTGCCCTGTTGGCTGTAGAATATTCTAGAACATACCGACTGCACCTGTTATATACCCTTCTTGGGTATATACACAAGAGTTCTTTTGTTTCAGAGAGAGGGAGGGGAGAGAAGACAGAGACAGAGTATCATATATATATATATATATATATATATATATATAATTTATAATTATTATATATGGAGATTGTGTGTTTTTCTGTCTGTAACCGAAACTATATTACAACTCAAGTCACAATTCCCTTAATTATTTACGTCAAATTTTCCATGATTTCATTCTTTTAAACCTTCAGTTATTAATAAAAATTGTTTTACATTATCAATACTGTTAACCATGTCTACATGATATTTACCGCGTACCCCACTTGTACGGGTCAGGCACAAAGTCCCTATTAACGTGGGCCACCCACAAGCCGAAGCTCATGGAGTGGCAGGTGAAAAAATTGCGTCGATCCCGTCGGCATTCCCCCTCAAAGGGGGCGCTCAGGCGCTGGGGCAATAAACCCAGCCCTGCCCTTTAAATCAAGGGGGCAGGTGTTGCCTGGGGGGATGGCCCCCTGGATCGACGCTATTAACTTGTAAAGATCCAGGGCCGAAGCCACTGGACCCCCGGTGTTAACCAGGTCTACATACTAACAACATGCAATTATATTTATATATACAACAAAATAGCGGTTTACAGTGTGAACGGAGGCTAATTTGCATATTAAATATTAAAAAATTGAATTTAATAAATATTGTCTCAGTGTTATTGATTTCTAACTGTTTGGTTTTATTTTAATGAATATAAGCAAAAATCTCTTCAATGAATCTTAAATAATCCATTAACAAGAAAAAATAACTGTCATTTTATTCTTTACTTCCTCTTTTAACTAAATACTTACATTAGAAAAAATAGCAATGAAAGACGAGAGTGATGGAAGAGTACGTTTCAGTTGTTCCATTTCTTATTATACTCCCTCTGTTTCAACTCTTTTATTATACTCCCTCTGTTTCAAATCTTTCATTATACTCCCTCTGTTTCAAATCTTTTTATCTGTATTCTTATTTAGTTTCATTAGCCTTTCTAATTTAATACAATATTTTATTACATTAAAACTTAAATACTTGCACCCGGAGGGTGCATATATTTGCTAGTTATTATAATGGAGATTGTGTGTTTTTCTGTCTGTAACCGAAACTATATTACTACTCAAGTCACAATTCCCTTAATTATTTACGTCAAATTCTCCATGATTTCATTCATTTAAACCTTCAGTTATTAATAAAAATTGTTTTACATTATTAATACTGTTGACCATATCTACTGTATTTACCGCGTACCCCACTTGTACGGGTTAGGCACAAAGTCACTATTAACGTGGGACCACCCACAAGCCGAAGCTCATGGAGTAGCAGGTGAAAAAATTGCGTCGATCCCGTCGGCATTCCCCCTCAAGGGGGGCGCCTCAGGCACTGGGCAATAAACCCAGCCCTGCCCCTTTAAATCGAGGGGGCAGGTGTTGCCTGGGGGGATGGCCCCCTGGGATCGACGCCGTTAATTATAGCAATGGTCCAGAGGCCGAAGCCACTGTAGACCATATCTACGTGATATTTACCGCGTACCCCACTTGTACGGGTCAGGCACAAAGTCCCTATTAACGTGGGACCACCCACGAGCCGAAGCTCATGGAGTGGCAGGTGCAAAAATTGCGTCGATCCCGTCGGCATTCCCCCTCAAGGGGGGCGCCTCAGGCACTGGGCAATAAACCCAGCCCTGCCCCTTTAAATCGAGGGGGCAGGTGTTGCCTGGGGGGATGGCCCCCTGGGATCGACGCCGTTAATTATAGCAATGGTCCAGAGGCCGAAGCCACTGTAGACCATATCTACGTACTAATAACATGCAATTGTATTTATATATACAACAAAATAGCGGTTTACAGTTTGAACGAGAAGGCTAATTTGCATATTGATATTTAAAATTTAATTTTAATAAATATGTGCTTGGTATTATTGATTTCTAATTGTTTGGTTTTATCTTAAGAAATATAACAAAAATCTCGTGGATAAATCTTAAAAGAAATTTATTTACAAGAAGAAATAACTGTAATATTATCCTTACTTCCTATTTTAACTAAATAGTTAAATTAGGAAAATTTACCAATGAAAAGAGGGAGTAATGGAAAATGATGGAATAGTTAGTTTCAAAGTTGTTCTATTTTCCGATTATACCCCCTCTGTTGCAGATCTTTTTATCTGCATTCTTAGTCAGTTTCATTAGCCTTTCTAATTTAATATGATATTTTATTATATTAAAACTTAAATACTTGCACCTGGGTGCATATATTTGCTAGTATATATAACAATGCATAATTGCATTACTTACTTCTTTCTTCTTCTCTGGCCATTCATGTGATCGCCCAGCCGCCATGTTGAATTCTATCTTCTACATCTTGTTGGCCAATCTTGTTGTTAATTCATTTTCTGGTTGAGGCAATCCGATTGTTGGTGTTCCTGAGAATGAAATGAGATTATGGATACGGTGTATTTTGCATTTGTGTGTCAGATAAGCAACAGTACCTTCAGGGAAGAGATAGTGCACCAGTTATTTTATTTGAAAACTTATACATTTTTTTCAGGTCAGTTAACTTCGAACCACGTATCTTTCAGAATCTGTGTTACGCTTCAAAGATACATGGTCTAAAGTTAACTGACCAGAAAAAAATGTAAAAGTTTTCAAATAAAATAACCGGTGCATTATATTGTTTATTCATTAATATATCAACCTAGCATTTCCTTGAAAGGCAGGAGAGGTTTTGTGTCGGACTTTTCCGTGACTTTGATGGGTTGCCGACCAAGGCTAAAGAGCCCCCTTCAATCCATTTAGGGGATCCATGCGTGTAGCAAGTGCTGTAATCCGATTGTTGGTATTCCTGAGAATGAAATGAGATTATGGATACGGTGTATTTTGCATTTGTGTGTCAGATAAACAACAGTACCTTCAGGGAAGAGATAGTGCACCAGTTATTTTATTTGAAAACTTATACATTTTTTTCAGGTCAGTTAACTTTGACCCACGTATCTTTCAGAATATGTGTTACGTCTCAAAGATACGGGGTTCTAAGTTAACTGACCTGAAAAAATGTAAATGTTTTTAAATAAAATAACTGGTGCATTATATCTTTTATTCATTAATATATCAACACTGAAAATTTCATTAAATTCGGTTAATTCCCTGATTTCTAGCATTTTTGTTTTCTTTCGGCGTGTTGACATACGATGGTGGAATTTAGGTCCGTTAAGTAGGATTTAACCCAAAAAGCTGTTGATCTGAATACACAATGTGTTTTATATATGTTAATTGTATGATTATTTGGATTAATTTACTTTGAAGATGATTGGCTGACAGGATTGGTGACGTCTCAGTGAGCAACTATATAAAACACGGGAGTGGTGGGTTACCAGATTACTAATAACAGAACTTCGAGATTACCTTTGGTAATAACGTGCGAATACACAAAATGGCTCCCGTTGAAGGTGTTGGCCAGCAAATTGTTGATTCAACAGAAAGTGATTCATCTTTACACAGCGCCTCCGATGGTTCCACATCCGGCGAACCCTTCAAAAAATCAAGAAGGGCTCTTCGACGTCAAGGTGCCATCCGACGGAAAAGGAAATGCCCGGGACTTGAATATCGGCTCCGTTGCCACTACGACAAAAGTCTTTTAAACCTTGACTTCGTTACTATACGGAAACCTACAAAAGTATCTTAAATTCTTCGTATTAAAAAGAAAGTATGGGGGGAGGGGAGTTAATTTCTGTTAACTTATTTAAACGCAAAAGAAATACAGTGATACTTTTTGACGTACGACTGCCTCCAATTTTCGAGCTATCATTCGGCCGACTTTTTATTTTATTTTGCCTTGTATGGCGAGCTAAAATTTGAGACACCCGTTTCTGGCGCACTTATGTTAATAAGTTTACTAAAGATATTTAACTTTCTTTTTCCAAACTTATAACACCAAAGAAAAACTTAAAAAAATAAATAAACATTAAACATTACGGCACATTCACTAAATTCTATTGTTTTTTATACAGTATACAGCTATTTTTCTAAAAAAAAAAAAAAAAAAAAAAAAAAAATCTGTGCTGGAACGGATTAATGACGTCTCCGTTTTATTTCAATAGGAAAATTGATTTTGATATACGAGGAATTGAGTTCCGTGCTGAACGAATTAAACTCTTAAGTCAAGGTACCACTTTAAATTTAACTTTTTTTTTCTCATTTGTTTTATTAGTTTCTTAGTGTATATTATATTTCTATCTCACTAAAAAATGAATTTTGGACGCTTCTAGAAGTCTTCATTTGAACAACTGCTTCGTTCGTTTATTTATTTGTAGAATGGCTACTACACTTTGATACCCTCCTCTCCCGAAAAAGACTTTTTTTTTTTTTTTTTTTTTTTTTTTTTTTTATTAGTCTCTTTGGGATAATTTTTTTTTTTCGTTTGGATAAAGACTCTTTAACCATGGAAAAACTTTTCGGATTTTTGCTGACTTTGATCGTTTTAATCAATTCGGTATTTTTTTTTTTTTTTTTTTATTAAAGATTTTATTAATGTTCGATTTTTTTTCTTTCTAAAGATTTTATGAATTATCTCCCTTTATTGTTTGCAAATTACATTTTGTGCAGTTTTTTCAACTGAAGATTTTAAGTCTGATCAGAGGCATCTGTTAGACACTGATATTACCAAAAATCGGCAGTTATATTTGTAACCGGCGGCTAGAGATTGAACTCACAACCTTCTAGACTGAGTGGTGACACGTAAGCCTCCGTTCACCCTCGTTGGTTGGAATGGTCCATCCAGTTAAGACCAGTTGAGATGCATAAAAGCTGAGACCGTCTCTCTGGGAACGAATAACTGGTATCCGTGAGAATCCAGGCCCCACTTACCCCCTCCTTTAAATGGGGATAAGGATGGTGTTTGTTGCCTGAGGCCCCTTAAAAGGGCAATGCTGATTATATATTATATTATTATTATATAATTTTTTTTTTTTTTTTTTTTTTTTTTTTAAGCCATGATCTTCGGTTTGTGCGTTGCTTCTCACTTTAAAAACGATCGTGTCGCATCCTGACCTGGTGGGAGGTTTTGAGAATTTTTTTTTTTTTTTTTTTTTTTTTTTTTTTTTTTTTTTTTAACTTAATGTGCGTTGAGGGCAGTTCAGTGTTTAATTTTAATGTTTTGTAAATAGCGTTGTGAGCGTTATTTTCGTATTTGCCTGGAGAGTTGTCTGCTCGTTTAGTTTTGCTGGTTCCCGCTAGGGGCCTAGTCTATTTAAGCGGCTAATTTGAACTTCTTCTCTCTCTTTTCCTGTTGCTCGACCTACGAGACACTATGGGTTAGACTTCGGTCTACCCCTTTCTTGTTGGGGCTTCGGCCCTTAACACTGGCCGCTCACTGCTAGTAAGTCTCTTATACGATATATGACTATCCTTTAGTCATGTATCCGTAACTACATTTTTATGTACATTTAGGTATCTCTTTGATACCTAAATATCATGTATTTTACCATTCATGAATGTGTCATTATCTCTACTCTTGTATATGTATTTATATTATGTATGTTTATGTACACTCTATGTACTCTGTTTATCCATGTGCTGTATACCTATTAAATGTTTTGTCTATCACCCTTTGTCGGAGTTTTATCTTCAAGTATTATCACTTTGAATCTTACAGCGTTAATTTGGGGAGGAGATACGAATTTTTTTATTTTTTTTTTTTTTTTTTTTTTTTAAGTTCTATCTTTCCCCGGTAGGGCCCTTAGAATTCTTGGATTCTCCGTTGTCGGTCTGCGATTGGCTGGATTTTTCGGGTGGTGTGGATGTTGAAGTGACGCTGACTTCCTGTTCCCAAAATTGGGGCGAGCTATTCAACAGATTGTAGATTGACTCTGAAAGGACCAGTTCGACTTTGCTGTCTCCGTAAACGTCGAGTCAACGTAGAATTTTATGCACTGGGATAAGACGAAGATTGTTAAAACAAGAGGTTTTTTTTTTTTTTTTTTTTTTTTTTTTATCATAGTCTTTCCCGGAATTATTTGTAGCATATTTGAAATACCAATATTGCGTTTGTCTCACTGAGTTTATTTCTTCATCAGAGAAGAGAAAATATTGTGACTTGTATTAGAAGTCTGTATATAAAATCGATATTCATTTTGAAATCTTTAGCTTTATCCAGAGGAAAAAGCATTAATCTATTTGTATTTTGAAAACTGCATAGAAGTCGTTAATTACTTTTAACAGATAATACATCTCATTTGTGCAGGAAAGAATTGTCCACTTGATAAAAGTAAGCTAGACGGGCGGTCGGAGAGGCCCCCCATCCGATCAATCGGCTGGTCATGTCAAGCCCTAGCCCCTATATGATTGCCCCAACCCTTTTTATCATATGGGTGCTAGAAGGCGGTGGCTGAGGGTCTACATGTCCTGGGAATGATGTCAAACTCTTTCTGATGGTTTATGGAATGTGGAGCAACCCTTCATCACCATTGGTCTCTGACCCGGAGTGGTAGTACCTGTTAGGCTCCCATCTATGGGTTAAATAGAAAACATGAGTTTATAAACAAAATTGTATTATCCATTAAAAATGAAATTATTTCAAAACTTTGTTGGCATTAAACATTTTTTTTACCAATAGAAGTATTTGGCATAAAATAACCCAAGTGGTTGACATGCCGTAAAACCCAACCGAGCCAAACCTTGATAAAAGTAAATAAGCTTTAATTTCAAGGCATTTTGGCCTTAAATAATTCTTGTCTCAGAGGACGACCTGACGAAATTTCAGCCCCGTCATTGTAGCAGCAACCATCCAAGTAGAAAACGACGAACAATCTCATATCTTCACCCGGAATGTTCGTCTGCTGCCGACCGACGATAAAAGAGAAAGTGAACATTTGTGAATACTGTTTAATTTGATTTTTTTTTTTTTTTTAATTCGTAAAAAACTGAATAAAAAAAACCTTTGTGTGACCACTTTTTTGTACAATAGTATTTGTGACAGAGAACACGAGGTGAGTGGCGAACGTCAAGGCCTGCCGTATTCTCGATGGAAGCGGGCTAGGCTTTGCCTGACATGTCGGACTGTAGAATCGAACCCGCTTCCTTCAGAATGCAAACATTGTCACCGAAGTCGAGAAGCTACAGTCCCGGATGTAAGCGCCAGGTGCCCGGATGATAGCTATGAGGTCGGTTGGGTTTGGTTCGAGAATCTCGTATGTGGGGCGCAGACACCCGGATGTTAAGGAGAAATTAGTATAAGTAGAAGTGGGGTGACGACAGGAGTCGAGTCGCGATTTTTGAGTTGCTGAAGATTTTACGACGACGGATTTTTCAGCTGCTGAAGATTTTTGAGTTGCTAAAGATTTTTTGACGGCGACGACGACGACATTGTCAACAAGTCGAATATTTATTATTTTTCCCCTCTATTTTTCTTTTTTCTCATTCTTGAGTATTTTTATTTTTTATTTTTTCAGCTTTGTGGCTTAAAAATGGTAATGGCTGTATAAAAAAAACAAAACCAATTATGCAATTCACTAGTATTTTTTATATTTTTTTTTTTATTAAATAAATCTTTTGAATTACTATATTGTCTCCTTTTGTAATTCTCTATATTGTTTTATAAATTTTTAATTACTTTGGTAATGAAGGACTATTTGCTCGTAAATTCCTACCATAAAATAAATTGAACCCCCATTTTATGTCCGTGTTTTTGTATTAAATGTTTTATTTTCTTGTACCCGTTATTTTACAATACAAAATATATTTTATTTATTTATTTTAATATTCATTTCAATGTGCATATTCTAAAAGTTTTTATTTTGTGAGAATGTTTAGTTTTAAAGTGGGGGCTCGTTTTACAATTTAGGCATAAATTGGATCCTCCTTTTATGACCGTGATTTTGTTTTTTCGTCGACGATGATTAAAATCTGACGTTTTTATTTTAAAGTACCAAAGCCAAAAAGAAAAGAAATAAAAACAACAAAAGGTAATATTCAACTTTTTACTTGTAAATTCCTACCATAAAATTAGGCTTGGGCATTTTATGGTAGGAATTTACGAGTAAAAAGTTGAAGTGTAAAAACGAGCCCCCACTTTAAAACTAACCATTCTCACAAAATAATTTTTTTTTAGAATATACACATTGAAGTGAATATTAAAATAAATAAAGGAAATATATTTAGTATTGTAACATAACGGGTGCAAGAAAAATAAAACATTTATTGCAAAAACACGGACATAAAATGAGGGTTCAGTTTATTTTAAGGTTGGAATTTACGAGCAAATAGTCCTTCATTACCATTATTTTTTGCTATAATTGCCGTTGTTTCGATGGGACGGAAAGAAATGGAAAAATATCTTTTTAAATCCGTTCAAGGTTAAGGTAAATCCCAATCATTGGTCTTTGCTGGGAGAACCAATTGTTCGTGGCAGTGTTTGACAACAGCGCTCATCTGAGATGACCAGAGACCTGAGTAGCACAGATTGGGTAATCTGATCTGTAGAGTGGAGTTAACGGTATGTGTGACGCTTCAACTCGGCAAAAACAATCCGCCTGGTCTAGCGCTAGCGAAAAGGGGATACTCTCTCTCTCTCTCTCTCTCTCTCTCTCTCTCTCTCTCTCTCCGGCTGAGAGTTCACTCCGCTAACTTTTAAAAGCAACTGAAGACTTTTTCTTTTTTCTTTTTTTTCTTCTTTTTCCTCTTTTTTCTTTTTCTTTTTTCTTTCTCTTTCTCTTTCCTTTTTTTCTTTTTCTTTTTTCTTTCTTTTTCTTTTATTTTTCTTTCTCTTTCTTTCTTTTTTTTTCTCTTTCTTTCTTTTTCTTTCTTTTTCTTTCTTTTTTTTTCTTTCTCTTTCTTTCTTTTTTCTTTCTTTTTTTCTTTTATTTATTTACTTTTTTTTTCTTTTTTTAATATTTTATTTATTTACTTTTTTCTTTCTCTTTCTTTTTTTTTCTTTTTTTTAATTATTATTTATTTACTTTTATTTCTTTTCTTTATTCTTTTTTCTTTTCTATATTCATTAGTTTGCATTCAGAAAGATTTAGTCGCAGCGAAGATGATATTAGACTCCTGGACATACATTTTTGCGTCTGATGACGCAGAAGTATATATTTTAAACCCCCCCCCCCATGAATTAAAATTTATTCGAATAAAAAGAAAAAAGATAAATAAAACAACTCTTGGAAAAATATAAGTTCATTTTGGTTTATTATGAAGAGGAAAGATAATTAAAAAAATCGGTTAAATCCTACTTAACGGACATTAATTCCACTATCGTATATCACCCCGCTGAAAGAGAAAAAAATACTAAAAATCAAGGAATTAACCGAATATAATTAATCCGACAGTATGAAATTTAACATTTTTGAAAAAATTATATGAAATGTAATAAATCTCGTTGAAAAAGAGCACACTTTCAAGAGGGAAAAAAACCGGCAAAAATGCACCATTCTGACAAATATAGATTTTAATTTATAAAATTCTATTTAGAAGGCTATAAAACAATTTTTTTTAATGTGATTTCTTTGGTTAAATTAAAAAAAAAATTTTAACTTACATTTTTTCAGGTCAATTAACTTTGAACGACGTATGTTTGTGAATCTGTGTTACACCTCAAAGATACATGGTCTAAAGTTAACTGAGCTGAAAAAAATGTAAGAGTTTTCAAATAAAATAACTGGTGCATTATATTGTTTATTCATTAATATATCAACCCAGCATTTCCTTGAAAGGCAGGAGAGGTTTGGTGCCGGACTTTTCTTTGACTTTGATGGGTTGCCGACCAAGGCTACAGAGCCCCTTCAACCCATTTGGGGGTCCATGCGTGTAGCAAGTGCTGTAATCCGATTGTTGGCATTCCTTAGAATGAAATGAGATTATGGATACGGTGTATTTTGCATTTGTGTGTCAGATAAGCAACAGTACCTTCAGAGAAGAGATAGTGCACCAGTTATTTTATTTGAAAACTTTTACATTTTTTTCAGGTCAGTTAACTTTGACCCACGTATCTTTGAGAATCTGTGTTACGCCTCAAAGATACGGGGTTCTAAGTTAACTGACCAGAAAAAATGTAATAGTTTTTAAATAAAATAACTGGTGCATTATATCTTTTATTCATTAATATATCAACACTGAACATTTTATTAAATTCGGTTAATTTCTTGATTTTTGGTATTTTTTTTTTCTTTCGGCGGGGTGACATAGGATGGTGGAATTTATGTCCGTTAAGTAGGATTTAACCTCTGTAAAGGCTGTCAAATTGTGTGCCAATCTACGGTAGTGCGTTGATTAACTCCTTACTGCCAAGGGCAGATAACTAATCCCTATTTTTCCCCAATATACCCCATATCATCTATTTGGCAATTTATATACTTTTAGCTAATTACATAGTACGGTACACGGTAACAGGTGTACAGCACTTAGTGAGGATCGAACTCACTGCGAGAAAAGATTGTTACACATCACTCTGCTTTACAAGGAAGGCATTTACTAGGTTTAGCCATGTGGGCCATCTGGTCCCTCTCCCTCTCTCAAGCCGCCATGTCGGCTGGGGTGTTAGAATGCACCGACTGCAACCTCTGCAGAGGGGTAAGACACCCCCCCCCCAATGGGGCCACCTGTTGGCAGTGGGTGGCGACCCGTGATGCCTAAGGATAGAACCCAGGTGGATGAGCAATTCATGACTTGCAATACTCCACTTTGGCCCTATCTTGGGCTAGACGGGCGGTCGGAGAATCCCGCTCCGATCAATCGGCTGGTCACGTCAAGCCCTAGCACCTATATGATTTTCCCAACCCTATTGCCCTTATGGCAAGCCCCAACCCCTTTTTTATCATATGGGTGCTAAAAGGTAGTGACTGAGGGTCTACATGTCCTGGGAATGACGTTAAACTCTATCTGATGGTGAGGTTCCAGTTTTGAATGTTTGGGGAATGTGGAGCATCTCTTCATCACCATTGCTCCCTGGTCCACTCTAACCCGGAGTGGTAGTACCTGTTAGGGTCCCATCTATGGGTTAAATAGAAAAATGTATTTATAAAAAAATTGTATTATCCATTAAGAATGAATTTATTTCAAAACTTTATCGGCATTAAATGACCCACTGAGGTTGATATGCCGTAAAACCAAACCAAACCAAACCAAACCAAATTCTCCGTCAAGACACCTTCCCATTACTCTCGAGGGCGAGAGTAAGGGTCAATCACTAATGCCCGAGGAGTCCAGGTAAACGGCAAAGGAACTGGGCAAGTCTGTGTCCATGATCTCAACGTACGCATGAGGTAAAAACACGTACCACAAAGCCCCCCCCCAAAAAAAAACACCTTTCTATTGTATATCACACCCTCGTGGGCGGGTGAGAAAATACTAACTTTGAGAGCATGAGCCCGCGGTGCAGATAAGATCCGAACAAAATCCACCGTGTATATAATATATATATATATATATATATATGTGTGTGTGTGTGTGTGTTCGCGCGCACGTACCTATCTATCTATCTCTTTCTCTCTCATCTATTTTTTCACCCATCGCTAACGTATTTTTCCACTTCTCTCCTCTATCGTTATTCTACCCCCTTCTCTCTCTCTCTCTCTCTCTTCTCTCTCTCTCTCTCTCCTCACTCTCTCTCTCTCTCTCTCCGCGACTCTACCACTCTCTGTCCTTAATCTATTTATTCATACCGAACGTATTTTCCTCTCTCTCTCTCTCTCTCCGTCTCTCGTCCTCTCTCTCTCTCCTTCTCTCTCTTCTCTCTTCTATTCATATAATTCCTTTTATTCATGAGACTCGCAGACAGAAAGTAAAACGATTGCAAATTTTGTCTAACCTGGCGCTAAAAGAAGCTTGCACTCATCTAAGCCGATTCATTTGCTCATTTCTGTTACCTTTCCTACTTTCTTTCTTTCTTCTTCTTTCTCTTTCTATTTCTCTTTCGTATTCCTTTTTTTTTTTTTATTCTCTTTTCTCTTTTTATCTTTTTATTTCTTGCTTTTTTCGTTTTATTTCTTTTCAACTACGTATTTGACGGCATAAGGGCCACTTTTTTCCCAATTTGCTTAAAAAAATTGCCCTGCTCTTATACATCGCTAGGTGCAGTTTTGAGACCTCCTGTAGGCCGTAGGCCCAGGGTAATGTTTATTATTATCTATGCTAGCTGATGGTCTTTCACTGGAGTCTGAGTGACGCAAAGTCTCTTCAAAGTCTCCAGGACCTTCTGCAGGATTACTGCAGATTGCAGACAGTGCGGTGTTCTGAATAGTTTCACCTTCCTTGATTTCCAAAATTCCAGACCCTTTTCTAATCCTTTGGGACCTGCTCAAGCTGCAACAACTACAATGGTATCACCTTCACTTTATTCCATAACTTTGTAGTTCCTCTGGCAAGTCCAGTATTTGTCATTTTTTCATTTTCTTTAGCTTCCTCTGATCTCTGCACTGACAAAATCCACAGTTTGAAAAAGTTTTCTTTTTTAGTTTATCAACACTAGGTCTTGGATCTTCCTGCTGGGATAAGGTGATCCCGTATTTTATTTCAAACAGTCACCAGAGAATTATGACGTTCTTCCAGAACAGATCCAGACCTCTTTCCAATCCTTTTGGGACTGTTCCAAGTGCACAACTACAATTGTATCACTTTTCACTTTCATATTCCATAACTTTTTTTAGTTCTCTGGCAAGTCAGATATTTTCTATTTTTCATTTTCCTTTAGCTTCACATCTGTGAATCTGCTGGCACTGCAAAATCCACCAGTTGACAAGTTCTTCTTTTTTTGTTAATCAACACTAGTCTGGTCTTTCTTGCTGGGATTATTTCTGTATTGAGATGTCTTGTGTATGCTTATTGCTTGCCTGTACTGCCAAATTGCTTTTATACAGCTATGTTCTGCTTGTTGTAATGCACAGTAGACTATTTCTACAATATATGCTTAAATACACTAAAAAAAAATTTCCGAATCGACCTGCCTGAAATGGGGGTGCGTCTTATAGTCGTTAAAATACGGTATATCTTAATTATTTTATGTATTTCTTTATGTCACTTTCTTTCTTCTCTTCTCTTCACTCTCTCTCTCTCTCTCTCTCTCTCTCTCTCTCTCTCTCTCATTCATTCTTCTTTTCTTTCTTTTCTCTCTCCCCCTTCTATTTCTCTATGTCTTTTCTTCTTCTTTTTTCTCTTTTTGTGCTCTTTCTTTCTTCTTCTCTTTCACTCTTTCTCACCCCCATCTCTCTCTCTCTCTTTCTCTCTCTCTCTCTCATTCATTCTTCCTTTCTTTCTTTCTTCCTCTCCCCCTTTTCTATTCTCCATGTCTTTTTCTTCTTTTTTCTACTTTTTGGCTTTCTTTCTTCTCTTTCCACTCTTTCTTTCTTCCCCCCCCCCTCTCTCTCTCTTCTATTTCTTATCGCCCTTCCTTCCTTTCTTTAATTTACTTTTCCCCTCTTTCTTTTACCTTTCTCTTTCTTCCATTTCTTCTTTCTCTCCCCCCCCACCTCTGCTCTCCTATACTCTCTAACTTACACCTCTACTTTTCTTTTCTCTCGTTCAAACCTCATCTATTCCCGTTTTTCCCGCTTCTTTTCCTTCTTCCCCTATTCGCTTCGTTTACATCGTCTGCGCGCTTTTTATAGCAAACCACTTGATTATTTCACCCAAAAGAAACAAAAGTTGAAAAAAAAATCTTCTTAAACAATTATCTGCAACAAAAGTTTTCTTTCTTCGTATTTCGTCGATCGTGCCAAACTTTTTTCGTTTTCCGTTTCTCCACTCCGCTTTTCTTATGTAATTACAAAACGGAATGTTCGTCAATATCTGATTCCAATGTTGTTATCTTTCCTCACGTTGGTAGCTTAGATGTCTAAGTAGAAAAACATAAATGTCGAAAATTATTATAGGAATATACAAGGAACTTAACGTGTATACTCGTGTATAATCTATCTCTAATCATTAATTCATGAATTTCTTTGGAGTCAAAGGTTGTTATTTTAAGCGTATTTAATGCTCGACAGTGATTACTTCGATGATTCTAGCTCACCTGAAATTTTGGAAGCTTATGTAATCATATATATATATATATATATATATATATATGAAATAAAATGGAAATGAATCCGACAGTATGAATATGATAAAATGAAAAAACAAAAAGATGTTTAAACTGCATGGCTCATCAGAAGAGAGTGTTTGCAAACCGTCTTCGGCGCTTTCTCTCGACGTTTAAAAAAGCAACAACCGGCCCTCCTCACTAATATATTGAGGACCCTCGCAATATCATTTTTGAAACCGTCGAGAAAAGAGCCCCGAAACGGTTTGCACACTTTCTCTCCTGATGAGCCATTGCAGTTGTAAACATCTTTGTTTTTTTTCATTTTTATCATATTCATATATATATATACTTATATATATATATATATTATATATATTATATATATATATATATATATATAATTTGTATATATTTATTTTATTTTTTTATTTACTTCTTTATTTATATTTAATATAATATTCTGTTTGTTTTTTTTCGCGTCATTGTCTTTATTTGTCGTCTTGACACCATAACCCTGAGAAGCCAAAACTTGAGTGTATCTCTTTTTCTCTCATCGACTTCCTGTCACCATAGTGACAATCTACATTGTTAAAAAAAAAAATTTGTTTTTGTTTTTTGTTTGAATTTATTTTTTTTAAATTCTACTTTTTTTGTTTTTGAGTAATGTAATTCGAAACAGTAATTGATCCCCATTCTGGATGAGGACGACATTTTGGGGAGCTATATTAAATCAACTCTTAGATTTGATATAGGCCCAATTTTGTTCGAAATAAACTTTATTATGAATTACGGTGTATGATTTCTTTCCTTCCTTTCTTATGATATATAGTATATATATAAGTATATATAAATAAAACAAAAGACTTAGAAGATTTGCCATTATAGTCTATTTCAGGGAGCTTTTAGACAAAGATGGTCTAATCTCCTTAAGTATCAGATGCGACATAAATTTGCTCATGTGACTACTGACAATTAAAGCACACATTGGAGCTCTGCAAACTGCGACAGGTCTTTTTAAAAAAACTCCTATGTCGTAAGGAAGCATTTCTTCTCTGACTTTTGGATATATATTATATATAATATATATATTATATATATATATTCCGTCATACAACGTGTGATAGCACTGCGGCACCCTGCCCTATCAGCTGCCAACTAGGAGTGATAAACGCAGTTTCGGTAGCAGACACCCAGAGACATTTCCTCTGTAGAGGCTGTTCACATTTTAAAAGAGTCCTGTCTTTCCAGGATGCCACTCCAACTTTCTGGAGATCATATTGTCTTTCCAAGGATCATCTTTCTTCCAGAGGAGTCTTAGCATTCGAATTTCCTCATACAACGTGTGATAGCACCTGCTATACCCTGCCCTCATCAGCTGCCAACTAGGAGTGATAACACAGTTTCGGTAGCTAAGGCAGGACTGCACTTCCTTGCGCTACCAAGCAGCTTTCCCACCGACAGGTATTAAAAAATAAGATGAAATAATGAAGAGAAGAAATTAAAGATCCGTTGTTGCATAGCGCCTTCTTCACTGCACTAAATAATTATAATTTGCATACCCCTTTCTTAATTCTATTTCTGCCGTCTTTAGTATTCTGATCGTCTTGGTATTCTAACATCTTGAACTTGGTCTGGAATCTTCTAAGGTCTGGCGTCTGGAGTTGACTTGGGATTTCAGGTCTTGTCTTTTATGTTACTATGTTCTTGCTGGCTGGTCGTCATTTTTAGTCTTGTTACCAAGACATTCATTAACCACAGAGCATATTAATTATCCAAACTTTTATTTCCTTAATTATACATAATCTCTAACTAACATAGCGTGCGTGAGTTCCAGTTTAGACAGAGGCATAAAATGGCCGCGCCGCTCTGCCTGACGTCCAACTGCAAATGGCGACCGAACAGTCCCACGTGACTTCACGTATTTTTGGCAGCTTCTGTAATTTCCATGGAAGGACCCGGCCATGTATGAAAAGGGTCATCCCCTCAGAATTACAGGGATTGACAATAATCTTATGCAACGCCATAAGGATTCATGTAACACGTTCCTCTGACGAAGTTTTGTTATCACAGTGCAGTTTGTTATTTAAGAAACCGCGTTAGTTTTCGAGCCGTTGACTTGATTACGCGATTGCAGATATTAAGTATCAACACACAGGGAATTTGATGATCCGCGACGCGTATCAGATCGCTCACTCAATTCTTCGGCTTGCTAGGAAGTGTCTTCAGGTTGCTGGCGGTTCAACACATGGGCCTCCTGGGACACTATGGGAGTTCCTGTCCATAAGCCCATCATCGACTTTACTTCTATAGGGAGAATTACGTCGTTCCCACCACGTGCCTTGTGGATTCGTATACCCTGCAAAGCTTTAAATTCTCTGCCACAATCAGACGTTGTGCTACATAAGTTATCTTAAGTACTATAATTTATGTGTGCAATAGTCGTTAGAAATCAAAATGGCCTATAGCTGCAGCCCATGGCCTTGGAAGGATTTGAATGAGCAAGGCTTGAGACATGTCATGATCATCCTTACCGGGTCGATACGTGAGAACCGGTGAAGAAGCCCGCTTTCCTGTTTAGATTAGAAAATAGATTTAGTCAGATCGGCCAAGACTTAACGACTGTGGGTAAGCGGTTATGCGCGCGGCCGACTCGTCTGCGCAGGTAGTCTGTGGAGCGATTTCGAGAATAACAATACGATCTAAGTAATCGAGTCTTGCTGTATATTATCTTAAAAACTACCATGACACATGGCTTCTGCATAAAGAGAAATCCCCAATGGAAGGACCAGACACGAAGTCCCAAAAGAAATCCAGGAGTTAGAAGAGCACCTACGAGAAACTAAGATGTCAGAAGAACAGAAGCCAAGACTAGAAGTAAGAAGTAAGTATGAGAAGGGTAAAAAACAGTTATAGCCGGTATAGGTCCAAATATATATATAATATATTTATATATATATATATCGTGTCGTGTGTGTGTTGTGTGTGATGAAGAGAAAAATGAGTGAATCCGACAGTATAGTAATAATTATGAAACAATTGAAAAAACACCTGTTCATAAACACGAGTGATGTTTTTTCGCCAAACGCTGCAGTGTTTCGATCTGTTTCAATAACGACTATTTGCTCAGGGCCTTCTGTTAAATTGAGGTAAGTAAAATAATGATTCACAGAGAATACAGACGATGACTGATGGGAGGTCTATTCTGCTTGTCGTGTCACCAAATCTATTTTTTTTTAATTTTCAATGAAAAGCTAGCGTTCTTTGAGGTGTTTGAAAATATAACGAAACGCTAAAACAACGGTTTTTCATTCAACAATTTTTCCGCCCTGTCGGTGGGTGTTAGATGATGCACCGACTGCACCTCTGCAGAGGCAGTAGACTCCTCAACATGGGCGCCACCTGTTCGCATGGGGTGGGATCGTGATGCTTAAGTGATAGAGCCCAGGTGAGGAATGAGCGCAGTTGCCCAGCACAGCTAATTACTCCACTTTGGCCCTTCTCTGGCCTAGCACGGCTCCGGTCAGAGAGGCCTCCTCCGATCAATCTGGGATGGCGTACTCACCAGCCATAGCACCTCATTTGATATTTCCCAACCCTAATTGCCCTCAATATCCTGGCAACTCACCAACCCCTTTTATCTATGAGATGCTAGAGGCGGTAACTGAGGTCTACATGTTCCTGGTAAAATGCGACGCTCTACAACTCTATCTGAATGGATGAGGTTCAGTTTTGGAGGTGTGAGGGAATGTGGAAGCACCCCTTCATTCCACCATTGCCCTAGGTCCCTCTGACCCGGAGTTAGGTACATACTTTTAGGGTCCATCTATGGGTTAACATAGAACAAAATGTATTATAAAAAACTGTTATTATCCATTAGAATATTGATTATCCTTCAAAAGCTTTATATCGGCATTATAAATGACCCACTGAGGTTGATATGCCGTAAAACAAAACAAAACAATATCAACCAATTATTTATTAAATAAAATAAAAATCACCTGCTACTGGCAGTATAAGACTTACTTAGGTCAGTCATTAATACCTCCTTAATTATAACAGATTGGGACAATACGCATCTAATGTTCATGGTAGGATATATAATAGTTGAGGGGAAGGGACAATTTTTCACTATAAAATCATCTCCTCTGGTGAGATCACACTACAACGTCAAACTAGTCTGTGAGCAATCAAAAAATAAGATAACCTAAAAGAAATACTTTGTATTGTCTTATCGACCTTTGTTATCATCTCATATATAGCGAGAACGAAAAGTTAATAAAGATGCCGATATTTCATATGGAATATTACATGTTAGAACAAATAGAAAAATTAAAAGACATATATCATACAATACATATTAATCCCATATATACGCAATCCTCACATATAATAAATCCATACATACACATATATCATATATAATATATATATAATATATCTATAATATATAATAATTGAAAGCAATTACAAATGCACAATAAAAAATACTTTTTACTATCAGCGTAATTATATTTTTCAGTAACAACGAACGCGGATATAATAAAATACAAGTTAATAAATTCATTATTCACACATTACCTAATAAACCTTAACATCTTTCAATTTTGTACCCTCACATAAACATTACGTCGTAACCAAGTGTCCTGAAGATGGCTACAAAAATACCGAATATGCTTAATTAGTTGACACCTAAAAAATCTGTTTCCTGATATCATAACCATCCTGCTGTTCGTTATTATTTTAAGATATTTCTCTTCATATACTAAATAATATAATAGATATAATTATATATATTATATATATATATCGAAAGTGGTGACTTACCAGTGAAATGGCTCAATGGATTAAGTTGGCGTAACTTCTCCACCAAATTAAGACAGCGATCATTGGTTAACAAATACTATGCGGTTGCATAAGATTAATTGTCAAATCCCCTGTATTTCTAAAGATGGCCCTTTTCAATCATCACGAGGCTGCGACTTTCCATGGAATTAGTACAGAAAGCGCAACAACATATGAAACTTGCTTTCCACGTGGGACCTTGTTGCCGGTCCTCAGTTTCAGTTTGGACGTCGGGCAGGGATGTACTGCCACTTAACTGGAACTTCACCTACATACGCGCGCTATGTAGTCTATGTT
Source organism: Doryteuthis pealeii (assembly GCA_023376005.1). Taxonomy (NCBI): domain Eukaryota; kingdom Metazoa; phylum Mollusca; class Cephalopoda; order Myopsida; family Loliginidae; genus Doryteuthis; species Doryteuthis pealeii. Next base: position 13,771,801 of record CM042182.1, read on the forward strand.
TCAGTTAACATAAATCGTTTAGTTAAGTAAATAAAATGGCTTAAGAAAATAACCCGGTTCTTGTGGTTAGGTGAATGTTCTTGGGTAACCAGACTGATTGAAGAAGAAATATGCTAGATTGGCGACCGACAACCAAGACGAAGGACCAAGAGTTAGAAGTGATGCTAGAAGAGACGCCCTAGAAAAGAATAGAAGATAGCTAAAAGAAAGAGGTATTACGACAAATATAACAAATATAAAGTGCTCAATACGGTGAAGTAGAGCGAATTATTTACAATTTATATGCCGGATAACCACTCGAGTTCTCACATAAGATCCTTCAGGGTTAAATCACACTGAATTAATCAACGATATTGAGTTACTGCAGCTTAACTTGACGAGTTTATCTTGTAGTGTTATTGACTTAAAGACACATTTCCGCAGTTCCAATGAATGTTGGGGGGCGCCGATTTAAAAATCAAATGGAGTATTGTTGTTTTTTTTTTCTGTCTTTATGTATTGTGTTTATTTTTTGATTTAACCCTGAAAGATCTTATTGGTGAAAACTCGAGTAAGTTATATCCTGATATACCAATATGATAATTACTCAAACTCATTATAACACTTTTCTATGTCTTTGACACTGTAGTTTCAGAAATTGTCCACTGGAACCTTCTTGAGTAGACAAGAACCTGCTAAATTTACTACTAATGCATACAATCGTCTTAGTTTCTCTGCAGCATGACCGTGTTAACCGATTACACACCATGTCAAGATCTTCCAGTCATGTGAAAGGGCGCTCAATGATACGGTGTATAATAGTTCTCAGCGAGGTGAAGATAGCAATTTGGAAATTACGTCCTCTGACATCTAATATAACAGTGACATTTCTTGACAGACCAATTTATAGGTACGGTAATATAAATATCTAATTGTTGTGCTACGGTATATAAATGGGGAGAAGGATAAACGGAAGCAGGAGAGATAAGAGTGTTCAACAACTTGAGTATGTATTTACCCAACCCCTTCCACACAGCAGCAGGATGCAGACACAAGGTCTTGATTTAAAGCCAGATTGTTAAACGAGATTGTAATTCAAAGAGTTTGCCTTCTAGACTGACTGGCATATACCAAAGTTAGAAGAGCCCAGATCATGCCCCTAACCTATTTAAGCATAGCTGGAGAGAGAATAGTTATATATAATAACCTTTATCCAATGTTAATTACAGCGCTAGACGCAAAAAAAACCAAAACCATGCGGGTTATATATAACTATTCTCCATCCAGCTATGCGTAAATAGTAGGGCAGACTGGGCTTCTTCAACCTTGGTATATCAGTCAGTCTAGAAGGAAAACTTTGAATTACAACTTGTTAAACACTGCCTAAAAATTGACCTTGTGTTGCATCCTGCTCGTGTGGGGGTTGGGTAAATACATACTCAATGTTGAACCTTCTTATCCTCCTTTCCTTTACTCTCCCCATTTAGATATACCCACAAACAATTAGATATTTATATTACCTACCTTTTAATGTCTTTAGAAATGTCCTTGTTTAATTGACTGCAGTAGGCGTAATTCCAAATTGCTACTTCACTCGTAGAACTATATACACGTATTTTTAGCCCCCTTTCACATATGACAGCTTACAATGGTGTGTAATCGTTTAAACGTCATGCTCAGAAATACGACATTGTCATTTAGAATATATAGCGGGTTCGTCAACCAAAAATTCCAGTGACCAATTTGAAACTACATCAAGACAAGAAAAGTGTTATATATATATATTACAATGGTATATTACAGGAATAACTTACTCGAGTTTCACCATAAAGATCTTCAGGGTTAAATAAAAAAAAAACCAAAAACAATAAAAACGAAAAAAAAAAAACAACAATATCTCCATGATTTTAAATCGGGCGCCCCAACATTCATTAACTGCGAATCTGTCTTTAACGGTCAAACCACAAAATTAAACTCGTGCAAGTTAACTGCAGTTAATCAATATCTTGATTAATTTCAGTGGATTTAACCCTGAAGATCCTTATTGGTGAAACTCGAGTAAGGTTATTCCTGCATATAAAATTGTAATTAATTCGCCTCTACTCACGTATTGAGCACTTTATATTTGTTATATTGTCGATACCTCTTTCTTTTACTTACTTCTATTCTTTTCTTAGCGTCTCTTCTAGCATCACTTCTAAACATCTTGGTCTTCGTCTTGGTTTGTCGGTCGCACTTAGCTCATTTCTTCTTCTATATCAGTCTTGTTACCAAGACATTCACCAACCACAAAACCGGGTTATTTTCTTAAGCTTTTATTTACTTAACTTAAACATTTAATGTAACTTAAAATAGACTAACATAGCGCGCGTTATGTAGGTGAGTTCCAGTTAAGGCAGTACATCCCTGCCCGACGTTCCAAACTGAAACTGAGGAACCCAACAAAGGTCCCACGTGACTTCAGGTATTTTGCGGGCTTTCTGTACTATTCCATGGAAAGTCCAGCCCGTGATATGAAAAGGGCCATCCCTTTAGAAATACAGGGGATTGACAATAATCTTATGCAACCGCATATATTATGTAACAATATCACTGTCTTATTGTGAAAGTTACGCCAACTAACCATTGAGACCAATTTCACTTGTAAAGCACCACTTTCATATATATATATATATATATATATATATATATAATATATATATTATATTGAGAAAATATCTTAAATATAACAAACACAGGATGTTATGATCAGGAAACAATTTTTAGGGTCAAATAATTAAGCATTTCGTATTTTGTAACCATCTTCAGGACACTGTTTAAGTAATGTTTATGTGAGGGACAAAATGAAAGGATGTTAAGTTTATAGTGAATGTGTGAATATGATGTTATTAACCGTTAATTCTTTATATGCGCGTTTGTTACTAAAAATAATTACGCGCATATAAAAATTATTTTTTATTTGCATTGTTAATTGCTTTCAAAATTATTATAATATATATATATATATATATATATATATATATATATATGGCTATGTATGATATATGTGGATATGCGTATATATGGATTATATGTATTTATATATTGTTTTAATTTTCTTATTTTCTAACATTAATATTCCATATGAAATACGGCATATTTTTATTAAACTTTTCGTTCTCCGCTATATATAAGATGTACAAAGGTGATAAGACAAATTCAAATATTTCTTTTAGGTTATTTAGTTTTGATTGCTCACCAACTAGTTCGACCTTTTATGTGATCACCAGAGGAATATTTCTTGTGAAAAATTGTTCCCCTCCCCCAACTATTATATACCCTACCATGAACATTAATGCGTATGTCCAATCTTTATAAATTAAGTGAGTATATTGCTGACTAAGTAGTCTCTAATACCAGTAGCAGTGATTTATCTTTATTTTTAAAAAAAATGTTGATTTGTTTTGTTTTGTTTTACGGCATATCAACCTCAGTGGGTCATTTAATGCCGATAAAGTTTTGAAAAAAATCAATTCTTAATGGATAATAACATTTTTTTTTAAAATACATTTTCTATTTAACCCATAGATGGGACCTAACAAGTACTTACCAATCCGGGTCAGAGTGGACCAACATAATGATGAAGGGGTGCTCCACATTCCCCAAACCTCCAAAACTGGAACCTCACCATCAGATAGAGTTTACGTCATTCCCAGGACATGTAGACCCTCAGTTACCGCCTTCTAGCATCCATTGATAAAAAGGGTGGGCTTGCCATAACGGCAATAGGGTTGGAAAATCATAGGTGCTAGGGCTTGACGTGACCATCCGATTATCGGAGGAGCTCTCCGACGCCCGTCTAGCCCAAGAAAGGGCCAAATGGAGTATTGCATGTCATGAACTGCTCATCCACCTGGGCTCTATCCTTAAGCATCACGAGTCGCACCCCATGGCCAACAGGTGCGCCCATTGGAGGAGTCTTTACCCCTCTGCAGAGGTGCAGTCGGTGCATTCTAACACCCCACCGACAGGGCGGAAAAATTGTTGAATGAAAAACCGTTGTTTTTAGCGTTCGTTATATTTTCAAACACCCAAAGAACGCTAGCTTTTCATTGAAAATTAAAAAAAAAATAGATTGACCGACAAAGCAAAAGACTCCACAGTCTTCTTTATTCTCTGTGTGATACATTTATTTTTTTCCTCAAATTAACAAAAGCCCTGATGAAAATCTATTGAAACAGATCGTAAACACTGCAGCGTTGGCGAAATAATAAACATCACTCGTTTTATGAACATGTGTTTTTTCAATTTTTCATAATATTACATACTGTCGGATTCACTTCCATTTTCTCTTCACACACACACAACACACCACACATAATATATATATATATATATATATATATATTGGACCTATACCCGGCTATAAACTGTTGTATACCCTTCTCATTACTTACTCTTACTCAATTCTTTCTTCTTCTTACCTACAAGTTCTTCTAGGTCTCTTCTAACGTCTGGATTTCCTTTGGGACTTCCTTGGTCTTCCATTGGGGATTTCTCTTTATCAGAAGCCATGTGCATTGGTAGTTATTTTTAGAGATAATAACACAAGAACTTCGATTTACCTTAGATCGTATTTTATTCTCGAAATCCTCCACCAGACTACCTGCGCAGATCGAGTCGGCCGGGTGCATAACACGACTTACACACGTCTAGTCTTGGCCGATCTGACTAAAATCTATTTCTAATCTAAACAGGAAGAGGGTCTTCTTCACCGGTTCTCACGGTATCGACCGGAAAGTCATGTACAGGTCAAGCCTTGTCATTCAAATCCTTCAAGGCCATGGGCTGCAGCTTATAACGGCCCATTTTGATTTCTACACTATTGCACATAAATATTAAGTATCTAATAATTATGTAACACAACGTGTGATTGTGGCAGAGAATTTACAAGCTTGCGAGGGTTACGGAATCCCACAAGGCACGCTGGTGCGAACGACGTAATTCTCCTATAGAATGTAAATCAAATGGGCTTAATGGAACCAGGAACACTCCCATAGTGTCCAGGAGCCCATTGTTGAACGCCAACAACCTGAAGACATTCCTAGCAAGCGAGAATTGAGTGGACGAATGATACGCGCGCGGAATCATCATTCCCGTGTTGATACTTAATATCTGCAATCGCGTAATCAAGTCAACGGCTGAAAACTAACAGCGTTTTTAAATAACCAATACTACATAACAAAACTTCTCAGATGAAGTGTTACATAATCTATGCGTTGCATAAGATTATTGTCAATCCCTGTTAATTCTAGGGGATGACCCTTTTCATACCATGGCCGGGTCCTTCATGGAAAATTACAGAAGCCTGCCAAAATACGTAAGTCACTGGGGACCTGTTCGGTCGCCAGTTTGTCAGTTTGGACGTCAGGCAGAGCGGTCGGCCATTTATGCTCTGTCTAAACTGGAACTCACGCACGCTATGTTAGGTTAGAGGATTATGTATAATTAAGGAAATAAAATTTTGGATAATTAATATGCTCTTGTGGTTAATGAATGTCGTTGGTAACAAGACTATAAAAATATCGACCAGCCAGCAAGAACATAGTAAACATAAAAGACAAGACCTGAAACCCCAAGTCAACTCCAGACGCAGGACCTTAGAAGATTCCAGACAAGTCAAGATGTTTAGAAATACCAAAGACTCGATATATAATATACCGGCCAAGAAATAGAATTAAAGAAAGGGGTATGGCAACATTATAATTATTTAGTGCCAGTGAAGAAGGCGCTATGCAAACAACGGATCTTATAATTTTCTTCTCTTTCATTATTTCATCTTATTTTTTTTAATACCCTGTCCGGTGGCGAAAGCTGCTTTGATAGCGCAAGGAAGTGGCAGTCCTGCCTTATCTATCCGAAACTGTTGTTAATCACTGTGTTTTTCCTAGGTTGGCAGCTGATGAGGGCAGGGGTATGCACGTGCTATCACACGTTGTATGACGGAAATTCGAATGCTAAGACTCTCTGGAAAGAAAGATGATCCATTGGAAAGACAATATGACTCTCTCAGAAAGTTGGAGTGGCATCCTGGAAAGACAGGACTCTTTTAAAAATGTGAACAGCTCTACAGATGGAAAATGTCCTCTGGGTGTCTGCTACCGAAACGCGTTATCACTCCTATTGGCAGCTGATGAGGGCACGGTGCCGCACCTTATCACACGTTGTATGACGGAATTTATATATATATATTATATATATATATATATATATAAATCCAAAAGTCCAGAGAAGAAATCTTCTACTTAGCCATAAATAAGGACCTGTCGCAGTTTGCAGAGCTCAATGTGTGCTCTTATTGTCAGAGTCCACACAATTTATGTCGCATCTTGATGACTTAGGAGAGTTAGACACTTTGTCTCTAAGCTCCCTGAAATAGACTATAATGGCAAAATCTCTAAGTCTTTGTTTTATATATATATATATATATATAAAAATCATAGAAGAGGAAGAACTCAACACCCGTATATCCATATAAATTATCTATCCAAAATTGGGCCTAATAAATCTAAGTTGATTTAATATAGCTCCCCAAAATTCAGTCTCATCAGATGGGATCAATTTACTTTTGAATTACATTTCTCAAAAAACAAAAAGTAGAATTTAAAAAAATTAAATTCAAACAAAAACAAAAAATTTTTTTTTTATTAACAATGTAAGATTGTCACTATGGTGACAGGAAGTCGAATGAGAAAAAAGAGATACATCTCAAGTTTTGGGCTTCTAGGGTTATGGTAGTCAGACAGACAAATAAAGACAATGACCGAAAAAAACAAAAACAGGTAATATATTATTTAAAATATAAATAAAGAAGTAAATAAAAAAAATAAAAATAAATATATACAAAAATATATATAAATATATTATATATATATATATATATATATATATATATATTATATATATATATATATATATATATATGAAATGATAAAATAAAAAAAACAAAAAGAATGTTTAAACTGCATGGGCTCATCAGGAGAGAAGTGTGCAAAACCGTTTCGGGGCCTTTTTCTTACAAAATGTATTGCGAGGGTCTCATTATATTAGTGAGGAAGGGCGGTGTTGCTTTTTAAACCGTCGAGAGAAAGGCCCCGAAACGGTTTGCACAACCTCTCCTGATGAGGCCCATGCAGTTGTAAACATCTTTTTTTTCATTTTACTAATATACTGTCGATTAATCCATTTTATCATATATATATATATTTATAATATATATATGATTACATTAAGCTTCCAAAATTTTCAGTGAGCTAGAATCATCGGAAGTATATCACATGTCGAGCAAATACCAAAAAAACAACCTTTGACTTCACAAAGAAATTCATGAATTAATGATTACGAGATAGACTTAACCTAATACAGTTAAGTTCCTTGTATATATCCTATAATAATTTTCGACATTTATTGGTTTTCTACTTAGACATCTAAGCCTACCAACGTGAAGAAACGAATAAAACTATTGGAATCAGATTATGACGAAACATTCCGTTTTGTTAATTACATAAGTAAAAAGCGGAGTGAGAGAAACGGAAACGAAAAAAGTTGGCACGATCGACGAAATACGAAGAAAAAACTGTTGCAGATAATTGTTTAGAAGATTTTTTTTACAACTTTTGTTTCTTTTGGGTGAAAATAAATCAAGTGGTTGCTTAAAAAGCGCGCAGACGATGTAAAACGAAGCGAAATGGGGAAGAAGGAAAAAGAAGCGGGAAAAACGGGAATAGATGAGGTTTGAGAGAAGAAAAAAGGTGTAAGTTAGAGAGTATAGGAGAGCAGACGGTGGGGGGGAGAGAAAGAAGAAATGGAAGAAGAAGAGAAGGTAAAAGAAAGAGGGGAAAAAGTAATTAAGAAAGGAGGAAGAGGCGGATAAAAATAGAAGAGAGAGAGAGGGGGAGAAAGAAAGAGTGAAAGAGAAGAAGAAAGCAAAAAAGAGAAAAAGAAGAAAAAGACATGGGGAGAAATAGAAGGGGAGAGGGAAGAAAAGAAAAAGAAAGGAAGAATGAATGAGAGAAGAGAGAGAAAGAGAGAGAGAGAGATGGGTGTGGAGAAAGAAGTGAAAGAGAAGAAAGAAAGAAAGAGCCAAAAGAGAAAAAGAAGAAGAAAAAGACATAGGAGAAATAGAAGGGGGAGAGAGAAGAAAAGAAAAGAAGAATGAATGAGAGAGAGAGAGAGAGAGAGAGAGAGAGGAGAGAGAGATGAAGAGAAGAGAAGAAAGAAAGTGACATAAAGAAAAATACATAAAATAATTAAAGATATACCGTATTTAACGACATATAAGACGCACCCCATTTCAGCACAGGTCAGGATTCCGAGAATTTTTTTAGTGTATTTAAGCATATATTGTAAGAAAATAGTCTAGCTGTGCATTACACAAGCAGAAACATAGCTGTATAAAAGCAATTTGGCAGTACAGGCAGCAATAAGCATACACAAGACATCTTCAATAACAGAAATAATCCCAGCAAGAAGACCAAGACCTAGTGTTGATTTAACAAAAAAAGAAAGAACTTGTCAACTGGTGGATTTTGCAGTGCCAGCAGATCACAGATTGAAGCTAAAGGAAAATGAAAAAATAGACAAATATCTGGACCTTGCCAGAGAACTAAAAAAGTTATTGAATAGAAAGTGAAGGTGATACCAATTGTAGTTGTGCACTTGAACAGTCCCAAAGATTGGAAAGGGTCTGGAATCTGTTCTTGAGAACGAACGCATAAAATTCTCTGGGACTTTGAAATAAAAAACGGATCACCTTATCCCAGCAAGAAGACCAGACCTAGTGTTGATAAACAAAAAAAGAAAGAACTTGTCAACTGTGGATTTTGCAGTAGCCAGCAGATCACAGAGTGAAGCTAAAGGAAAATGAAAAAATGGACAATATCTGGAACCTTGCCAGAGAACTAAAAAAAGTTATGGAATATGAAAGTGAAGTGATACAATTGTAGTTGGTGCACTTGGAACAGTCCAAAAGGATTAGAAAAGGGCTGGAATGTTTGGAAATCAGAGTAAGGATTGAAAACTATTCAGAACACCGCACTGCTGCAATCTGCCAGAATCCTTCAGAAGAGTCCTGGAGACCTGAAGAGACTTTGCTCGTCACTCAGACTCCAGTGAAAGACCATCAGCTAGCAATTAATAATAATAAAATTACCCTGCTAGGCCTACAGGAGGTCTCAAACTTCACCTACGATGTATAAGACGCAGGGCAATTTTTAGCCAAAATTTTGGGAAAAAAGTGCGCCCTATATGCCCGTCAAATACGGTAGTTGAAAAAGAAAGAAAAAACGAAAAAGCAAGAATAAAAAGAAATAAAAGAGAAAGAAAAAAACAAAAGAGAAATAGGAAAGAGAAATAAGGAAAGAGAAAGAAAGAAAGAAAGAAGAAAGGTAGAAAAGAGAGCGAAAATGAGCAAATGAATCGGCGTAGATGAGTGCAGCTTCTTTTAAGCGCCAAGGTTAGACAAATTTGGCAAATTCGTTTACCTTTCTGTCTGCGAGTCTCATGAATAAATAGAATGTATATGAGAGAGAGAGAGAGAGAGAGGAGAAGAGGAGAGAGAGAAGAGGAAAAAATACGTTTGTATGAATAAATAGATAAGGACAGAGAGTGGTAGAGTCGCGAGAGAGAGAGAGAGAGCAGAGAGAGGAGAGAGAGAGAGAGAGAGAGAGAGGAGAGAGAGAAGGGGTAGAATAACGATAGAGGAGAGAAGTGAAAAATACGTTAGCGATGGGTGAAAAATAGATGAGAGAGAAAGAGAATAGATAGGTACGTGCGCGGCGAACACACACACACACACACATATTATATATATATATATATATATTATTATATACACGGTGGATTTGTTCGGATCTTATCTGCACCGCGGGCTCATGCTCTCAAAGTTAGTATTTCCACCCGCCCACGAGGGTGTGATATACAATAGAAAGGTGTTTTTTTTTGGGGGGGGGCTTGTGTACGTGTTTTACCTCATGCGTACGTTTGAGATCATGGACACAGACTGCCCAGTTCCTTGCCGTTTACCTGGGACTCCTCGGGCATTAGTGATTGACCCTTATCTCGCCCTCGAGAGTTAATGGGAAGGTGTCTTGACGGAGAATTTGGTTTGGTTTGGTTTGGTTTGGTTTTACGGGCATATCAACCTCAGTGGTCATTTTATGCCGATAAAGGTTTTGAAATAAATTCATTCTTAATGGATAATACAATTTTTTTATAAATACATTTTTCTATTTAACCCATAGATGGGACCCTAACAGCGTACTACCACTCCGGGGTTAGAGTGGACCAGGGAGCAATGGTGATGAAGAGATGCTCCACATTCCCCAAACATTCAAAACTGGAACCTCACCATCAGATAGAGTTTAACGTCATTCCCAGGACATGTAGACCTCAGTCACTACCTTTTTAGCACCCATATGATAAAAAAGGGGTTGGGGCTTGCCATAAGGGGCAATAGGTTGGAAACATATAGGTGCTAGGGTTGACGTGACCAGCCGATTGATCGGAGCGGATTCTCCGACCGCCCGTCTAGCCCAAGATAGGCAAAGTGGAGTATTGCAAGTCATGAATTGCTCATCCACCTGGGTTTCTATCCTTAGGCATCACGGGTCGCCACCCACTGCCAACAGGTGGCCCCATTGGGCGGGGGTGTTCTTACCCCTCTGCAGAGGTTGCAGTCGGTGCATTCTAACACCCCAGCCGACATGGCGGCTTGAGAGAGAGGACAGATGGCCACATGGCTAAACCTAGTAAATGCCTTCCTTGTAAAGCAGAGTGATGTGTAACAATCTTTTTCTCGCAGTGAGTTCGATCCTACTAAGTGCTGTACCACCTGTTTACCTGTACCGTACTATGTAATTAGCTAAAAGTATATAAAATTGCCAAATAGATGATATGGGTATATTGGGGAAAAATAGGGATTAGTTATCTGCCTTGGCAGTAAGAGTTAATCAACGCACTACCGTAGATTGGCACACAATTTGACAGCCTTTACAGAGGTTAAATCCTACTTAACGGACATAAATTCCACCATCCTATGTCACCCCGCCGAAAGAAAAAAAAAACAAAAATCAAGAAATTTAACCGAATTTAATAAAATGTTCAGTGTTGATATATTAATGAATAAAAGATATAATGCACCAGTATTTTATTTAAAAACTATTACATTTTTCTGGTCAGTTAACTTAGAACCCCGTATCTTTGAGGCGTAACACAGATTCTCAAAGATACGTGGGTCAAAGTTAACTGACCTGAAAAAATGTAAATTTTTCAAATAAAATAACTGGTGCACTATCTCTTCTCTGAAGGTACTGTTGCTTACTGACACACAAATGCAAATACACCGTATCCATAATCTCATTTCATTCTAAGAATGCCAACAATCGGATTACAGCACTTGCTACACGCATGGACCCCAAATGGGTTGAAGGGGCTCTGTTGCCTTGGTCGGCAACCCATCAAAGTCAAAGAAAAGTCGGCACCAAACCTCTCCTGCCTTTCAAGGAAATGCTGGGTTGATATATTAATGAATTAAAACATAATGCACCAGTTATTTTATTTGAAAACTCTTACATTTTTTTCAGCTCAGTTAACTTTAGACCATGTATCTTTGAGGTGTACACAGAATTCACAAACATACGTCGTTCAAAGTAATTGACCTGAAAAATGTAAAGTTAAAATTTTTTTTTAATTTAACCAAAGACACATTAAAAAAAATTGTTTTTATAGCCTTCTAAATAGAATTTTATAAATTAAAATCTATATTTTGTCAGAATGGTGCATTTTTGCCGGTTTTTTTCCTCTTGAAAGTGTGCTCTTTTTCAACGAGATTTATTACATTTCATATAATTTTTTCAAAAATGTTAATATTTTCTACTGTCGGATTAATTTATATTCGGTTAATTCCTTGATTTTTAGTATTTTTTTCTCTTTCAGCGGGGGTGATATACGATAGTGGAATAATGTCCGTTAAGTAGGATTTAACCGATTTTTTTAATTATCTTTCCTCTTCATAATAAACCAAAATGAACTTATATTTTTCCAAGAGTTGTTTATTTATCTTTTTTCTTTTTATTCGAATAAATTTTAATTCATGGGGGGGGGGGTTTAAAATTATACTTCTGCGTCATCAGACGCAAAATGTATGTCCAGGAGTCTAATATCATCTTCGCTGCACTAAATCTCTGAGCAACTAATGAATATAGAAAGAAAAAAGAAATAAAGAAAAGAATTAAAAGTAAATAAAAATAATTAAAAAAAAAGAAAAAAAGAAAGAGAAAGAAAAAAGTAATAATAAATAATTAAAAAAGAAAAAAAAAGTAAATAATAAAAGAAAAAAGAAAGAAAAAAGAAAGAAAAGAAAGAAAAAAAAAGAAAGAAAAGAAAGAAAAAGAAAGAAAGAGAAAGAAAAAGAAAGAAAGAGAAGAAAAAATAAAAGAAAAGAAGAAAAAGAAAAAGAAAAAAGGAAGAGAGAAGAAAGAAAAAAAGAAAAAGAGAAAAAGAGGAAAAAAGAAGAAAAAAAAAGAAAAAAGAAAAAGTCTTCAGTTGCTTTAAAAGTTAGCGGAGTGAACTCTCAGCCGGAGAGAGAGAGAGAGAGAGAGAGAGAGAGAGAGAGAGAGAGAGTATCCCTTTTCGCTAGCGCTAGACCAGGCGGATTGTTTTTGCCGAGTTGAAGCGTCACACATACCGTTAACTCCACTCTACAGATCAGATTACCCAATCTGTGCTACTCAGGCTCTTGGTCATCTCAGATGAGCGCTGTTGTCAAACCACTGCCACGAACAATTGGTTCTCCCAGCAAAGACCAATGATTGGGATTTACCTTAACCTTGAACGGATTTTAAAAAGATATTTTTCCATTTCTTTCCGTCCCATCGAAACAACGGCAATTATAGCAAAAATAATGGTAATGAAGGACTATTTGCTCGTAAATTCCAACCTTAAAATAAACTGAACCCTCATTTTATGTCCGTGTTTTTGCAATAAATGTTTATTTTTCTTGACCCGTTATGTTACAATACTAATATATTTCCTTTATTTATTTTAATATTCACTTCAATGTGTAATATTCTAAAAAAAAATTATTTTGTGAGAATGGTTAGTTTTAAAGTGGGGGCTCGTTTTACACTTCAACTTTTTACTCGTAAATTCCTACCATAAAATGCCCAGCCTAATTTTATGGTAGGAATTACAAGTAAAAGTTGAATATTACCTTTTGTTGTTTTTATTTTTTTCTTTTTGGCTTTGGTACTTTAAAATAAAAACGATCAGATTTTTAATCATCGTCGACGAAAAAACAAAATCACGGTCATAAAAGGAGGATCCAATTTATGCCTAAATTGTAAAACGAGCCCCCACTTTAAAACTAAACATTCTCACAAAATAAAAACTTTTAGAATATGCACATTGAAATGAATATAAAATAATAAAATAAAATATATTTTGTATTGTATAACGGGTACAAGAAAATAAAACATTTAATACAAAAACACGGACATAAAATGGGGTTCAATTTATTTTATGGTAGGAATTTACGAGCAAATAGTCCTTCATTACCAAAGTAATTAAAAATTATAAAAACAATATAGAGAATTACAAAAGGAGACAATATAGTAATTCAAAAGATTTATTTAAATAAAAAAAAATATAAAAAAATACTAGTGAATTTGCATAATTGGTTTTTTTTTTTTTTATACAGCCATTACCATTTTTAGCCACAAAGCTGAAAAAATAAAAAATAAAAATACTCAAGAATGAGAAAAAAGAAAAATAGAGGGGAAAATAATAAATATTCGACTTGTTGACAATGTCGTCGTCGTCGCGTCAAAAAATCTTTAGCAACTCAAAATCTTCAGCAGCTTAAAAATCCGTCGTCGTAAAATCTTCAGAACTCAAAATCGCGACTCGATCTGTCGTCACCCCACTTCTACTCTATACTAATTTCTCCTAACATCCGGTGTGTCTGCGCCCCACATACGAGATTCTCGAACCAAACCCAACCGACCTCATAGCTATCATCGGCACCTGGCGCTTACATCGGGACTGTAGCTTCTCGACTTCGGTGACAATGTTTGCATTCTGAAGGAAGCGGGTTCGATTTCTACAGTCCGACATGCAGGCAAAGCCTAGCCCGCTTCCATCGAGAATACGGCAGGCCTTGACGTTCGCCACTCACCTCGTGTTCTCTGTCACAAATACTATGTACAAAAAAGTGGTCACACAAAGGTTTTTTTTTATTTCAGTTTTACGAATTAAAAAAAAAAAAAATCAAATTAAACAGTATTCACAAATGTTCACTTTCTCTTTATTCGTCGGTCGGCAGCAGACGAACATTCAGGTGTGAAGATATGAGATTGTTCGTCGTTTTCTACTTGGATGGTTGCTGCTACAATGACGGGGCTGAAATTTCGTCAGGTCGTCCTCTGAGACAAGAATTATTTTAAGGCCAAAATGCCTTGAAATTAAAGCTATATTTACTTTTATCAAGGTTTGGCTCGGTTGGGTTTTACGGCATGTCAACCACTTGGGTTATTTTTATGCCAAATAACTTCTATTGGTAAAAAAAATGTTTAAATGCCAACAAAGTTTTGAAAATATTTCATTTTTAATGGATAATACAATTTTGTTTTTATAACTCATGTTTTCTATTTAACCCATAGATGGGGAGCCTAACAGGTACTACCACTCCGGGTCAGAGACCAATGGTGATGAAGGGTTGCTCCACATTCCATAAACATCAGAAAGAGTTTGACATCATTCCCAGGACATGTAGACCCTTCAGCACCCCCTTCTAGCACCCATATGATAAAAAGGGTTGGGGCAATTCATATAGGGGCTAGGGCTTGACATGACCAGCCGATTATTCGCGATGGGGGGCTCTCCGACCGCCGGCTAGCTTACTTTTATCAAGTGGACAATTCTTTCCTGCACAAATGAATGTATTATCTGTTAAATAATATACGATCTTCTATGCAGTTTTCAAAATACAAAAGAAATTAATGCTTTTTTCCCTCTGGATAAAAGCTAAGATTTCAAAATGAATATCGAATTTTATAATACAGACTTCTAATACACAGTCACAATTATTTTCTCTCTGCTGATAAGAAAATAAACTCAGTGGACAACGCCAATTTTTGTGTATTTCAAATATGCCTTACAAATAATTCCGGGAAAGACTATGATAAAAAAAAAAAAAAAAAAAAAAAAAAAAAAAACCTCTTGTTTTAACAATCTTCGTTCTTTACCCATTGTGCATAAAAATTCTACCGTGAGACTCGACGTTTACGGAGACAGCAAATCGAACTGCGTCCTTCAGATCAATCTACAATCTGTGAATACTCGCCCCAATTTTTTGGAACAGGAAAGTTCAGCGTCACTTAACATCCACCAACCACCCAAAATCCAGCCAACTCGCAGACCGACAACGGAGAATCCAAGAATTCTAAGGGCCCTACCGGGGAAAGATTAGAACTTAAAAAAAAAAAAAAAAAAAAAAAAAAATAAAAAAAATCGTATCTTCCTCCCAATTAACGCTGTAAGATTCAAAGTGATAATACTTGAAGATAAACTCCGACAAAGTGTGATAGACAAAACAAAAGGTATACAGGCACATGGATAAAAACGAGTACATAGAGATGTACATAAAACATAACATTTATAAATCATATACAAGAGTAGAATATATGACACATTCATGATATGTAAAATACGACATGATATTTAGCCTAATCAAAGAGGAGACCTAATGTACATAAAAATGTCAGGTTACGGGATACATGACTAAAGGTATAGTCATATATGCGTATAGAGACTACAGCAGTGAGCGGCAGTGTTAAGGCCGAAGCCCCAACAAGAAAGCGGGTAGACCCGAAGCTCTAAACCATAGTTGTCTCGTAGGTCGAGAAACAGGAAAAGAGAGAGGAGAAGTTCAATTAGCCGCTTAAATAGTACTAGGCCCCTAGCGCGGAACCAGCAAAATTAAACGAGCAGACAACTTCCAGGCAAATACGAAAATTAACGCTTCACAACGCTAATTTACAAAACATTTAAAATTAAACAACTGAACTTGCCCTCAACGCACATTAAGTTTAAAAAAAAAAAAAACAAAAAAAAAAAAAAAAAAAAAAAAAAAAAAAATCTTCAAAAACCTCCCACCCAGGTCAGGATGCGACACGATCGGTTTTTAAAGTGAGAAGAAGCAACGCACAAACCGAAGATCATGGCTTAAAAAAAAAAAAAAAAAAAAAAAAAAAAATTTATAATAATATAATATAATATTAATATAATTCAGCATTGCCCTTTTAAGGCCTTCAGGCAACAAACACCATCCTTATCCCCCATTTAAAGGAGGGGGGTAAGTGGGGCCTGGATCTCACGGAACCAGTTTATCGTTCCCAGAGAGACGGTCTCAGCTTTTATGCATCTCAACTGGTCTTAACTGGAGATGGACCATTCCAACCAACGAGGGTGAACGGAGGCTTACGTGTCACCACTCAGTCTAGAAGTTCGTGAGTTCAATCTCTAGCCGCCGTTACAAAAGTAACTGCCGATTTTTGGTAATATCAGTGTTCTAACAGATGCCTCTGATCAGACTTAAAATCTTCAGTTGAAAAAATGCAACAAAATGTAATTTGCAAAACAGATAAGGGAGATAATTCATAAAATCTTTTTAGAAAGAAAAAAAATCGAACATTAATAAAATCTTTTAATAAAAAAAAAAAAAAACAAAAAAAATTACCGAATTGATTAAAACGATCAAAGTCAGCAAAAATCCGGAAAAGTTTTTCCATGTTATAAGAGTCTTTATCCAAACGAAAAAAAAAATGGTATCCCAAAAGAGACTAAATAAAAAAAAAAAAAAAAAAAAAATAAAAAATCTTTTCGGCGAGAGGAGGTATCAAAGTGTAGTACCATTCTACAAAGTTAAATAGAACGGAACGAAGCAGTTGTTCCAAAGTTGAAGACTTCTAAGAAGCGTCCAAAATTCATTTTTAGTGAGATAGAAATATAATATACACTTAAGAAACTAATTATAAAACAAATGAGAAAAAAAAAAAGTTAAATTTAAAGTGGTAACCTTGACTTAAGAGTTTAAATTCGTTCAGCCACGGAACTCATTTTTCCTCGATATCAAAATCAAATTTTCCTATTTGAAAAAAACGGAGACGTCATTAATCCGTTCCAGCCACAATTTTTTTTTTTTTTTTTTTTTTTTTTTTTTTAGAAGAAAAATAGCTGATACTGTATAAAAAAACAAATAGAATTTATGTGAATGTGCCGTAATGTTTATGTTTAATTTATTTTTTTAAAAATAAGTTTTTTCTTCGGTGTTATAAGTTTTGCGAAAAAGAAAGTTAAAAGATCTTTAGTAAACTATTAACATAAGTGCGGCCAGAAAACGGGTGTCTCAAAATTTTAGCTCGCCATACAAGGCAAAATAAAATAAAAAGCTCGGTCCGAATTATAGCTCGAAATTGGAGGCAGTCGTTACGTCAAAAGGTATCACTGTTTTCTTTTGCGTTTTAATAAGTAACAAGAATTAACTCCCCTCCCCCCATACTTCTTTTTATACGAAGAATTTAAGCATCACTTTGTAGGTTGTTCACGTATAGTAACGAAAGTAAGGGTTTAAAAGAGACATTGTCGTAAGTGGCAACGGAGCGATATTCAAGTCCCCGGGCATTTCCTTTTCGCCGTCGGATGGCACCTTGACGATCGAAGAGCCCCTTCTTGATTTTTTGAACGGTTCGCCGGATGTGGAACATCGGAGGCGCCTGTGTAAAGATGAATCACTTTCTGTGAACATTCAACAATTTTGCTGGCCAACACCTTCAACGGGACCATTTTGTGTATTCGCAATCTACCAAAGGGTAATCTCGAAGTTCTGTTATTAGTAATTCTGGTACCCACCACTCCCGTGTTTTATACTAGTTGCTCACTGAGACGTCTACCAATCCTGTCAGCCAATCATCTTCAAAGTAAATTAATCCAAATAATCATTACAATTAACATATATAAAACACATTGTTATTCAGATCAACAGCTTTTGGGTTAAATCTACTAACGAATCTCTCTNAAGAGAGATGACGGCGAGAAGACGACATTGTCACAAGTCGAATATTTTTATTTTCACTCAAATTTTTTTTTTTTCTCATTCTCGGGTATTTTTATTCTTTATTTTTTCGGTTTGTGCTAAAAATGGTAATGGCAGCATAAAAAAACAACAAATTATGCAATTACTAGTATAAAAAAAATTTTTTATTAAATAAATCTTTTGAATTACTATATTGTCTCCTTTTGTAATTCTCTATATTATTTGGTGGCGAGCCGTGATGCTTAAAGGATAGAACCGGAGTTTGAGCAATTCATGACTTACAATACTCCACTTTGGGCCATATCTTGGGGCTAGACGGGCGGTCGGAGAGGCCCTTCCAATCAATCGGTGGTCACGTCAAGCCCTAGCACCTATATGTTTCCAACCCTATTACCTTATGGCAAGCCCAAACCTTTTTATCATATGGGTGCTAGAAGGCGTGGCTGCGGGTCTACATGTCCTGGGAATGATGTTAAACTCTATCTGATGAGGGTTCAGTTTTGGAGGTTTGGAATGTGGAGCACCTTCATTCACCATTGCTCCTGGTCCACTCTGACCGGAGTGGTAGTACCTGTTAAGGTCCCATCTATGGGTTAAATAGAAAATGTAATTAAAAAAAATTGTATTAATCATTAAGAATGAATTTTTTCAAAACTTTATCGGCATTAATGACCCACTGAGGTTGATATGCTGTAAAACAAAACCAAACCAAACCTCTCTCAAGACACACCTCCCATTCCTTCTGAGGGCGAGAGTAAGGTCAATCACTAATGCCCGAGCAGTCCAGGTAAACGGCAATGAACTGGGTAGTCTGTGTCCATGATCTCACGTACGCATGAGGTTAAAACACGTACCTCAAAGCACCCCCCAAAAAAAACACCTTTCTATTGTATATACACCTCGTGAGCGGGTGAGAAAATACTAAGGCCCGCGGTGCAGATAAGATCGAACAAAATCCACCGTGTATACATGTATATATGTGTGTGTGTGTGTGTGGTGTGTGTGTGTGGCGTTCGCGCGCACGTACCTATCTATCTTTTCTCTCATCTATTTTTTCAGCCATCGCTAACAGTATTTTTCCACTTCTCTTCTCTATCGTTATTCTACTCCCCTCTCTCTTTCTCTTCCGCGACTCTACATCTTGTCTTATCTATTTATTCATACCGAAGTAATTCCGCTCTCTCTCTCTCTCTCTCTTCTCTCTTCTCTCCTCTCTCTCTCTCTCTCTTCTCTCTCTCCGGACTCTATCCAATATGTGTCTTTATTATTTATTCATACCGAACGTATTTTTCACATTCTCCTCTCTCTCTTCTTCTCCTCTTCTCTTTCTTCTCTCTATATATTCTATTTATTCATGAGATCGCAGACAGAAAGTAAACGATTTGCCAAATTTGTCTAACCTTGGCGCTAAAAGAAGCTGCACTCATCTACGCCGATTCATTTGCTCTTTTTCTACCTCTCTTTCTTTCTTTCTTTCTTTCTTTCTTTCTTTTCTTTCTTTTTCTTTCCTATTTCTCTTTTGTCTTTTTCTTTCTCCTTTATTCTTTCTATTTCTTGCTTGTTTCGTTTTTTCTTTCTTTTTCAACTACCATATTTGACGGCATATAGGACGCACTTTTTTTTCCAAAATTTTGTCTAAAAAAATTGCCCGCCCTGTCGGCTGAGGCGTTAGAATGAACCGACTGCACCTCTGCAGAGGTGTAAGACTCCCCCAATGGGGCCACCTGTTGGCCGTGGGTAGCGACCCGTGATGCATAAGGATAGAACCCAGGTGGATGAGCAGTTCATGAATGCAATACTCCACTTTGGCCCTATCTTGGGCTAGACGGGCGGTCGGAGAGGCCCTCCGATCAATCGGCTGTCACGTCAACCTAGCACTATATGATTTCCCAACCTATTTCCCTTATGGCAAGCCAAGCTTTTTATCATATGGGAGCTAGAAGGCAGTGGTGAGGGTTACATGTCCTGGAATGATGTTAAACTCTATCTGATGGTGAGGTTCCAGTTTTGGAGGTTTTGGGGAATGTGGAGCACCC
>CM042182.1:13796945-13824445 GCA_023376005.1 Doryteuthis pealeii
AGATTTTCATCAGGGCTTTTGTTAATTTGAGGAAAAAATAAATGTATCACAGAGAATAAGAAGACTGTGGGAGTCTTTTGCTTTGTCGGTCAATCTATTTTTTTTTTAATTTTCAATGAAAAGCTAGCGTTCTTTGGGTGTTTGAAAATATAACGAACGCTAAAACAACGGTTTTTCATTCAACAATTTTTCCGCCCTGTCGGTGGGGTGTTAGAATGCACCGACTGCACCTCTGCAGAGGGGTAAGACTCCTCCAATGGGGCCACCTGTTGGCCATGGGTGGCGACTCGTGATGCTTAAGGATAGAGCCCAGGTGGATGAGCAGTTCATGACATGCAATACTCCACTTTGGCCCTTTCTTGGGCTAGACGGGCGGTCGGAGAGGCCTCCTCCGATCAATCGGATGGTCACGTCAAGCCCTAGCACCTATGATTTTCCCAACCCTATTGCCCTTATGGCAAGCCCCAACCCCTTTTTATCATATGGATGCTAGAAGGCGGTAACTGAGGGTCTACATGTCCTGGGAATGACGTTAAACTCTATCTGATGGTGAGGTTCCAGTTTTGGAGGTTTGGGGAATGTGGAGCACCCCTTCATCACCATTGCTCCCTGGTCCACTCTGACCCGGATTGGTAGTACTTGTTAGGGTCCCATCTATGGGTTAAATAGAAAAATGTATTTATAAAAAAATGTTATTATCCATTAAGAATTGATTTATTTCAAAACTTTATCGGCATTAAATGACCCACTGAGGTTGATATGCCGTAAAACAAAACAAAACAAATCAACAATTTTTTTTAAAAATAAAGATAAATCACTGCTACTGGTATAAGACTACTTAGTCAGCATAATACTCACTTAATTTATAAAGATTGGGACATACGCATTAATGTTCATGGGTAGGGTATATAATAGTTGGGGGAGGGGACAATTTTTCACAAGAAATATTCCTCTGGTGATCACATAAAGGTCGAAACTAGTTGTGAGCAATCAAAAACTAAATAACCTAAAAGAAATATTTGTATTTGTCTTATCACCTTTGTTCATCTTATATATAGCGGAGAACGAAAAGTTAATAAAGATATGCCGTATTTCATATGGAATATTAATGTTAGAAAAATAAGAAAATTAAAACAATATATAAATACATATAATCCATATATACGCATATCCACATATAATCATACATAGCCATATATATATATATATATATATATATATATATATATTATAATAATTTGAAAGCAATTACAATGCAAATAAAAAATAATTTTTATATGCGCGTAATTATATTTTTCGTAAACAAACGCGCATATAAAAATTAACGGTTAATAACATCATATTCACACATTCACTATAAACTTAACATCTTTCATTTTGTCCCTCACATAAACATTACTTAACAGTGTCCTGAAGATGGTACAAAATACCGAAATGCTTAATTATTGACACTAAAAATTGTTTCCTGATCATAACATCCTGTGTTTGTTATATTTTAAGATATTTTCTTCATATATATATATATATATATATATATATATATATATATATATATATGAAAGTGGTGACTTACCAGTGAAATTGGTCTCAATGGTTAGTTGGCGTAACTTTCACAATAAGACAGTGATATTGTTACATAATATATGCGGTTGCATAAGATTATTGTCAATCCCCTGTATTTCTAAAGGGATGGCCCTTTTCATATCACGGGCTGGACTTTCCATGGAATAGTACAGAAAGCCCGCAAAATACCTGAAGTCACGTGGGACCTTGTTGGGTCCTCAGTTTCAGTTTGGACGTCGGGCAGGGATGTACTGCCTTAACTGGAACTCACCTACATACGCGCGCTATGTTAGTCTATGTTTAGTTACATTAAATGTTTAGTTAAGTAAATAAAAGCTTAAGAAAATAACCCGGTTTTGTGGTTGGTGAATGTCTTGGTAACAAGACTGATATAGAAGAAGAAATGAGCTAAGTGCGACCGACAACCAAGACGAAGACCAAGATGTTAGAAGTGATGCTAGAAGAGACGCTAGAAAAAGAATAGAAGTAAGTAAAGAAAGAGGTATACGACAATATAACAAATATAAAGTGCTCAATACGTGAGTAGAGCGAATTAATTACAATTTTATATGCAGGAATAACCTACTCGAGTTTCACCATAAGGATCTTCAGGGTTAAATCCACTGAATTAATCAAGATATTGATTAACTGCAGTTAACTTGCACGAGTTTATTTTGTGGTTATGACCGTTAAAGACAGATTCGCAGTTAATGAATGTTGGGGCGCCGATTTAAAAATCAATGGAGATATTGTTGTTTTTTTTTTCGTTTTTATTGTTTTGTTTTTTTTTTATTTAACCCTGAAGATCTTTATGGTGAAACTCGAGTAAGTTATTCCTGTATATACCATTGTAATATATATATATAACACTTTTCTTGTCTTGATGTAGTTTCAAATTGGTCACTGGAACTTTTGGTTGACGAACCGCTATAATTCTAAATGACAATGTCGTTATTTCTGAGCATGACGTTTAAACGATTACACACCATTGTAAGCTGTCAGTATGTGAAAGGGGGGCTAAAAATACGTGTATATAGTTCTACGAGTGAAGTAGCAATTTGGAATTACGCCTACTGCAGTCAATTAAACAAGGACATTTCTAAAGACATTTATAGGTAGGTAATATAAATATCTAATTGTTTGTGGGTATATCTAAATGGGAGAGTAAAGGAAGGGAGGATAAGAGGTTCAAACATTGAGTATGTATTTACCCAACCCCTCCACACGAGCAGGATGCAACACAAGGTCAATTTTTAAGCAGTGTTTAACAAGTTGTAATTCAAAGTTTTCCTTCTAGACTGACTGAATATACCAAGGTTGAAGAGCCCAGTCTGCCCTACTATTTACGCATAGCTGGATGGAGAATAGTTATATATATACCTTTTTCAATGTTATTACAGCATAGGACGTGCGGGTATATTTAAATGGGTAGAGTAAAGGACGGGAGTTGGAAGGTTCAAATATTGAGTATGTATTTACCCAACCCCTCCACACGAGCAGGATACGATACAAGGTCAATTTTTAAGCAGGGTTTAACAAGGTTAAAGAATCCAGTCTGCCCTACTATTTACCTATAACTGGAATTATACTAAAAATTGAGACGAATTTGTCTATCTGTTCTCTTTTGCCAAGCAGCAAAATTTGGGTGAGAGGTTCGAACATTAAGTAATAATTTACCTAATCCCCCCACATGAGTAGGATGCGACACAAGGTCAATTCTTAAACAGTGTTTAAAAGGTTTTGAATTCAGAGTTTTCCTTCTCCTAGACCGGTTGCCATACCAGAGTTAAAGCGCCCAGTCTACCATACTATTTATCCATAGCTGGAGGGGAAATAGCTGGATTCATATATTTCCCAAGTGTATTAGCGCTATGTGAATTTCTAAATGAATCACAACGAATCGGCGGACAAGGATTAAAGCTGATACTACATCTTTCTACTTCAAGAAAGTATTAGACTTTTTGCCACAAGGGATCTCCGCTGTAAAACGGCTTTCAACTACAGCCCTAAAATGTCTACACGAATCACAACGAATCGGCGGACAAGGATTAAAACTGATACTACATCTTTCTACTTCAAGAAAAGATCAAACTTTATGCCACCAAGGATCACCACTGTAAAACGACTTTCAATTATGGCCCTAAAATGCCTACACGAATCGACGGTCAAGGATTAAAATTGATACTAAATGTTTCTACTTCAAGAAAGGGTCAAACTTTATGCCACAAAAGATCTCCACTGTAAAACAGCTTTCAACTACAGCCCTAAAATGGCTATACGAATCACAACGAATCGGCGGACAAGGATTAAAACTGATACTACATCTTTCTACTTAAAAGAAAGGATCAAACTTTATGCCACAAAGGATCTCCACTGTAAAACGGCTTTCAACTACAGTCCTAAAATGGTTACACGAATCGTAACATTTCTCTTTTCTCATCTTATAATTCCAGAGAATATGGAAAAATTCCAAGACAATTCCAAAACTCGAATGCCACCACCACCGCCGGCGCCGCTAAGTTCTGTCTAGTTGTCTCGTTCATTCCACTCTTCTATTTTTATTGCATTCTATCTTTGGTTTTCTT
The DNA here is from genome assembly GCA_023376005.1 of Doryteuthis pealeii. Taxonomy (NCBI): domain Eukaryota; kingdom Metazoa; phylum Mollusca; class Cephalopoda; order Myopsida; family Loliginidae; genus Doryteuthis; species Doryteuthis pealeii. The sequence goes on from CM042182.1 coordinate 13,801,094, forward strand.
GGCAAGAATGGTAAAAAAAAAGAAATAAATGTTTGGAAAGTGAGTGCAACAATTCCTTGAATAGTTGTACACTTTTCATATGTGTGGTTTTGATTTTTACCGTTTTGATATGAAATAGTTTTATAGACAACCAGTCTAAGAGAAGGAAAGTTCTGAAACCAACTTTACTCCATATATTTAGAAAGTAAGTACAGTAATTCTTTGAATAGTTTTACATTTTACATATGTGGGATTTTGATTTTTACCGTTTTAATATGGGATGGTTCTGAATTGTACGGTTTTGATTTGTATATTAAAATACAGATTAGACGTTTGGAGAAATAACCATTATGCGTCTGACTTTATTAAAGTTTAGGATAATTATTCATAAGCAGTACTTACCCATATTACATACAGGTTATAAGGTGGTCATTATTAAAAAAAAGGATGGAGAGTCAGTTTTATTAAAGTTTAGGATAATTATTTATAAGCAGTACTTACCCATATTACATACGGGTTGTAAAATGGTCATTATTAAAAATAAAGGATGTAGAGTCAGTTTTATTAAAGTTTAGGATAATTATTCATAAGCAGTACTTACCCATATTACATACGGGTTGTAAAATGGTCATTATTAAAAATAAAGGATGTAGAGTCAGTTTTATTAAAGTTTAGGATAATTATTCATAAGCAGTACTTACCCATATTACATACGGGTTGTAAAATGGTCATTATTAAAAATAAATGATGTAGAGTCAGTTTTATTAAAGTTTAGGATAATTATTCATAAGCAGTACTTACCCATATTACATACAGGTTATAAGATGGTCATTATTAAAAATAAAGGATGTAGAGTCAGTTTTATTAAAGTTTAGGATAATTATTCATAAGCAGTACTTACCCATATTACATACAGGTTGTAAGATGGTCATTATTAAAAATAAAGGATGTAGAGTCAGTTTTATTGAAGTTTAGGATAATTATTCATAAGCAATACTTACCCATATTACATAAAGGTTGTAAGATGGTCATTATTAAAAATAAAGGATGTAAAGTCAGTTTTATTGAAGTTTAGGATAATTATTCATAAGCAATACTTACCCATATTACATACAGGTTGTAAGATGGTCATTATTAAAAATAAAGGATGTAGATTCACTTTTATTAAAGTTTAGGATAATTATTCATAAGCAGTACTTACCCATATTACATACAGGTTGTAAGATGGTCATTATTAAAAATAAATGATGTAGAGTCAGTTTTATTAAAGTTTAGGATAATTATTCATAAGCAGTACTTACCCATATTACATACAGGTTGTAAGATGGTCATTATTAAAAATAAAGGATGTAGATTCACTTTTATTAAAGTTTAGGATAATTATTCATAAGCAGTACTTACCCATATTACATACAGGTTATAAGATGGTCATTATTAAAAATAAAGGATGTAGAGTCAGTTTTATTAAAGTTTAGGATAATTATTCATAAGCAGTACTTACCCATATTACATACAGGTTGTAAGATGGTCATTATTAAAAATAAAGGATGTAGATTCACTTTTATTAAAGTTTAGGATAATTATTCATAAGCAGTACTTACCCATATTACATACAGGTTATAAGATGGTCATTATTAAAAATAAAGGATGTAGAGTCAGTTTTATTAAAGTTTAGGATAATTATTCATAAGCAGTACTTACCCATATTACATACAGGTTGTAAGATGGTCATTATTAAAAATAAAGGATGTAGATTCACTTTTATTAAAGTTTAGGATCATCATTCGTACTTAAATAATTTGTTTGTTTTTCATCTTTTATTTACTACCAAGTGTGGCGTACAGGGACCATTGTTGGTTTTTCTTAAATCTACGTCTCCGGCTAGTATATCTGTCAATAGTTCTGTACCCACGTTGTGTTTTTCAAAGATCTACAGAACTTAAAATTGAAATAACTTCGTCGGGGCTTTCTTGGTAGATTAGTCAGCCGTTGGTCGGAAGAGGTTGCCGGGTGTTGGCAACTCAAAAGCGAAGAAAAACTCTCCGTTGATAACAACAAATATTTATTGGAGCCTATATTTGGATATATAAGAGTAAGGTTTTTCGAGTAGAAGTTCAGAGACTAACACACGCTGGACGAATCTACGTCACTGAATTTAACGATTTACCTGCCGCTGAAGGTACAAGCTGTATCTTACCCTCTCTAAAATTCCACTGCTGATAGAGACGCAACATTGTCTCTTACTCTTTCTTCCTCTACAAAGACTGAATTTTTAAAAAAGCATATTCTGATCAACTTTGAACACTACATTCTGTCGTCACTTATTACTGTAACTTTAATGTTTTAATACAAAGCTTATTGATTCCTTCTGTAAATTATTTGTTTTTCCATTTATTCTTTCTATAATCTTATAGTGTGTTTGTTGTAATTACCAATATATATATATATATATATATATATATATATATATATATATATATATATATATATATATAATTTAATATACCAAGCGTGTTGGTAGATCCTTGCGGAGAGCAAAACCCCAGCAGAAAGTTTGATTGTAAAAATATACTACCAAACATCGACCAGGAAGAAAAAAATCTTTGGAAAAAAGAAAAGACCAAGATAGTCGTACCAACAAAAAATAATCTATTGGTACAGTATTTGGCCAAAAGAAAAAAACAATTTATATGTATATATATGTATATAAGATATATGTATATTCATATAACCGCTAGGAGAAAGCTAATAAGTAAAAAGTGCTCGATACCTAAGTAGAGCCAATAATAAAGATAATCTAATGAGACAGACGAACCTACTATTAGTTTCGCATAAAGCTCTTCAGGGCTAAAATCTGACTATATATATATATATATATATATATATATATATATATATATATATATATATATATCCCAGCGACTTGAAATTAGAATTAAACAGCATGTTCCACGTACACTTCGCAACGCCATTGCTAATAATACATCCGGGCATTCCCAAGCATATGATTCGGCCATAGCTGAACACTTGTCATCTATAAATGCTTGTAGGGCCGACTATACCGACGAGTGTTTCTCCGTCTTGCACAGAGCTAGGTCTAAGAAGCACCTAACTATTCTTGAAGCTTCTTATATTTCATTATTTCGCCCCATTCTGTGCAGACAAAAACCCAAACACCCCCTTTACTTGTTGGGAGACATCTCCAATCTTGATTCGACTTGAGGGTTTATATATATATATCCCCCCCCCTTTTTGTGTCCCCCCCTGGCTCACCTCCATTCGTTCTTAAAGAATATTTCTTATACAATCCGACTTTTATCCGTCGCCGGTGTTTATTCTTGAAAAAGAACCGATCGAAAAGGCCTTCATATTCCCTTTATTTTATAATAAAATATCACCATCTTATAACTATATGATCTCCCTACATACATATGATTCCTTCACCTTTAGTATTATATAAGTTCTCCTGTACCAAAAATCTATTCATATATATATATATATATATACATGAAAAATAAGAGGAAATTAATCCGACAGTATGTGGAGAAAGGTAGACAATTATTGTATTATTTGGATTATTCGGACTATTGTCCTCATCTTAATTGTTATCTACACTATTTCTCTGAATTTTTGAGATGAGGCTTGATGATTAGTATTATTTGGATTATTCGGACTATTGTCCTCATCTTTATTGTTATCTACACTATTTCTCTGAATTTTTTAGATGAGGCTTGATGATTAGTATTATTTGGATTATTCGGACTATTGTCCTCATCTTTATTGTTATCTACACTATTTCTCTGAATTTTTGAGATGAGGCTTGATGATTAGTATTATTTGGATTATTCGGACTATTATCCTCATCTTCATTGTTATCTGTACAACGTATCGGCCGATGTGCCCTCCGGCCTTCTTCAGGTATTTCTTGTCGGACTGGAACCTTCTCGGACCCGGGAACATTCTTTTCGGACTCGGGAACAGGATACCCCCGTGGATTGAATAAAGGGTTAGGTTCAAAGTTCCGTCATGGCTCCCGATTACGACAAGAAGGTTCCCGAGTCCAAAAAGAAGGTTCCCGAGTCCGAGAAGGTTCCAGAGTCCGACAAGAAATACCTGAAGAAGGCCGGAGGGAACATCAGCCGAAACGTTGTACAGATAAACAATGAAGATGAGGACAATAGTCCGAATAACGCAGATAATACTAATACGAAGACAACCTTCACACCGTTTGAAATGTTAGAGGAAAGAAGTTTCTCAGGAGACTGAAAATGAATACGAGTTTTTGCTTTAATAAAAATTTTAAAAAACGGCACCTTTTGAACTTTCTCGACCGTTTCACTTTCGTTTTTATCAATTTTGAGTGGCAATCCGTAAATTGTTATACCTTTAAAAAAATAAGAACATTAAGTTTTTCTCTGAATGTTTGAGATGAGGCTTGAAGATTAGTATTATCTGTGTTATTGGACACATGGCCTAGTGGATAAGGTAGTTAGGTTAAGACAGTTCTAAGTGACAGTTATCTCTGGATCCTGAGTTCAATCCTGAGTAGAGGCAGTTAGAAAAATAATTAACGCAGCTCCTACCCCAGCTATGGTTAGCGGAATGAGAACAGGATATCCCCGTGGACTAAATAAAGGGTTAGGTTCAAAGTTCCGTGATGGCTCCCGATTACGACAAGAAAGTTCCCGAGTTCGAAAAGAAGGTTCCCGAGTTCGAGAAGGTTCCCGAGTCCGACAAGAAATACCTGAAGAAGGCCGGAGGGCATATCGGCCGAAACGTTGTACAAATAACAATGAAGATGGGGACAATAGTCCGAATAACGCAGATAATACTAATCATCAGACCTCATCTCAAAAATGAACAAGAAATACCTGAAGATGGCCGGAGGGCATATCGGCCGAAACATTGTACAGATAACAATGAAGATGAGGACAATAGTCCGAATAACGCAGATAATACTTAGAACATTAAGCAATTGATGGGTTTGAAAATGATTGCTTTATTATTAGGAATTGGATCAAAAGTGTTACTTTTGTTGGGTTATCTTCCCTTGCTGCAATTTTCGCCGATAGGTGGCGTTAGTATTTGGCCACAAGCCGGGAAATCTGAATTCCTGTCTCTTTCCTTCCAGGCCGGCTACGAGTTAACATGGGTTAGGCACCTGACGCCTCTGCCCCTTAGGTAAGTGGGTGGGGTTTTTGTCCCCCAACTAGTTACCAGTAAGTGTTACACCTCTTTCCTCTAATAGAGCATTATGTATCCGTTTTGTATATCTTTGTCTTAAATGTATCTCCGTCACTTACACGGAATAAATATTGTTATCGTTGAACACCTTTATCGGAGTGACTTATGTACACACTTGTACCCACGTTGTCGGGGCGTGTATAACACGACTCACCACCGTCGTGGTTTCTCGCCAACTGACCGCCCTGTCGGCTGGGGCGTTATAATGCACCGGCTGCACCTCTGCAGAGGGGTAAGACTCCCCCAATGGGGCCACCTGTTGGCCGTAGGTGGCGACCCGTGATGCTTAAGGATAGAGCCCAGGTGGATGAGCAGTTCATGACATGCAATACTCCACTTTGGCCCTATCTTGGGCTAGACGGGCGGTCGGAGAGGCCCCCTCCGATCAATCGGCTGGTCACGTCAAGCACTAGCACCTATATGATTTTCCCAACCCTATTGCCCTTATGGCAAGCCCCAACCCCTTTTTATCATATGGGTGCTAGAAGGCGGTGGCTGCGGGTCTGCATGTCCTGGGAATGACATTAAACTCTATCTGATGGTGAGGTTCCAGTTTTGGAGGTTTGGGGAATGTGGAGCACCCCTTCATCACCATTGCTCTCTGGTCCACTCTGACCCGGAGTGGTAGTACCTGTTAGGGTCCCATCTATGGGTTGAATAGAAAAATGTATTTATAAAAAAATTGTATTATCCATTAAGAATTGATTTATTTCAAAACTTTATCGGCATTAAATGACCCACTGAGGTTGATATGCCGTAAAACAAACCAAACCAAATCTCGCCGACTGACTAAAATCTATTTCTAATCTAAACCGGAAGAGGGTCTTCTTCACCGATTCTCACGGTATCCACCGGAAGGAAGGATCAGGACAGGTCAAGCCATGTCATTCAAATCCTTCAAAGCCATGGGCTGCAGCTTATAAGGGCCATTTTGATTTCTACACTATTGCACATAAATATTAGGTTTCTAATAATTATGTAACACAAACATAATATAACTTCTTTATATGTTATACTTTCTTTGTTGTTTGCACTTGGTCGTATGAAATGACCACCGATCTATTTCACCATCGTGAGTTCGAAATTTGAAAAAACTCCACCATACACCGGAGAAACCTATTGAGGGAAGTTTGTGCGGGAACTTTAAAAAAAAGAAAGACACTGTAATTGGTTGTCCTGGTCTGATTGTAGAGATGAATGAAAACCTTTTTGTAAGGCGAATTTATTGTGGTGATAGATATAATAGAAGCGAACCGGAAGTTAACGCTTTGAAAGCAGAAATAAAATGACGAAAATAAGCAATCTGCGCATAGGATCAGTGCAGGTAGAAAGCAAAAATAGAAATATTAAAGATAATAATTTTCGGCTAAAATCAAACCAACCAAACAATATAAATTAATGAAAAAAAAAAAAAAAAAAATATTTTCATTTGTTTTATTTTTAATTCAAGCTTTATAAAAATGTCTTTTTTTTGTTTTGTTTTTTGTTTTTGTTTGTTTTTCAGTCTTTTCTTAAAAATGGCATTTTCTTCCAAAAGGATTTGATGTGTGACGAAGGCTTCCGTTTTTTACAATGTGCAATTGGCGCCTTTATTTGAATGGGTTACGAGTAACGTTGACCCCCTCAATTCTGTCCGCACCCCTTGCACATAGAAAGTAAATTATGACACAATGCCTCATTGCTGGAACATTTCACCCTCAGAGCAAATAATTCGAATTTCAAATCAGTACCGTACGAGGTGTGAAAAAATAATTCTACATCAACACCACCCACCCTCCCGTAGTTCATTTGCTTCGTCTCCAAAAGATTCGTATCACAAATAAGGTAAGTTATGTCACTCGGCTGCTACCGTACTTTCTCTTATTTTCTTGATTAAACATGTGGATTTTTGAGAAATCACTGAAGTATTCTGTTTTCCCGGCGTCGACGTCATTTCCGGTTTCGAGGATACTTCCGGTTTCTGATTTCGTAAAATTTTGGAAATAAAAAAGTATTAAATATAAAATCGTTTTTTTTTTCTTTAGATATAAAAAAAAATCACTTATGTACGATTTATCGTACATATCCGTGTATTAGTCGACCTCGTGTATAAGGCGAATAAAAAAAGGATTGAATATAAAATTAATTTTTTTTTTCATAAAATATTTTTTTTAATTACTTATACACGATTTATCGTACATATCCGTGTATAAGTCGACCTCGTGTATAAGGCGAAATAAAAAAAAAGGAATAAATGAAAAATTAAGTTTTTTTCTTTAAGTATAAAAAATTCACTTATACACGATTTATCGTACATATCCGTGTATAAGTCGACCTCGTGTATAAGGTAGCCACGTGTATAAAGCGAACCCGCGTATAAGTCGATCTTTGATTTATAGTTAAGTAATGATTAACTTATAGGAGCCAAGTATTGCTCAAAGTCCTTTCAATTATTTATATTTAGATTCTCGGACTTACCAAAATCACTATAGATCGACGCTGTGGTTGCATAGAAATTCGACATCGGGGTTATTTCCCAATTTTGTGAGTTTCATTTTGTAAAAATAAAAAAGGAATAGATATAAAAATTAAATTTAAAAAAAAATTCTTTAAATATAAATAAACTCACGACTTATCGTATATATTCGTGTATAAGTCGACCTCGTGTGTAAAGCGACCCCGTCTATAAGTCGATCCTTGATCTATAGTCAAGGTAAATAATAAACTTATTGAGCCGGGGTATTGTTCGTTGTCCATCCCATTCTGTCTGGATTTTCGGACTTTGCAAAATTATGTGCCGGACGCCGAAGCTGCATAGAATTTGACTTCGCCGGGAAATGAAATAAATAATTTATACCTACTGCTTCATATCTACCAAAGACTAGTCTATTTTTATTTTAAAGTCAAAAAACAGAAATATTTGACTGAAAAATGTAATACAATTATATATCAAATGTATACCACTATTTGCATTAACGTAAAGTATTCCATGGTACAATTATACCTTACGTATATATATATATATATATATATATATATATATATATATAATAAGATAAATATATAAAGGTTTTACATATCTATTTATTAGGTGACAAAGGAACATTCACAACCATATTGGTTTCATGCGATGCAATCATCAGGTGAAGATGTTTCAAATGTCTTCACTTGAAACCTCTTCACCTGATGATTGCATCACATGAAACCAATATGGTCATGAATGTTCCTTTGTCACCTAATAAATAGATGTAAAACCTTTATATATTTATCTTATTATATTATATAACAGCTCTATTTTATATTGAGCACTCTACCAATAATACTGCCTTTGGTACACCATTCCAACAAAAGCTGAAACAGTGACCATCTCACACTATATATATATATATATATATATATATATATATATATATTGGTAATTTTTCCCAGATGAAATAAAGGAAAATAAAGTGCTCAATTACAAATGTAAGAGCTTTATTTATTAAATATAACTGTTTATACAGAGGTTTTAGTGAGCATCTACCTAAGGTTTCTGGCTTTTGCCTTCTTCAGGATACTTATTCCCTCTGATGTGTTTGTAAACAAACCAGTTACTGGTTTGTTTACAAACACATCAGAGGGATGAAATAAGCATCCTGAAGAAGGCAAAAGCCAGAAACCTTAGGTCAATTCTCACTAAAACTTCTGTATAAACAGTTATATTTAATATATATATATATATATATATATATATATATATATATGGTTGAAAATAGAGGAAAAAGTGGATATGACAACACAGCAACTAAATTCAATTGATATTTCACCTCGGTATTTAGTGAGGCTTCATCAGAATTTATTGTGGAGACAAATGTTTTTACAGTCTGCTTTTATACTGAAAAGGTTGTTTTTTTTTGCATTTGAATTTAATTTAGTTGCTGTGTTGTTGTATCCACTTTTTCCTCTATTTTCAACCATTACCCAATCCTTCACTCCTCATATATATATAAATATATATATATATATATATATATATATAATATATATATATATATATATATATATATATAATGCGATGAAATAACATAGACTAGAATAGCAGTCGATGGATATTCTGTTTAGAATACTTAAACATTCTCCTACACGTCAAAAACGTCTTATATTCACGCTTTAAGAACAGTGGCCCGGAACTATAAGTTTCACGCCACAAAAAGAAAAGCTCCGTTTTGTTTGGTTGCTTTTCTTTCCTCCATTTTGCTATTATTTTTATTAACATTTTTATTATTATTGATATTAATATTGTTAATATTATTATTATTATTATTATTCAATCGATTTTTTCTGTTTGACTTTCTGTATCTTTCTCGCTAACTTCCTTCTCCTCTTTCCGATAAAGAATATTGTTGAGACACTCAATCAGATCTGATAATTGATAATATTCGGCTTCTATTAAGAGTTCCCTGAGAGCAGCTTCGTTCGTCACCGGAAGTGTTCCGTCCTTGAGTCCGCCATCGCGCAGATAGTTCAAAATGTAGCGGAAGTAAGTGCCATCGCGGTCGATGAAGTAACTTCCGTCGTGTTCCGTCTTCAGCGAATATCTACCGCTAAACATGGCCGACAACATGGAGTCGGCGTCTTTGGTCAAAGTGAGTAGGGATGTTGTGAACTGCAACCCGCCAATGTCTAATTTAATTCGGTTATCCTGAATTTTGTGCATTTCGGCCATTCTCTGAAATACAAAAAAAAAAAAATAATATATGAATAAAAAATTAAATATATCAAATTAAAAATAAACTTAATTAAATAAAAACAAATACGGAATAATACGGAAAATATATAATATCATTAGAATCGTATTTTACGAATAGATAACATTAGATTACGGAAACTCCCGAAATAAAAATTGTATAATTAAAAAAAAATTGTTTACTTTTAGCGAGAAACGCTGAAAAATGGCAGAGTATGATTTTAATGTTATTTTATAATGCTGTTTAATTTTTAGATGTTTTCGAAAATAATTCAAATCATCATTATTTTTGCTAATTTAATTCGTCTAATTTAATTCAGTTATCCTGAATTTTGTGCATTTCGGCCATTCTCTAAAATACAATATATATATATATATATATATATATATATATATATTATATATATATATATATATATAAATTAAATAGATCAAATTAAAAATAAGTAAACTTAATTAAATAAAACGGTCGGATGATACATCTATCTTCTATACATATATAAAGGCAGTTGTGTGAATCTATATATCCGGAGGAAACTTCGAAACAATTAACGACAAAATAAATATATATATATATACACATTAAATATCACAAGGGCTTGGTTTTTCAACAAAAATAATGAAGATTTCATTTATATTTGTGAAGATAATTAAAAAAATAATATTTAAATGATAACAGCATGGAAATCTTTGCATTTAGTATTTTTAATAGGGGACATTAATTTTTCTTTTCAAATGGTCTGAATCAATGCAACGTCTTTTTTACATGGGATTTTAATAGGGCATCCTGTGAGGATCGAACTCGCGATTACGCAATAATGGACCTACGAGACTATCTTTTTATAACCTCCCACTCCTTTACCCAGGCAGCGCCGGGTAGCCGCTTCTAGTCTTCTTATTATAATGGAGATTCGGATCTGTCTGTAACCGAAACTACGTCACTGCTAACGTAACAATGTCCCCAATAATTACGTAAGTTTATCAATGAGTACTTAATTTATAGCCTTAGTCAAAATCATAGGGGTAATTCCATGTTAATTCATCCAGAAAAAGTAAAAAGTTTAGCTCTCCAAATTTGGTGGTTTTCGCGAACAATGGCGACATTTTGTAATCTATCTGTGTCTGTAAAATGAGTTCTAGAGCTTCCCTACTACTAAAAATTGGTTTATAAAAGCCTTTTTGCCTAAGGAATCAAAAAAGGCTATCAAAAAGTCTTAAAGTCAACCAATTTTAAGTTAGTATTATCTACGTTATTCGGACTATTGTCCCCATCTTCATTGTTATTTGTACAACGTTTCGGCCGATATGCCCTCCGGCCTTCTTCAGGTATATCGACCGAAACGTTGTACAAATAACAATAACCACTAACTAAACAACCACTTATTGCGTCTCAAATGTTTCGTCTCAAAGGTTTCGGGTATTTCCGTGAAATTTAATGCTTTTTATACGTAATCTCATGATATTATCTCTTGCGCACTATTCTGCATTAGTACCAATGCTTTTTATACGTAAGTAAAAGTAAGTAAAGTCGTCGGGGCGGCCTAATGTCGGTATCAGCCAATCAGCGAGGGAGTCTATCCCCTTTCACTAGCGCTAGACCAAGGAGATTGTTTTTGCGTCTGAGGTCGAGCACCACACCTACCATCAGCTCCTTACTTTACCGCACAGATCCCTGTGCTACTCATACGCAGTTGGCGAGGGCAGGTATCGAACCAGGAACCTTGTGGTTTCTAGCCGAACGCTTTACCGACTGAGCTAACACGGCCCTAAGTACCGAATTATTTATGGAATTAATTTTTTAAAACAAGGTTCATTCCTTTAATGTTTAAATTTCAACCTCATAAAATTACCACATGTGGTGCAACCTAAAACCAGGACTTCTAAATTCGACCTATACTCGAGTACACACGGTATTTATAGTGTTTGTTTATAATCCTGCAATGTGTCTTATATATCACAATCGTCGCCCGAGTTCAAATCCTGGACGTGGTAATCGCATTTCAATTAGCGCTAATACTCTTGGGAAAGGTATGAATCCTACTCTCCCTCCAGCTATGGATAAATAGTAGGGCATACTGGGCTCTTTAACCTTAGTTAGGCAACCAGTCTAGGAGCAGGAAAACTCAAACCTGTTAAACTCCACTTTAAGAAATTGACCTTGTGTCACATCCTGCTCGTGCGGAGGAGTTGGTATATATATATATATATATATCACTAAGAAATAAAGGTTTCAATAATCACCTCAAGTTCAAGCTGGAAGTTTTATTTTTCACTTTTTTTTAATGTTTAAATTTCTACATCATAAAACTATCGCAATTGGTGCCACTTTTTTATCTAAAAACCAGACTTCAAAATTCGACCTATACTCGAGTACACACGGTATTTATAGTGTTTTGTTTATAATTCTGCAATGTGTCTATATCACTAAGAAATGAAGGTTTCAATAATCACCTCAAGTTCAAGCTGGAAGTTTTCTTTTTCCTCCTTTTAATCTTAAATTTCTACATCATAAAACTATCGCAATTTTTTCCCTAAAAACCAAGACTTCAAAATTCGACCTATACTCGAGTACCACGGTATTTATAGTGTTTGTTTATAATCCTGTAATGTGTCTTATATATCACTAAGAAATAAAGGTTCAATAATCACCTCAAGTTCAAGCTGGAAGTTTTCTTTTTCCCTCCTTTTAATCTTTAAATTTTCTACATCATAAAACTATCGCAATTTTTTCCCCTAAAAACCAAGACTTCAAAATTCGACCTATACTCGAGTACCCACGGTATTTATAAGTGTTTGTTTATAATCCTGTATGTGTCTTATATATCACTAAGAAATAAAGGTTCAATAATCACCTCAAGTTCAAGCTGGAAATTTATTTTTTCCCTTCTTTTAATGTTTAAATTCTACATCATAAAACTATCGCAATTTTTTCCCCTAAAAACCAAGACTTCAAAATTCGACCTAATACTCGAGTACCCACGGTATTTATAGTGTTTTGTTTATAATCCTGTAATGTGTCTTATATATCACTAAGAAATAAAGGTTCAATAATCACCTCAAGTTCAAGCTGGAAGTTTTATTTTTCCCTTCTTTTAATGTTTAAATTTCTACATCATAAAACTATCGCAATTTTTTCCCCTAAAAACCAAGACTTCAAAATTCGACCTATACTCGAGTACCCACGGTATTTATGTGTTTGTTTATAATCCTGTAATGTGTCTTATATATCACTAAGAAAATAAAGGTTCAATAATCACCTCAAGTTCAAGCTGGAAGTTTTCTTTTTCCCTCCTTTTAATCTTTAAATTTCTACATCATAAACTATCGCAATTTTTCCCCTAAAAACCAAGACTTCAAAATTCGACCTATACTCGAGTACCCACGGTATTTATAGTGTTTGTTTATAATCCTGTAATGTGTCTTATATATCACTAAGAAATAAAGGTTCAATAATCACCTCAAGTTCAAGCTGGAAGTTTTATTTTTCCCTTCTTTTAATGTTTAAATTTCTACATCATAAAACTATCGCAATTGGGTGCACTTTTTTTCTCTAAAAACTAGACTTCAAATTCGACCTATACTCGAGTACACACGGTATTTATAGTGTTTGTTTATAATCCTGCAATGTGTCTTATATATCACTAAGAAATAAAGGTTCAATAATCACCTCAAGTTCAAGCTGGAAGTTTTATTTTTCCCTTCTTTTAATGTTTAAATTTCTACATCATAAAACTATCGCAATTGGTGTCACTTTTTTCTCTTAAAAACCAAGACTTCAAAATTCGACCTATACTCGAGTACACACGGTATTTTATAGTGTTTGTTTATAATCCTGTGTAGGGACTAGAACTCTCCTGTGCCTTTAGGGACAGGAAGTAGTAAAGGTAACGTCCCCTGTCAGGTTGAGTTAAAGAAACTTCTTTGACGGTTTGGCACCGAACTGTAAGCCTCGTAGAAACGAGCGTCCATCTCAGACTTTGTGCTGAAAGAACTACAACACCACAGCGAGGGAGAAATAACTGAAGACTCAACCTGACACCCCCTCAACGAGGGAAGTTATTCTGAATTGTAAGTACTGCCCCTAAGTACTTGTTTTATTGACTGTCGTTGAGTTGTATGTAAATAAAATAGGTTAAAGGTACATGTGCTTTCCCCTTGTCTTACATTCTGAAAACGTATATTCTATTTTCTTTAGACTGTAGACAGCCTTTCCTACACCTGTAATGTGTCTTATATATCACTAAGAAATGAAGGTTCATAATCACCTCAAGTTCAAGCTGGAAGTTTTATTTTTCCCTTCTTTTTAATGTTTAAATTTCTACATCATTAAAACTATCGCAATTGGTTTGCCACTTTTTTTATCTAAAAACCGAAGACTTCAAATTCGGACTAACTCGATACACACGGTAAATTTATAGTGTTTGTTTATAATGTGTTTAATAATATCACTAAGAAATAAAGGTTCAATAATCACCTCAAGTTCAAGCTGGAAGTTTTCTTTTTCCCTTTCTAACTCTGTTCTGTCAGTTTCAAGTTGGTCGATTTTCTCCTGCAACGACTTTTCCGTTGTCTCCACTTTCTTGGCGAACGTCTCTTCGATGCACTTTTGGTAAGCATCAAAGTTTTGCGTTTTCTTTTTAATCTGAAGTTCCTCCATCGCCACCTGCTCTTCCTTCTCTGCCACTTTCTCGGCGCGCAGCTCCACGCTCGTCTCCCTCTCGGTCACCAGTCTCTCCCTCTCGCGCAGCTGGTTCTCCCGAATGTCTACATAGTCTTTGGCTCGCTGCACAAAAGCGCTGAAGTTGTGATGCAGCTTTTCCATAAGTCCTTTCCGATATTATCGATCTGGTCGTGTATGTCGATCTCCCAGGTGCTCGTGACGTCCTCGAAGATGTTGTGCTGGTAAAGAGGACCGGTAGGGGGCGTGTCTGTCGCCTCCGTCCCTTCCGGGTTGTTCTTCCACGTGTCGTCGCCGCTGAAGATCTCCAGGGCGATTATTGGTCGGGTGAAGTCCGAATCGATGTCCAGGGTCTTTCCGATGGCCTTGTCCCTGTAGAAGAGGGTCTGCCACTCGCTGTCGCAATCGGCCTTGGCCCATAACCGGGTCTTCTGGGTTTGCGGGATCAAATAGAGTTCGCGGATTTTCCACTCGATGTGACCGATCTTTTCCATCTTGCTGAAACGCATGATTTGGAAGTCCTCGACGTTCGCGTTGCAGAGCATCACTTTGAACGAGTTCTGGTTATGCTCAAGGTCTGGGCCGCCGCTGTAGTGGTAGACCACTAGTTTCATGGCTTTGTGACCATCGGCCAAGCCATACCATTGTGCCATCATTCTCCAGGCGTCCTCGTGAACGACATCGACGGTATGGGCGTAGTCCCGGCGGGTCAAGATCTGACCGGGCTGGACGCGCTGCTGGTGATAGAATTTGCGCGTCTGCATGCCCAGATAGCGTTTCAGCTGCTCGAGCCATTCTGCGATTATTATGTACCAGAATTCTCCCTCGACGAAACGCCGCTCGAAGAATTGTTCAAGAATTGTTCTTTGAGTGACGGCATCGGGAATATTGGCCGGCGGGGCAGACGCGGTGCTGGCGGCGCTCATTAAACTGGCAAAGACAAGAAAGGGAGAAAAAAAGAAAAAAGGTTTTATAATGTTGTGAAAGGTTATGAAATGAGAAATAACGAAACGGAGGTTAGAAATTAATATTGTAAAGTAAACTTTATAACATTAAGAAAATACAATACGCGCCAGCGGCATGAAGAAAGGTAAACCACTTTTCTCAAATTTCTCACGAACACCCATATATATATATATATATATATATATATATATATAATGGTATTTGTGGAAAAGGTGACTTACCGGGGAAAATGGTCACAATGGTTAGTTGATGCAAGTTTCACAATGATAAGACAGCGGCATAACAAATATAAAGTGCTCAATACGTTAGTAGAGCAAATTTATTATCATAATGGTACACGGTAATAACCTACTCGAGTTTCACCATGAGGATCTTCAGGGTTAAATCCACTGGATTAATCAAGATATTGATTAATCCAGTGGATTTAACCCTGAAGATCCTTATGGTGAAACTCAAGTAGGTTATTACCGTGTACCATTATGATATATATATATTTATATGGGTAATTCCATGACAAATCATCCAGGCCATGTCACCCACCCCTTTCCATTTTTCTGAAATTTTGTACAGGTGTGAACTATGTTAAAGTTAGACAATCCCCAAAATTTGAGCTTCCAATTCCAAAAATTGGCGGAGTTATGTCGATTTTTAGCTCGATTTTTTTAAATAAATAATGTTCAATATATGTGAAATAATGATTTAAAAAAATCTTTGTCATAGATTTAGTGCTACGTCGAAATATTGATCTTGCTATGAAAAAATCAATAACTTAAAATTGGTTGAATTTATGACTTTTTTGATAGCATTTTTGGATTCCTTGAGCAAAAATGCTTTTAGAAACCAATTTTTAGGAATAGGGAAGCACTAGAATTCATTTTACAAACAAAAATAGATTACAAAAAGTCGCCATTTTTCGTGACCCCCTTCAAATTAGAAGAACTAAAAATCCGCCAATTTTTGGAATTTGAAACTCAAATTTTGGGGATTGTCTAACTTTAACACAGTCCAAACCTGTACAACATTTTAGAAAAATTGAAGGGGGTGGGTGACAATTTTACTTTTTTCTGGGTGATTTGACATGGATTTGCCCGTATATATATATATATATATTTGTGAATAAAAAGGCCTTAAATACCATGGGTATCGTGATTATGGACCATTTCCACTCGTGGGTATCTAGGACTCACAGAGCTTCGTCAGACCACGTTTATCTTTTAGAAAGAAAAAGATAAACGTGGTCTGACGAAGCTCTGTGGGCCCCAGATACCCACGAGTGGAAATGGTCCATAATCACGATACCCCTGTTATTTAAGGCCTTTTTATTCACAAATAACTTTGCTCTGTTTATAATAATTAAACATTGAGCTCTCATATGGAACCTGAACTCTACAACAAACTACTGGTAGAGAATAGGACCAACCTAGAATCACCTTGTATCAAGAAACTTGGTACCCCAACAAAGAATATATGTATATATATATACTTTGGTGCGGTACCAAGTTTCTTGGTACAAGGTGATTCTAGGTGGGTCCTAATTCTCTACCAGTAGTTTGTTGTAGAGTTCAGGTTCCGTATGAGAGCTCAATGTTTAATTATTGTAAACAGAGCAAAGTTATTTGGGAATAAAAGGCCTTAAATACCATGGGTATCGTGGTTATGGACCATTTCCACTCGCGAGTATGCCCACGAGCTTCTTCAGACCACTGATATCTTTTACTTAGACAGGTACATGGCCAAACTCAAACGAGTAATGGTTGAAAATAAAACTGACTATGGTAATGATATCAATTTCAATAAAATATACCTACCTAAATCCATTTCCCCGGGTATTTGGAGACGACGCTAGACTGCCGGTGCCATTTCCGGGACCCCCTCGGGGGAGGTTGCATGGAGAGGATGCTTTGCCACTGAAGCTATTACTTCTTTCGGGTGGGGAGCCGGCCACGATTTGTTTATGTGGGGAATTTTTACCAGAATTAGCCAGCATATCCGTTGCTAAGGAGACCCTTTAGGTCAGCTGAAATTAAAAGATAAAATAAATAAATAAAATTAAAAGTAAATAATAAGATATATATATATATATATAATATAATATATATATATATATATATATATATATAATATATATATATATTAAACCTTAAAACATAAAAACCACTTGCCACCCGACACAACTAAATGTTGCTACACTTTTATATGTACTTGTCAGCATAAGAATTTGTTTGGAATTATTTTCATTATTCTTTCTGTCTTTTTATTATTTTGTATAAAATCTATCAACGTTTCAACCATTTCTTTGAATCGAGCATTATTCTTCTTCTTCTTCTTCTTCTTCTTCACAATCTTCTTCTTCTTCTTCTTCTTCTTCTTCTTCTTCTTCTTCTTCTTCTTCTTCAAGATAACCTTCTCCTTCGTTTTTTGTTTATAATTATAGCCTCATACCAAAATGGCCACTGGATAAAACCAGCCGACAACAGCAGACGCAGCTCGCTCAGCCAGTCGATGGTATGCCGAGAATGGCATCCACTAAACAAGGTGTTGGATAAAAAAAATAAAAAATTTTGAACGATATTAAAGATGCTGAAGTATTTAATGAAGCACTAGAACGGAATGCTCTCTCGGTTCTAAACAACGCTCTTACGTCATTTCCGGTGTGGCAAATTGCCGCCTAAAATAAAATACTAAAACATTTTTAAAAAACGCCAGATCACTGCAGTCTACAAAAACACCAAAAAGGATATGGGGATAGAGAGACAGACAGACAGACAGATGGAGACAGAGAGAGACAGACAGACAGACAGATGGAGACAGAGAGAGACAGAGAGAGAGAGAGAGAGAGAGAGAGAAAGAGAGAGACTGAGGGGGGTATGTGGAAAATATGTTAACCATGAATAATTAGATGGGATATATATATATGGCCTAGTGGTTAGAGTCATGGAAAATGGACTCGTCGATTCGAGTTCAATTCCTAGACGAAGCTGTAGGCATTTCACATAGCGCTAATACCCTAGGGAAAGGTATGAATCCATATATTCTCCCTCCAGCTATGGGTTAAATAGTAGGGTAGACTGGGTCCTTCAACCTTGGGTAGGTAACCAGTCTATGAGAGGGATAACTCTGAATTCAAAATTCCCTCCAGCTATGGGTTAAATAGTAGGACAGACTGGGCCCTTCAACCTTGGGTAGGTAACCAGTCTAGGAGAGGGATAACTCTGAATTCAAAATTCCCTCTAGCTATGGGTTATATAGTAGGACAGAATGGGCCCTTTAGCCTTGGGTAGGTAACCAGTCTAGGAGAGGGATAACTCTGAATTCAAAATTCCTGAGGTCGGTCGTTGATTGGGTTTGTGGCAACCCTTGATGCACCAATTCTTTCCTATCGACTGAGCCAAAAAGTGTGGATGGTCCAACACAAAGCCTTCACCACTATAAACAAATCACTGTGTGGGTGTTCATTGTGTGTGTGAACCCTCATGCGTCGAAAATCGACGAGAGAGTCCATAATATATATATATATATATCACGGATCTTTGCTAATCCTCGAAGGAAACAAATTTACTTCTGGATTAATCAAGATCGATTTAAAAAGTGCCCAATAAAAAGAGCTAAGTATACGTTTTTTTTAAGCGAATGTTATAAAATATTCCGACTGCAATTCTTCAGGGAATTTTTGGGGTGCTTATTGGTTACTTGGTCCCAAATTCTTAATATCTATCGAGAAGCCAGGTGATTTGGTGAGAATTAATTCCCTGAAGAATTGCTACGGCAAGAAACTGCAGTCGGAGTATTTTATAACATTCGCTTTTAAAAACATATATATATATATATATATATATATATATATATATAATATATATGTGTGTGTGTGTGTGTGTGTGTGTGTGTGTGTGTGTGTGGGTTGAAATGATAAATAAAGGAAAGAAAATGTTGAATGGATAAAATAGGATTTATTTTATTTTATTTTACTGACACGTGTTTCGACCAGAAGTTTATCTATGTATGCATGTATTCTATCTATTATTATTTTAAATACAAAATAAAATAAAATAACAATAATAGAAAAAACTACAGAAATTTTTTAGTATCCAAAGAAATAACGACCTTCGTCAGAGTAAATCCTTTGGTGTTTTAAATGAAATCGCTTGAAATACGGAGAATTTCCGAGATGTTCGACAAAAGAACATAATAATAGATAGAATACATGAATGCATAGATAAACTCCTGGCCGAAACTCGTGTCAGTAAAATAAAATAAAATAAAATAAATCTTATTTTATCCATTCAACATTTTCTTTCCTTTATTTTTCATTTTAACATACTGTCAGATTCGTTCCATTTTCAACTTTAACAGCTACCTCTATCCGGGATTGAAACCCGACAGAATTTTCGTCTTACCTTTGCGGCCATCAGCAGCTGTCAGTCTGGGATAAACAATTAATTGATACATCCCTACAGGGAATGTTTTTACAATCACCAGAGAACTCAAGTCTGTAAACAGCAAACAGGCGAGTAACGGCTTACGCTAAACGGTGAAATTTCAATTAATTCCCCCCCCCCCACAGTGCTCAACCATGGGAGATATATAGATAGATAGATAGGGCAAGAATAAATTTGCACATATGCAATTCTTTTCGAGATCAAGTTGTGCGTCTAAGGAAAAGAAAAACTCAATTTCGAAATCACAATTCATTCTCACCAAATCAACTGGCTTTTCTCGATAGATACTAAAAAATGTTGACCAAGTAACTCATAAGCACCCCAAATCATCAAATTAATGAAAGGTTCATATTTTAACTCGTCACCACTAACTTCCACTTCTTTTTGTTTCTTTCTCTCTTTCTCTTTCTCTTTCTTTTGTCCCCCCCTCTCTTTCTCTTTTTTCTGTCTTTCTCTTTCCTTCTTTTTATTTCTTTCTTTCTCTCTTTCTTTCTCTTTCGTCTCTCTCTCTCTCTCTCTCTCTCTCTCTCTCCCTCTCTCTCTCTCTCTCTCTCTCTCTTTCTTTCTCTTTCTCTCTCTTTCTTTCTCTTTTTTCTGTCTTTCTCTTTCCTTCTTTTTATTTCTTTATTTCTCTTCTTTCTTTCTTTCTTTCTCTCTCTCTCTCTCTCTCTCTCTCTCTCTCTCTCTCTCTCTCTCCTCTCTCTCCTCTCTCTTGTATCTGTAGAACCTCTCTCTCTATCTCTCTCTCTATTGTATCTGTAGACCCTCTCTCTCTCTCTCTCTCTCTCTCTCTCTCTCTCTCTCTCTCTCTCTCTCTCTTAAAAAAAATGCCAATAAATCAATCGAATTAACTCCTTTTATCACTTGGGATCAAGTGACAACAATCCTTATCGAGACCCCCAATAACAACAACGTTACGTAAGTCAGAATTTTCTTCTTGAATATCAACAAACAGAATCCTGGTTTTTGACACACCGGTCTTTGGTATTCGCACAGGTGGAACCAAATCCCCCACCAGTCCCCACCCCTAAAATAAATAAACAAAAACAAATGGCTTCTTTACCCATGCAACAGGCCAGGCTGCCTAATCGGTGGGGGTGGGGTCTTTTACTTCCGTAGATAAAGGGCAGATTACAAAGCAAAAAATAATAATAATAATAATAATAATAATAATAATAATAATAATAATAATAATAAGAAGAAGAAGAAGAAGAAGAAGAAGAAGAAGAAGAAGAAGAAGAAGAAGAAGAAATAATAATAATGATAATAATAATGGTGATGATGATGTTGATGTTGATTATGAAGACTACTACAACTACTACTACTACTGCTATTAAGAAGAAGAAGAAGAAGAAGAGAAGAAGAAGAAAGAAGAAGAAGAAGAAGAAGAAGAAGAAGAGAAGAAGAAGAAGAAGAAGAAGAAGAAGAAGAAGAAGAAGAAGAAGAAGAAGAAGAAGAGTGAAAAAAAAGAAGAAGAAGAAGAAGAAGAAGAATGGACAGAAAAAGAAGAAGAAGAAGAAGAAGAAGAAGAAGAAGAAGAAGAAGAATGAAGCTGTGTCGGGTGGAAGTAGAAGAAGAACAGGAACAAGAACTAGAAGACAAAGAAAATGTCTGATTCTACGCATTTACTCAGAGACAAGTGCACTTTCTCATCAACACGCCCCATCCACCCCCACCCCGACCCACCCCACCCATTTAGATTTATGTAAACAACAAAGGTAGACAGAAACAGGTAATAAACGATAACATACAGGTGAAAAAGAATGATGAAAAACATCATCGACTCTTAATTGAAAAACAAGTTTGTTTATTGTTTACGTTTGGAAACGCACGTGTTTTCTTGCTTTTTACTTGGGAGAGTCGTAATAGACTAGTCTATAGAGCAAAATAATATATATATATGCTGACGACCTTGCACTCCTTGCAGATACACCGACACAAGCTGAGTCACTGTTACACAGCTTGGAGGAGGCGGCAGAAAATATCGGCCTCTATGTGAACTCCAGTAAAACAGAGTTCATGAGTTTCAAAAGAAAGGAAACATCTCAACACTCAACGGCACGCCTCTCAAGCCTGTAGAACAATTCACGTACCTAGGTAGTAATATCTCATCCACAGAGAGAGATGTTAACACAAGAATAGCAAAGGCATGGTCGGCCACAAACAAATTGTCAGTCATATGGAGGTCTGATCTCCCTGACAAGCTGAAGCGACAGTTCTTCAGGCTGTGGTTATATCGGTGCTGCTATATGGCTGCACCACTTGGACCCTAACGAAGCGTCTTGAAAATAAGCTAGATGGAAGCTGCACAAGAATGCTACGTGCAGTCTTGAACAAATCGTGGAAGCAGCACCCCACGAAGAGACAGCTGTACGGTCACCTGCCCCCCCCTCTCTCAAACTATCCGAGTGAGACAGACAAGGCATGCAGGACACTGCTGGAGAAGCAAGGACGAACTCATAAGCGACGTTCTCCTGTGGAAGCCAACACATGACATGCAAGTGGGGCGCCCAGCAAGGACCTACATTGACCAGCTATGCGAGGATGCTATATGCTCAGCAGAGGACCTCCCAGGTGCAATGAGTGATAGGGAGGGTTGGCAAGAGATTGTCATGGATATCCGTGCTGCAAGCGCGACATGATGATGATGATGATATATATATATATATATATATATATATATATATATATATATATATAAAGATTTTTTTTTTTTATAGTGTGTTTGAAGCATTAATCATAAAATGTAATAAGATATTTTTTTGAAGGCAAAATAATGCAATTTATGTTGAAAACATATTTTATTTAATTAATTTTTTTTTTTTCCTTTTTTTTCTCTTAATATTTTTCGGGCAAACGTCCATCTTCAGAGAGTTGAAAACTTTCCATCTGTGTTTGTTAAAATCAACTGAGGTTTTATTCCGTTGAATCTTCTGATGGAAATTTAAAAGTTCGGCAAAGATCGTCAAATTCCGTTAAAAACACAGATGGAAACTTTTCAACTCTCTGAAGATGGACGTTTTGTCCGAAAATATTAAGAGAAAAAAAAAAGGAAAGAAAAAATTTAAAAATAATATGTTTTCAACATGAATTGCATTATTTTGCCTTCAAAAAAAAAATATTATATATATATATATATATATATATATATATATATATATATATATATTATATATTTGTTGGTTGGTTTTGAAGGCAATCACAATGCAAGTGTAAAAAAAAAAAAAGAAGATAACAGTGGTGTTGTTTGTTAACCTGTGATTTATTCTCAATTCTTAATATTTCGGGATAAAAAAATCCCTTCTACAGAAAATTACTAGAACTGAAGTTGTTGCTAGTGTCTG
>CM042182.1:13829445-13891744 GCA_023376005.1 Doryteuthis pealeii
TATTAGAGGTTTTGAACTAGACTGGCAGGTTGATCTGGGCGTTATATATATCTATAATACACAAAATGTCTCTTTAGATATTTCTACTACTATTTACCAGGCGGCATTTGAACCACACCGGAAATGACGTCAAGACTGCTTGTTCTAGAAACCGCAGAGTAGCTATTATTTCCTCTGTTTCCCTTAGCTCCCTTTCTAATTAAAATATCTCCTCTTACTTAACCTGTGTTCTATTCTATACTCTATATTCGAGCTTATACAAAACTTTTATATTTTTGTAATGTCACAACCAACCTTAGTTTAGTGGAATCCATTCTCGGCATACCACATCGACTGTGTACTGAGCGAGCTGCGTCGCTAGTGTCAGGATCTGGTTTTATCCAAGTAGAGCTCATTTGGTGCTAAAAATCTTTATGAGGCTCATATATTATAAACGAAAAAACGGAAGGAGCCAGGAATTATACTTTGAGAGATATAGGAGGAAAGAGGAGACGAAGAGAAGAAGATAGAAGATCGAGTAGGGAAATAAGAAGCAAGTAAAGAAGAAGTATTTGTGAATGAAGAGTGAAGTAAGAAGAAGTTAGTAAGAATAATGCTTCGTTTCAATAGCCAAACATTTTGCGATTGAAACGTTGCATAGATTTTATACAACATAATCTAAAAAAGACAGTAAAGCAATTAAACTGCAAATAAATTAAATCTCAAACAAATCTATAGACTGCATACTGAGAGAGTACATAGTGAAGTAAGTGAGCTAAACAATTTAAGTTGCATAGATCACAAATGTGTTTACTAGCTCTTAATTATGCGCCTTTAAGGGCTGGCAAGCTGTATTATATATGTTAATGGTTTATATGTATATATAATATATATATATATATATATATATAGAGTGAATTGAATTGTAGTACTATAATATTGAAGCATATATAACCTAATTTTGATAAATATATTATAATTACCGTTTTAAATAATTAATATATGTCATATGAGAGAGATATTTAAAATCCTATGTTAAAAAAAAGACCTTGCATTGATCCAGAAAAGAAATGTTGATGTCTACTATTCAACAATATTAAATGAAAAAAAAATCAATGGCTGTTATCATTTAAATTTTATTTTTTATTTATTCTTCACGAATATAATCAAATCTTCTATTATTTTATTATGTATAGATAGATAGAAAATCAAGCCCTGGTGATATTTAATGTGTATTATATATTTACTTTGTCGTTAAATTGTTTTATTTTCGAAGTTTCCCTCCGGACATACCAGAATACACACAACTGCCCTTTATATATGTATAGATATAGATAAAGGCCGGGTTAGCTCAGTCGGTAGAGCATTGGGCTAGAAACGCACAAGGTTCCTAGTTCGATACCGGTCCTCGCTAACTCAGCGTATGAGTAGCACAGGGATCTGTGCGTGTAAAATGAGGAGCTGATGGTAAGTGTGGCGCTCCACTCAGACGTCAAAACAAATCTCCTTGGTCTATGCGCTATTGAAAAGGGGATAGACTCCCTCGCTGACTGGCTGATACCGATTTAGGCCTCCGACGACTTTACTTACTTACTTACTTTTAGATATAGATAACATCTTGGTAAATAATGAAGGTTGGAGAATACATCGATCGAATCATTGTGCTAAAAACAACAAGGATGAGGATATTAAACATCTTGAAATAAGTACAGATGACTCAGCCGCGAATTTTAGTAATGCCCCCCCCCTCGTGCATTTCCTGTTATCCGTACCGGATGATAAAACCGTTTGGATTACAAGCAACGTAGTCAATGTTGTGCATCACCCTGTTTTTTTTGTTTTTTTTTCAAGGCCCTCTTTCTCCTACCGCTTTCATCCTCATCTTCCTGTCAGCTGGCGGAAGGTTATACGTTCTCAATAGAAGGAGAAAAGAGATATTATATATATATATATATATATATATATATAGAGAGAGAGAGAGAGAGAGAGAGAGAGAGAGAGACTGTGCGTAACCAGAGAGATATATTGATGATCTCACCGTCGAATATTAACGTAGTACTATGTCAATAGTGAAACTCAAACAGGTACGTAAATAAAAAGGTTATAGCGTTCTAAAGTAGAAGAAAAGAGAGATTATATATATATATATATATATATATATATATATATATTATATATGAGAGAGAGAGAGAGAGAGAGAGAGAGAGAGAGAGAGATTGTGCGTAAATAAAAAAGACTTTTCAGGTGTCTCTCGGGCAAAAACAACTAGCCTGTTCTTGTTTTTTGTTTTCTTCTTTTTGTTGTTGTTTTATTATTGATGGATGATTTAGATGTCCCACCCACAGCGCCATATTTTATTGTCCTAGCCCAACCGCCATTTTGTTCTTGTTTTTTTGTTTTTGTTTGTTTTTTTTGTTTTTTTTTGTATATTGTATTTTGCGTTTTCCCTCTTTTTTTCTATTTGTTGCATCATTTAACAAGAATATGATTAACAATTTCTCCTAGAATCATCATCAGCATCAATAACGTTGCGCTGACTGACGGATTCAATTTCTTTCATGCCATCCATCCCTATCGGCCGTTGTCCTTAGCAGGTCTTCGCATTATCTACGGAGTCAACGGCGCTTGGTTACTGACAGTTTCTCGCTTCTTACGATTATTCAAACGCACATCTTGGTTTGAATAATTTCATAGGTGAGAAACTATAGTAACCTAATCAGCGTTGACTCATGTCCACGCTACCCTAACTTAGATATTGTTGTGATGTTAGTTCCCAACAGTAAAAAGAAGTCAGTCGAGATGGGGTAAATAAGACAAGTGTATTTACAAATTAATGGTACATGTACGACTAGCTGTCGTTTAACGGGAACAGTGCTCCTTTCCACTCGGTGTCCTCACTATTTATAGTGAGAACGCGGTGCATGTTCTCAGCACTGTAGGAACGGCGTACAACAGATATAAATGCTCTGTCCGCGAAGAAGGAGTAAAGTCATCGGGGCGGCAGACAGCGAAAGAGTCTATCCCTTTTCACTATTCGCTAAACCAAGGAGATATTTTAAGCATCTGGAGTGGGGCGCCAACTACAATCAGCTCCTTACTTTACGCGCAGATCCCTGTGCTACTCATACGCTGAGTTGGCGAGGGCCAGTATTGAACCTGGAACCTGGTGATTCCTAGCCGAAACGCTCTACCGACTGGAGCTATCCACGATACTGGTTACTCTTTGCTTAAATATAGCACCCTTATATATATATATATATATATTATATATATATATATATATATATATATATATATATATATATATATATATATATATAATGGAAAAGGTGACTTACCGGTGAATATGGTCACAATGTTAGTTGATGCAAATTCAGAAGGTAGGCTGCGATATAAAAATAAAAGTGCTCAATACGTTAGTAGAGCAAATTTATTGTAATAAGGTACAAGTTATAACCTACTCGGTTTCACACTAAGGATCTTTCAGGGTTAAATCCACTGAATTAATCAAGATATTGATTAATTGCAGTCGATTACGCGTGTGTGATTTTCGCGATAAAAGGTTCGTTATCGCGAACCGTTTATCGCAAAAAGCACACACGTCTAATCGACTGCAATTAATCATATCTTGTTAATCCGTGTATTAAACCCTGAAGATCCTATGGTGAAACTCGGGTAGGTTATAACTTGTACCAAGTATCACAATATATATATATATATTTATATATATATATATATAGAGAGAGAGAGACAGACAAGACAGACAGACAGACAGAGATTACCTACCCACCAAGCTACACTAGGCACAAGGTCGTTTTTTTTTTTTTCATGTGGGGTACCGCGCAGAAAACATGACTCCTCAGCGGTGATATTCAAAAATTGCTTAGATTCCATCGGCATCCCCATTAAGTGGTGCTCATACACCCAGCAATAAATCCAGCCCTTACCCCCCCCCACACACACCAAGATGAATGCGCGGTGATGGATGGGACCCCCTGGAACTAAGTGTTATTCACAAAAAGATGCTTAGACGAGATGTTGCGTAGAAAGTGAGCAAGAACTTGCTCAGGTAAGAAAATGTTAACAAAACAACTTACTGTAGGATGCGGAAATGGTAAGTAAATGGTAAACAAGAAATTATAACAGTGTAAAAAACATAACTTCTTATTTTATATATATATATATATATATATATATATTATATATATATATATATTATATATTTATTCTCCCAGCTATGGGTTAAATAGTAGGGCAGACTGGGCCCTTCAACCTTGGGTAGGTAACCAGTCTGGAAAGGGATAATTCTGAATTCAAAATTCCTGAGGTCGGTCGTTGATTGGGTTTGTGGCAACCCTTGATGACGCAATTCTTTCCTATCGACTGTGGCCAAAAGTGTGGATGGTCCAACACAAAGCCTTCACCAACTATAACAAATCACTGTGTGTGTGAACCTCATGCGTCGAAAATCGACGAGAGAGTCTATAATAATATATATTATATATTATTATTATTATTATTATTATTATTTATATTTTTTGCTTGAAGGCAGTTACAATGCGTATATCGTACAAAATTGCGATAATTAATGAAAAATAATTCATGACAAGCGAAACTCGCAAAATATCGCGCCCTACATAGAACAGCGTACAGCTGTTTCAACTTATATATATATATTATATATATATATATATATATATTATATATATATATATATATATATATATATTATTTTTTAAAATTAAAATAAAATGATAATTATAGAAATTAAAAAGTATTTAAGTATAATAATAATTATATACTTATAATTTTCTATTATTATTATTATTATCATTATTATTATTATCTTATTTTTATATTTAAAATAATAATAAATAGAATACAATGTGTGCATGACAAACTCCTGAACCGAAACACGTGTTGGTAATTCATTAAATCAATTTTATCCATTCAACATTTTTCTTTCCTTTATTTATTTATCCTTTCAACATATTGTCGGATTCATTTCATTTTTCAACTCACACACACACACACACACGCACACACCACATCATGAGTCGCCACCGTGAATAAAGGTGGCTCCATTGGGGCGGTGGATTTAACGTCGTAGGAAATGAATCCGGCTAACCTAGTTCAAATCCTACAGACGGTGTATTCTTCTGCCCAACCTGATATGGTTCATATTTTATGTGCTTAATTGAAGTCATACCTAATTTGAAATTAATTAATTAATAATTAATGAATCTAGGCGGGCATATTGTTCAATTGTAAGGCTAAACAAATCGAGAAAATGTCAATCCCTGAATGTCGATTTGTTTAGCCTTACAATTGAAATAATGCCGCCTAAATTCATTACTTATTAACTAATTAAATTTTCAAAATTAGTATGACTTCAATTAAGCAATATCCCCAAAAATTGTCGGCTAAAAAAGCCATATAAAAAATAAACACATCTGTTTTGTTTACTTAACCTCATACTCTTAATTGTACAACATTATCACCTTGCACACGCTCTAGTTAAAAATGGAACCGTCCAAATCACCNCAAGATGAAATGCAAATAATAATTTAATTATCTGGCAAGTTCTATGGGTTATCCCTGCTAAATAATGGACGCATTCTGTTTTTATAATAAAGAAAGAAAGGAAAGAGAAGAAAAGGACATGCTACATAGAACAATATGATAAGAAAGAAAGAGTAGGGGAAAGATAGAGAGAGGGGTTGAGTACATGGAAGCGATAACACTAATCTGTTTCAATCGAACATAATGAAAAAATGAAAAGGAAAGAAAGATATGGTTCATATTTTATTACGCATAACTACCAACTATATGCACTGGGTGCCAGTAATTAAGTTTTAATGTAATAAAATATTATATTAAATTAGAAAGGCTAATGAAACTAAATAAGAATGTAGATTAAAAATATTTGAAACAGTGGGAGGTATAATGGAAAAATAAAATAACTGAAACTTACTTTTCCATTACTCCCGTCTTTCATTGCTACATTCTCCCAATTTAACTATTTAGTTAAATAGGAAGTAAAGAATAAAATTACAGTTATTTCTTCTTGTTAATGGATTTCTTTTAAGATTTATCCCCGAGATTTTTGCTCATATTCAATAAGATAAAACCAAACAATTAGAAATCATTTTAAGCACATATTTATTACATTTTTTTATATCAATATGCAAATTAGCCTTCCTGTTCACACTGTAAACCATTATTTCTTTGTATATATAAACAAATTGCATGTTATTAGTATGTAGATATGTCCAACATATCAAACTTCCGGTTTCGACCGGGGGTCCAGTGAGCTTCGGTCGCTGGACCTTACAAGTTAATAGCGTCGATCCCAGGGGGCTATCCCCAGGTAATACCTGCCCCCTTGATTTAAAGGGACAGGTCTGGGTTTATTGCCCAGCGCCTGAGGGCGCCCCCCTTGAGGGGTAATGCCGAAGGGATCGACGCAATTTTTGTTCTTTCCCACCCATGAGCTTCGGCTTGTGGGTAGGCCCACATTAAAAACGAGGCCTTGTGCCCAACCCCTACAAGTGGGGTATGAGGCAAATACCTCTAACTCCGGTTTCGACCGGGGGTTCCGGTGGATTCGCCCCAGGACCTTACAAGCTAACATCGTTGATCCCAGGGAGCCACCCCCCAGGCAACAGCTGTCCCCTTGATACAAAGGGACAGGGCTTGGTTTATTGCCCAGTGCCTGAGACGCTCCCCTTGAGGGGGAATACCGACAGCTTGTGAATGGTCTCACATTAATATTGCCTTGTGTCTAACCCGTACACGTGGAGTACGTGGTAAATACCTAGTATGTAGATATGGTCAACAGTATTATTAACGTAAAACAATTTTATTGATAATTGAGGTTTAAATAAAAATAAAATCATTGAGAATGTGATGTAAATAACTAAGGGAATTGGGACTTGTAGTAATATAGTTTCGGTTACAAACAGAAAAACACACAATCTCCATTATAATAAGATGACGAATTTTTTTTTTTTTTTTTTTAGGTTTTGGATTTTTTTTTCGAAAGCAAAAGCGGTAAAGCCATTTAAAACATTCCAACCTTCCTGGAACGATGCCAATTACCAAAAGTCTTGGAGAGAACTACATATCTATGCTATTTACCAAACTCTTGCTATCTGAAACCTGCCAGGGTAAGCGGATCTTAAATTTGGCTCAAGGCCACAAGTACGAGGGTACTCGGTCAAGACACCGCCCTGTTGACAAGGATTAGAGTACGGTGACTGTAACCCCCACCTGCAGAGGGGTAAGACCCCCTCCCCAAGTGGGTGTCCTGGGTATAACACTAAACTGAATCTAATGACAGACACAATGGGGAGTGGGGAGTAACTCTTCATTACTATTACTCCCAGGTCCACTCTGACTTGGAGTGGTAGTACATGGTAGTTTCCCATCTGAGGGTCAAATAGATCTGGTAAAAATTATTGGACCATATGACCTTTAGGCACCCCTTCCGCGATCTCGACTCACAAGGACACTTTTCTCATTTACACCGTCAAAATCCGGTTGTTTGTTAGGGGTTAGGGTTAGGGGTTAGTTTTATAATTTTAAAAAAAACTCTAAAAATCGCCTGTTAACAATTAACCGGATTTTGACGGTGTAAATGGAAAAAATGCCCCCACGAATCGAGATCGCAAAAGGAGTGCCTAAAGGTCATATGGTCCAAATTATCTGTAATGGTTAGTTGTTTGGGTGGGTGGGTTTTATAGCATGTCATCCCATTGGGTTATTTTATGCTGAAGACGTTTTGCTTTATACATTTTTGTTGGGTATTCTTTCTTTTTTTTACTCTGTTTTTGAACACATTTTTATAACTCGTTTTAATCTATTTACCCCATAGATGGGACCATAACAGGTACTACCTCACCAGTTCAGAGTGGACCTGTGACTAATGGCAATGAAGGGGTACTCCACACTCCTCAGAGTTCCAAAATTGGAACATCATCATTAGATGCAGTTTAACTCTGGGTCAGAGTGAACCTAGGAGTAATGGCGATGAAGGGGTACTCCACACTCCCCAGAGCTCCAGAATTGGAACTTCACCATTAGATGCAGTTTAACGTCATATCCAGAACACTATTTGTATTGGATAGCAATACTTGATTCCATATTAGCGAACAAATTATTATTATTAATGAGATGTAACCATAAAATTGTATCTAAATTATTTGTACTAGTACAAAATAAAAAACACCCTCCGGGCGATGTAAAAATAGATTTTTGAAACATATTGCCTGAGGGGTGGGAGTAAAAAATTCAATGTCAGCGAGTTTGTACCCTAAGTAAATAAAATCATCAAATTCATTAAAGGGTTAAAAAAAATAAACAATTTGAAATGTAAACTTTAAATATGTATTAAAATAAAACAAACTATATATAGATATATAATACCAGTCATGTATTTATTAAAACTTGTTTTAAAAAACAATGAGGGCTGTCTAATGTTGCATGTTCAAATTTGGAGTGTATTTATTCTAAGTTATGACGATTTTGGGTAATGTGACGTAATTTTTGTTACAGACAAAAACCGGAAGCGAATCTCCATTATTAATAGATTAGATAGGAATACTTGATACCATATAACTGTGTGCAATAAAATCTCTTAAGGAACAACTTCATAAAATTTTTTTTTTAGTATACAAGGAAATAACGGTCTTCATCACCAAGGATTTATTCTGACGAAGGCTGTTATTTACTTGGATACTAAAAAACAATTGTAGTTTTTCTATTATTGTTATAGTTATTTTATTTTGTATTTAAAATAATAATAGATAGAGTACATATTACATGGATAAACTCCTTGGCCGAAACACGTGTCAGTAAAATAAAATAAAATAAGATAAATCCTATTTTATCCATTCAACATTTTCTTTCCTTTATTTTTCATTTCAATATACATATATATATTTTTATATTTGATTTGTGTGTGTGTGTGTGTGTGTGTGGTGTGTGTGTGTGTGTGTGTGTGTGTGTGTGTAAATTGAAAATGGAAGTGAATCCGATGGTATGTTGAAAAGAAAAAAGGAAAGAAAGTATTGAATGGATAAAATAGGATTATTTTAATTAATTTAACTTACACGTGTTTCGGCCAGGAGTTTATCCATGTGTACATTGTTCTATCTATTATTATTTTTAAATAACAAAATGAAATAAAATGATAATAATAACAATAATATATATATATATATATATATATATATATATATATATATATATATATATATATATATAAGAGAGAGAGAGAGAGAGAGAGAGAGAGAGAGAGAGAGAAGGTATCTAAGTTAGAATAGCGTAGACACAGAGTTAATGTCGCTCGGTGACTGTCAGTTTCTCGCCAATGCGATCATCATTGATTTGACAATGCGTCGGTGTGAAACTGATAGTCATTAAGTGACGTTGTCTATGAGTCTTAGATAGAAAGAGAGGGGGACAGGGGGAGACAAACTTAGAAAGAAAGAAAGAAAAAAAAGAAACAAACTTAGAAATACACATAAATAAATAAATAAAGATAGATAGATAGATAGATAGATAGATGATAGAAGAAAGAAAGAAAGAAAAGAAAGAAAGAAAGAAAGATAGATAGATAGGTAGATAGATAGATAGAAAGAAAGAAAGAAATATAGATAGAAAGAAAGAAAGAAACATAGATAGAAAGAAAGAAAGAAAGATAGATAGATAGAAAGAAAGAAACAAAGAAACAAAGAAAGATAGAGATAGATAGATAGATAGATAGATAGAAAGAAAAAGAAAGAAAGATAGATAGATAGATAGATAGATAGAAACGAACAAACAAATTAGAAATCACTAAAAAATAGATAGAGATAGATAGATAAATTGATAGAAAGAAAGAATGAAAGAAAGAAAGAAAGAAAAAAAGAAGTTTAGTCAGTGTTATTTTTGGAACCTTAACAACCGAGAACAAAGAAGATTCCTCAAGATGGTTGCATGGTTAACGAACTCCAAGAAACAATGGATTACTTCCGGGCAACGAGATTGGCTGCTTCATTGGAAATCGCACGAGTGGTTTGGTTTTGGTTTTTTTCGCTCAATTATCAATAATATACTTGTAAAATCTGTGGTATACAATCCATTTGTAAAATATGAAAAATCAAGGTGGGGTGATTAAAACCAAGATAGATTGATAGAAATTGATAAATAAAGTTAGAAATAATGAACAAAGAAACAAAGAAACAAAGAAAAAGCAAACTTAGATAGATAGATAGATAGATAGATAGATAGATAGATACATAGATAGATAGATAGATAGATACATACGAGATAGATAGATATAGATACATACGAGATAGATAGATAGATAGATAGATAGATAGATAGATAGATAGATGTATACATACATAGATAGATAGATAGATAGATAGATAGATAGATAGATACATAGATAGATAGATAGAGATAGATAGATAGATAGATAGATAATACATACATACATACATACATACATACGAGATAGAATAGATAGATAGATAGATAGATATGATAGATAGATAGATAGATAGATAGATAGATAGATAGATAGATAGATAGATAGATAGAAATAGAGAAATAACGTTAGAAATAAATAAATAAAAGAACAAAGAAACAAACAAAAAACAAACTTAGATAGATAGATAGATAGATAGATAGATAGATAGAAACAAAGAGAGAGATTGTGATAGATATAAACTTAGAAAAGAAAGAAAGAAAGAAAAGTATATATATATATATATATATATATATATATATATATATATATATATATATATATATATATATATATGAACAGTCCA
This sequence comes from Doryteuthis pealeii, assembly GCA_023376005.1. NCBI lineage: Eukaryota > Metazoa > Mollusca > Cephalopoda > Myopsida > Loliginidae > Doryteuthis > Doryteuthis pealeii. The sequence goes on from CM042182.1 coordinate 13,840,248, forward strand.
AGTAGATAGATAGATAGATAGATAAATAGATAGATAAATAGATAGATAGAAGCAGACTGATATAGATAGATAGAAGTTGACTGAGATATATAGATAGATAGATAGATAGAAGCAGACTGAGATAGATAGATAGATAGATAGATAGATAGATAGATAGATAAAAGCAGACTGAGATAGATAGATAGATAGATAGATAGATAGATAGATAGATAGATAGATAGATAGATAGAAACTTCGATAGATAGATATATTGTGATCGACAGAAACTTAGAAAGAAAGAAAGAAAGAAGAAAGAAAGAAAGAAATAGATAGATAGATAGATAGATAGATAGACAGACAGACAGACAGACAGACAGAAAAAAACTTAGAAATAAAGAATGAATGAATGATATAATGCTATTAGATAGATAGAAATAAACAAACTTCGATAGATAGATAGATAGATAGATAGACAGACAGACAGACAGATAAATAGATAGATAGATAGTTAGATAGATATGAACAAAGAAACAAAGAAACACGATTAATATATTCCAACAATTTGGCCTTCCACATTTAAAGCAAGAATTTTGGCTTCGTAATTCTAAAGAATTTTCATAAACCAAACAAATTTCAAAGAAATCTTTTGCTTGTTTAAGACAAATCATAAAATACCATTTTTTTTTTCTAATTCCAAAAAATGAAAACATTCTTAGACAAAAACAAAATCACAATTTTTTTCTTTTCTTTCCTTTTTTTTATTCTTTCCTTTTTTCTTTTTTTTAAATTTTTAGTAATAAATCGAGAATTCTTCACTTTTCTTCCCTGTTCGAGATTATGTCTTCTTTCGTTATAATGTCTTCAATACTATATATATATATTAATACTCTGTTCCTTAATCTTCCGACCATTATCATCTTGCAACACCCTTTGGTTAAATAATGCTAAATAATGGACCATTCGGTTTTTTATAAAGAAAGAAATGGAAGAAAAAGGACATGCTACACAGAAAAAATATTATAATAAAAAAAAGAGAGTAGGGGCAACATAGAGAGGGGCGAGCATGCGGAAGCGATGAAGCTAATCTGTTTCAATCGAACATAATGAAAAGCTGAAAAGAAGGAAAGAAATAAGAAAAAAATGTGTGTGTGTGTGTGTGTGTGTGTGTGTGTGTGTGTGTGTGTGTGTGTGTGAGTGTGTCTGAGTGTGTGAGAGAGAGAGAGAGAGAAAGAGAGAGAGAGAGATTTAAATAAAGATTTAATAAAGAAATAAGAAAAAAGTGAGAAAGAGAGAGGGGGGGTTAAATCAAGATTATTATACTTTTTTACATATTGAACTCTTACGCAATAGCTCTTAAGGAAACATATCAAACATTGCAATGATTAAATTATTAAATTATCATACAGTGGTATATCCACAGCTCCTGCTAGCAAAGAGAGTTAAATCAAGATTATTATACTTTTTTACATATTGAACTATTATTCAATAGCTCTTAAGTAAACATACCAAACATTGCAATAATTAGATTATCATACTGTGGTATATCCACAGGTCCTGCTAGTAAAGAGAGTTAAATCAAGATTATTATACTTTTTTACATATTAAACTATTAAGCAATAGCTCTTAAGTAAACATACCAAACATTGTAATAATTAGACTATTATACTATGGTATATCCACAGGTTCTGGTAATGATATAACTAACACTATAACATCACAGCCTGAAAATAAAAATGAATGGTTATTATTACTCTTGGTATTACTATTGACTATGAGAAGAAATTGGTACGAACCTTCTTGTGAAGAAATAGGTAGTCGTTTGCTCTTTAGGGCGGCGGTCGGGATTTTAAGTATATCTACGTAGGTAAAGGCGAGACGGCTCTATTTATATACAGCGCAATGGTACCTGACCCCACCCTGATGCTCGTCTTCAGGGCGAAGATGAAGATGAAGAAGACGAAGAAGAAATGATAGGAGGGAAGAGGCCTTTCTTATCGTTGCCAAGGAGAAATATCTACCATCAGCATCGTCTGTGCCCACCACCGACCGACATCCCATAATCGAGGAAGGTGTGTGTGAAAGGCGGCGGGCCGGGGGAGGGGGGGGGGCGAAAAGGAAAAATAACAACGACAACAACAACAACAACAACAACAACAAAAAACAATCTCGTCAGCGTAAACACCAAGCTTAATCGCGCGAAAAAAACACACGCTTAGGGTTATGGTTAACGAGCCCGCAAAGTGAATTAAACTCTCGCCGGACTACTTTGCGCCAGCCACCTTGTATCTTGCATTAGTGAAATTAGGACTAAGCCTAATTGAATTCAGAGTTTTCCTTCTCCTAGACTGGTTGCCTAAGGTTAAAGAGCCCAGTCTGCCCTACTATTTATAGATCACTAATTAGGACTAAGCCTATTCTAGTAGTGACTAACCCAAGCGGAATTTAACAGGTTTTAATTCAGAGTTTTCCTTCTCATAGATTGGTTGCATAACCAAGGTTAAAGAGCTCAGTGAAATAGATTACTAATTAGGACTGAACCTATTCTGTAGTGACTACCCCAAGCGGAGTTTAACAGGTTTTAATTCAGTTTTCCTTCTCCTACATTGGTTGCATAACCAAGGTTAAAGAGATCAGTGAAATAGATCACTAATTAGGGCTGAGCCTATTCTAGTAGTGACTACCCCAAGCGCAGTTTAACAGGTTAATTCAGAGTTTTTTTTTTCTCCTAGACTGGTTGCATAACCAAAGCTAGAGTCCAGTCCGCCCTACTATTTACCCATAGCTGAGGGAGAGTAGTTGGATTCATACCTTTCCCAAGGGTATTATTGCTTTGTAAACTGTAGCTTCGTCCAGGATTTGAACTCGGGTCGACGAATCCATTTCCTACGACTCTAACAGTTCTCCTTGTCGTGGTGTAATGGTTAGCGATCGAATAGCGCAAGATATTACGAGGTCTGTCCAATCATTTGATATATATTATTATATATATATATATATATATATATATACCAACTCCTCCGCACGAGTAGGATGCGACACAGGGTCAATTTCTTAAACGGAGTTTAACAGGTTTGAATTCAGAGTTTTCCTTCTCTTAAACTGGTTACCTAGCCACGGTTAAAGAGGCCAGTCTTCCCTACTATTTACCCATAGTTGGTGGGAGAATAGTTGGATTCATACTTTTCCCAATGGTATTAGCGCTATGTGAAATGTTTGGTTTGGTTTGTTTTATTGCATATCAACCTCAGTGGGTCATTTAATACCGATAAAGTTTTGAAATAAATCAATTCTTAATGGATAATACAATGTTTTTATAAATACATTTTTCTATTTACCCCATAGATGAGACCCTAACAGGTACTACCACTCCGGGTCAGAGTGGACCAGGGAGCAATGGTGATGAAGGGGTGTTCCACATTCCCCAAACCTCCAAAACTGGAACCTCACCATCAGATAGAGTTTAACGTCATTCTCAGGACATGTAGACCTGCAGCCACCGCCTTCTAGCACCCATATGATAAAAAGGGGTTGGGACTTGCCATAAGGGCAATAGGGTTGGGAAAATCATATAGGTGCTAGGGCTTGATGTGACCAGCCTATTGATCGGAGGGGGCCTCTCCGACCGCCCGTCTAGCCCAAGTAAGGGCCAAAGTGGAGTATTGCATGTCATGAACTGCTCATCCACCTGGGCTCTATCCTTAAGCATCACGGGTCGCCATCCACGGCCAACAGGTGGCCCCATTGGGGGAGTCTTACCCCTCTGCAGAGGTGCAGTCGGTACATTCTAACGCCCCAGCCGACAGGGGGGTATGTGAAATGTTCAAAGTGGATTAAATCCTCACTGGACTACTTTGCGCCAACCACCTTGTGTCTTGCCGTGGTGTAATGGTTAACAAGCACACAATATTACGAGGCATGTCGTATTCCTTAATTGTATGACCGTTATCATCTAGCAACACCTTCTGGTTAAAAATGAAACTGTCCAAATTGTCCAAGAGGAAATGCAATATTCTATATACTCTTGTTCATTAATTGTATGACTGTTATCATCTTGCAACACACTGTGGTTAAAAATGAGACCGTCCAAATGGTCCAAGATAAATTGCTATCTTCTATAAATTGATACTCTTGTTCCTTAATTGTATGACCGTTATCATGTTGCAAGACCCTCTGGTAAAAAATGAAACTGTCCAAATCGTCCAATATAAAATACAATCTATATATTAATACTCATGTTCCTTAATTGTATGACCGTTATCATCTTGCAACACCCTCTAATTAAAATTGAGACCGTCCAAATGGTCCAAGATAAAATGCAATTTTCTATATATTAATACTCATGTTCCTTAATCGTATGACCGTTATCATCTTGCAACACCCTCTGGTTAAAAATGAGACTGTCCAAATCATCCAAGAGGAAATGCACTCTATATATTAATACTCGTGTTCTTTAATTGGGGCGTTAGAATACACCAACTGCACTTTTGTAGAGGGGTAAGACTCCGCCAATGGTGCCACCTGTTTGCTGCGAGTGGCGACCCGTGATGCTTAAGGATGGAACCCAGGTGGCTGAGCAGTCCATGACCTGCAACACTCCATCTTGGCCCATACTTCATGGGCAGTCAGTGGCCCCCTCTGATCAATCTGCTGGTCACTTCAAGCCGTAGCACCTATATGATTTCCCCAACCTATTGCCCTTATAGCAATCCCCAACCCTTTTTATCATATGGGTGCTAGAAGGTGGTTGCAGGAGGGATTTCATGTCCTGGGAATGACGTTAAAATCTATCTGATGGTGAGGTTCCAGGTCTGGGATGTGGAGCACCCCTTCATCACCATTGCTCCCTGGTCCACTCTGATCCAGAGTGGTAGCACCTTTTTGCACCCCTTTTTGATCTCGATTAAGAAAGGACATGTGTTTTATTTACATCGTCAATATCCGGTTGTTTGTTAGGGGTTAGGGTTAGGGTTAGGGGTTAGGGTTAGGGGTTTAGTTTTATAAAAAAAATGTAATCTAAAAATCGTCTGTTAAAACAACCGGATATTGACGGTGTAAATGAAAAAAATGTCCTTTCTTAATCGAGATCAAAAAGTGGTGCCTAAAGATCATATGGTCCCTATTCCTTAAAACCAACTTGAACTTTACCCTATAAACTTATCCCTTAAAAGGTTTTCCAATCCACTTAACAACAAACAACTGCAAACAACCTACTGTCAAAATCAATAAAAACCCTTGGAAAAAAGACATAACAATAAATTTGACCATCACTCACAACTAACCGCTTGGCATAAAATAACCCTGGATGGATTGACATGCCGTTAAAATCAATTAATCAATCAATCAATCAACTGTTTTAAACATTTGTATTTCTGAGTGTAAAGTTGGTTGGTTGGTTGGGTTGGTTGGTTGGACCATATGATCTTTAGGCACCCCTTTTGCTTTGCTGATTCATAAGTACATTTTTTTCATTTATACCTTCAACATGTTTGTAAACAGGCGATTTTTATTTTTTTTTAAATTATAAAACTAACCCTTAACCCTAACCCATAACAAACAACCGGATATTGACGTTAGTTGGGTTTTCCGTTGTGTATTCAAAAACATTTAAAACTTGTTTATAAATTTGTTTTTAAACTCATTTTTTTAATCTATCTAAACCAGTGGTTTTCAAACTTTATACAGTCTGGGTGCACTTACAGTACTACAGATACTTGATAGCGCACTGTATACAAAATAGGACTAATATGTTATTAAGTTAGCTGTTAAATATATAAAAAAATAACACATTTAACAAAAGCAAACTGAACATACCTCTATGAAGTTTATTAATTCCTGTGTTAATGAGAAACATGAGCTTGATGAGACCTTGCGATTTCTTCAATGTTTGGTCTTATGTTTGAGAGACAAACTCTCATTTCCTCATCAATGCATTAAAGAGTTCCTCTCTTTTTACACTTAATTGTTGCGAGGGTTGAAAATCCCAGTTCACATAAATATGAGGTGGAAAATTGCAATAAGATACTTTTTTTCAATAAAATTGTTTAAAACCTGTGTTTTTATTTAGTTGCAAGAAAAGTAACTTATAACTATCATAATAATGTCGCAACGAAACAAGCAGAGTGTTCGTAAAGAAATGGTATAATATAGTAACTTAGTATACATTTGCTTTTCGTATCTGGATAAATTTTTCAGGAATACTATGAAGCACACTTGAAAATGCTCTGGGGCACACCAGTGCGCCTGGGCGCACTGTTTGAGAACCACTGATCGAAACCATAGATGGGACCCTAGCAGGTACTACCACTCTTTCTCTTATTTTCTTTCTATTCTTAGTTCTGTTGTCTGGGGCTGTAGAATCGATTTTTCACTTTTTTTTAATTAAATATCAAATTCGGTACTTTTCGCGGAGTTCCGTCCCGGCCTCCTGCTCCAAAATCCGTTAGCCGGTGGCTGCTGAAAAAACAACACCAGCTACGATTGAAGTCTGTAGCCGGAGCGGTGTCACTTGAAAAAAAAACCAACCCCAACTCCAACCCTAACCCTAACTCTAACTCTAAACCCCCCCACTAGTTAAAATTAACATTTTTATTACAAAATTTGTGGGTTCTGTTTTTTGACCCAGAAAAAACAGAGCCCAAATTATTTATTTATTTTCCCATTAAACTAACCCCAAACCCAACCCTAACACTAAACCCTAACCTTAGGTTTTTTTCAAGTGACACCGCTTCGGCTACGGATTTCAATCGTAGCTGGTGGGGTTTTTTTTTCAGCAGCCACCGGCTAGCTGTTTTTTTGAGGCAGAGGGCCGGGACGGAATTCGCGAATATACCCTCAAATTCTCTCAAGCATTTAAAGTTGTGTGTTTATATTGAAGTTTTTACTGATCTTCTCTCTTGCAGAGGAGATCTATTTTACATCGCCCGGTGGGTGTTTTTTTTATTTTGTACTAGTACAAATAATTTAGATACAATTTTATGGTTACATCTCACTTAATAATAATAATTTATTGCCTAACAGTTATCGATCAAATATTGCCATCCAATACAAATAGTGTCCTGGGTATGACGTTAAACTGGATCTAGTGGTGAAGTTCATTTCTGGAGCTCTGGGAGTTGGTACCCTTCATCGCCATTATCCTAGGTTCACTCTAACCAAGTTAACTGCATCTAATGATGATGTTCCATTCTGGAACTCTGGGGAGTGTGGAGTACCCCTTCATCGCCATTACTCCTAGGTTCACTCTGACCCAGAGTTAAACTGCATCTAATGATGATGTTCCAATTTTGGAACTCTGGGAGTGTGGAGTACCCCTTCATTGCCATTAGTCACAGGTCCACTCTGAACTGGTGAGGTAGTACCTGTTTGGTCTCATCTTGGGGTAAATAGATTAAACGAGTTATAAAAATGTGTTCAAAAACAGAGTAAAAGAAAAGAATACCCAACAAAAAGTAATAAGCAAAACGTCTTCAGCATAAAATAATCAATGGGATGACATGCTATAAAACCCACCCCCCAAACAACTAAACCATTACAGATAATTTGGACCCATATGACTTTAGGCACCCCTTTTGCGTCTCGATTCTGGGGACATTTTTTCATTTACATACCGTCAAATCCGGTTAATTGTTAACAGGCGATTTTTAGAGTTTTTTTATTAATTATAAAACTAACCCTAACCCTAACCCTAACCCTAACCCTAACAAACAACCGGATTTTGACGGTGTAAGAGAAAATGTCCTTGTGAGTCGAGATCGCGGAAGGGGTGCCTAAAGGTCATATGGTCCATAATTTTTACCAGATCTATTTGACCCTCAGATGGAAACTACCATGTACTACCACTCCAAGTCAGAGTGGACATGGGAGTAATAGTAATGAAGAGTTACTCCCCACTCCCCATTGTGTCTGTCATTAGATTCAGTTTAGTGTTATACCAGGAACCCACTTGGGAGGAGGGTCTTACCCTTTGCAGGTGGGGTTACAGTCCACGTACTCTAATCCTTGTCAACAGGGCGTGTCTTGACCGAGTACCCTCGTACTTGTGGCCTTGAGCCAAATTTAAGATCCGCTTACCCTGGCAGGTTTCAGATAGCAAGAGTTTGGTAAATAGCATAGATATGTATTCTCTCCAAGACTTTTGGTAATTGGCATCGTTCCAGGAAGGGTTGGAATGTTTTAAATGGCTTTACCGTTTTTGCTTTCGAAAAAAAAAATCCAAAACCTAAAAAAAAAAAAAAAAAATTCGTCATCTTATTATAATGGAGATTTGTGTATTTTTCTGTTTGTAACCGAAACTATATTACTACAAGTCAATTCCCTTAGTTATTTACATCACATTCTCCATGATTTTATTTTATTTAGACCTCAATTATCAATAAAATTGTTTTTACGTTAATAATACTGTTGAACCATATCTACATATTAGGTATTTACCAACGTACTCCACGTGTAACGGTGTTAGACACAAGGCAATATTAATGTGAGACATTCACAAGCGTCGGTATTCCCCTCAAGGGGAGCGTCTCAGGCACTGGGCAATAAACCAAGCCCTGTCCCTTTGTATCAAGGGGACAGCTTTGCCTGGGGGGTGGCTCCCTGGATCACGATTTAGCTTGTAGGTCTGGGGCGAATCCACCGGAACCCCCGGTCGAAACCGGAGTTAGAGGTATTTGCCTCATACCCCATCTTTAGGGTTTGGCACAAGGCCTCGTTTTTAAATGTGGGCTACCCAAGCCGAAGCTCATGGGTGGGAAAGAACAAAAATTGCGTCGATCCTTCGGCATTCCCCTCAAGGGGGGCGCCCAGGCGCTGGCAATAACCCGACCTGCCCTTAAATCAAGGGGGCAGTATTACCTGAGGAATAGCCCCTGGGATCGACAGCTATTACTTGTAAAGTCCAGGGCCGAAGCTCACTGGGACCCCCGGTCGAACACCGGAAGTTTGATTATGTTAGACATATCTACATACTGAAACTCATTTGTTTATATATACAAATAAATAGTGTTTACCAGTGTGACAAGAAGGCTAATATTGCATATTTTGATATAAAAAATTAATAATGTGCTCTTAAAATGATTTCTAATCGTGTTGGTTTTATCTTAAATAAATATGAGCAAAATCTCGGGATAAATCTTAAAAGAAATCCATTAAACAAGAAGAAATAACTGTCTTTTATTATTTACTTCCTATTCTAAACTAAATAGTTAATTAGGAAATGTAGCAATGAAAGACGGGAGTAATGGAAAAGTAGTTTCAGTTATTCTATTTTTCCATTATACCTCCTGGTTTCAAATATTTTATTTTATCTGCATTCTTATTTAGTTTCATTAGCCTTTCTAATTTAATATAATATTTTATTCTTAAAATAAATACTTGCACTCTGTTTCAAATTTTTTATTCTGTCTTATTTAAGTTTCATTAGCCTTTCTAATTTAATATAATATTTTATTACATTAAAACTTGCAGTGGAGGTGCATATAGTTGTAGTTATGTGTAATATTACTAGTGCTTTCCATAAAATATGAAACCTGTCAGGTTGGACAGAAGAATACACCGTCTGCAGGATTTGAACTAGGTTAGCCGGATTCATTTCCTACGACGTTAAATCCATCCGCCCTATGGGGCCACCTGTTATTCACGGGTGGTGACTCATGGTGTGTGTGTGTGTGTGTGTGTGTGTAAGTTGAAAAATGGGAATGAATCCGACAATATGTTGAAAGGATAAATAAATAAAGGAAAGAAAATGTTGAATGGATAAAATTTTTAATGAATTACCAACACGTGTTTCGGTCAGGAGTTTGTTCATGTACACATTGTATTCTATTTATTATTATTTTAAATATAAAATAAGATAATATAATAATGATAATAATAATAATAATAGAAAATTATAATGTATATAATTATTTATGTATACTTAAATACTTTTTAAATTTTCTATAATTATCATTTTATTTTATATTTAAAATATAATAATAGAATACAATACATATATATATATATATATTATATAATTATAATTATATATATATATATATATAAGTTGAAACAGCTGTACGATGTTCTTCGTAGGGCAGATATTTGCCGAGTTCGCTTTTAATTATTTTCATTAATTATCGAATTTTATACCATATACGCATTGTAACTGCCTTCAAGCAAAAATATAAATAATAATAATAATAATAATAATAATAATAATAATAATAATAATATATTATTATGGACTCTTTCGTCGATTTTCGACGATGAGGGTTCACACACACAGTGATTTGTTTATAGTGGTGAAGGCTTGTGTTGGACCATCCACACTTTTTGGCACAGTCGATAGGAAAGAATTGGTGCATCAAAGGTTGCCACAACACAATCAACGACCGACCTCAGGAATTTTGAATTCAGAATTATCCTTTCCTAGACTGGTTACCTACCCAAGGTTGAAGGGCCCAGTCTGCCCTACATTTAACCCATAGCTGGAGAATAATATATATATATATATATATATATATATATATATATATATATATTATATAAATTAAGAAGTTATGTTTGTTTACACCTGTAATAATTCTTGTTTACCATTTACTTACCATTTCCGCATTCCTACAGGTAAGTTGTTTTTGTAACATTTTTCTTACCTGAGCAAGTTCTTGCTCACTTTCTACGCAACATCTCGTCTAGCAACTTTTTTGTGAATAACAGCTTAGTTCCAGGGGGTCCCATCCATCACCGCGCCAGTATCTGAGTGGGAGGGGGGGTAAGGGCTGGATTCATTGCTGGGTGTATGAGGCACCACTTAATGGGGAATGCCGATGGAATCTAAGCAATTTTGAATATCACCGCTTGGGAGTCATGTTTTCTGCGCGGTACCCCCCATGAAAAAAAACGACCTTGTGCCTAGTGTAGCTTGGTGGGTAGGTAATCTCTGTCTGTCTCTTCTGTCTGTCTGTCTGTCTGCTCTCACTCTCTCTCTCTATATATTATATTAAATATATATATATATATTGTTACAGGTACAAGTGATAACCTACCGAGTTTCACCATAAGGATCTTCAGGGTTTAATACACTGGATTAATCAAGATATTGATTAATTGCAGTCGATTACACGTGTGTGCTTTTCGCGATAAACGGTTTCGCGATAACGAACCTTTTATCGCGAAAATCACACACGTGTAATCGACTGCAATTTCAATATCTTGATTAATTCAGTGGATTTAACCCTGAAGATCCTTATGATGAAACTCGAGTAGGTTATCACTTGTACCTGCATTACAATAAATTTGCTCTACTAACGTATTGAGCACTTTTTATTTGTATATCGCAGCCTACCTTTCTGAATTTTGCATCAACTAACCATTGTGACCATATTCACCGGTAAGTCACCTTTTTCCTAAAATATAATATATATTATATATATATATATATATATATATATATATATATATATATATTATATATATATATATATATATAAGGGTGCTATATTTATAAGCAAAGAGTAACCAGTATCGTGAATAGCTCAGTCGGTAGAGCGTTCGGCTAGGAACACCAGGTTCTCGGTTCAATACTGGCCCTCGCCAACTCAGCGTATGAGTAGCCAAGGGATCTGCGCGGTAAAGTAAGAGCTGATTGTAGGTTTGGCGCCCCACCCCAGATGCTAAAATAATCTCTTGGTTTAGCGTTAGTAAAAAGGGATAGACTCTCTCGCTGTCTGGCCGCCCCCGATGACTTTACTTACTTTACTGCGGACAGAGCATTTTATATCTAAGTTTAGGGTAGCGTGGACATGAAGTCAACGCCGATTGGTTACTGAGAGTTTCTCGCCTATGCAAATTATTCAAATCAAGATGTGGTTTGAATAATCGTAAGAAGCGAGAAACTGTCAGTAACCAAGCGCCGTTGACTCCGTAGATAATGCGAAGACCTGCTAAGGACAACGGCCGATAGGGATGGATGGCCAGAAATATTGGGAATCCGTGCAGTCAGCGCAACGTTATATGATGCTGATGATGATTCTAGGAGAAATTGTTAATCATATTCTTGTAAATGAGCAACAAATAGAAAAAGAGGAAAACGCAAATAAATTATACAAAAAAAAAAAAAAAAAAAAAAACAAGAACAACAAGATGGCGGTTGAGGTAGGACAAATAATATGGCGCTGTGGGTGGGACATCTAAATCATCCATTCAATAATAAAACAACAACAAAAAAACAAACAAAAAACAAGCAACAGGTTAGGTTTTTTTGCCCGAGAGACACCTGAAAAGTCTTTTTATTTACGCACAATCTCTCTCTCTCTCTCTCTCTCTCTCTCTCTCTCTCTCTCTATATATATATATATATATATATATATATATATATATATATATATATATATATAATCTCTTCTCTTTTCGTTCTATTTTAGAACGTATAACCTTTTTTATTTACGTACCTGTTTGTAGTTTCACTATTGACATAGTACTACGTAATATTCGACGGTGAGATCATCAGATATTCTCTCTCTGGTTACGCACAATCTCTCTCTCTCTCGTCTCTCTCTCTCTCTCTCTATATATATATATATATATTATATATATATTATATATAATATCTCTTTTCTTCTATTGAGAACGTATAACCTTCCCGCCAGCTGACAGGAAGATGAGGTGAAGCGTAGGAGAAAGAGGCCTTGAAAAAAGAAACAAAAAAACAGGGTGATTACACAACCATTGACTACGTTGCTTGTAAACCAAACGGTTTTATCATCCGGTACGGATAACAGGAAACGCACGGGGGGGGGGGGGCAGTAACTAAAATTCGCGGCTGAGTCATTGTACTTATTTCAGATGGTTAATATCCTCACCTTGTTGTTTTTAGCACAATGATTCGATCGATGAATTCTCCTACCTTCATTATTACCAACTAGCAAATATATGCCCTCCGGTGCAAGTATTTAAGTTTTAATGTAATAGAATATATTAAATTAGAAAGGCTAATGAAACTAAATAAGAATGCAGATAAAATGATTTGAAACAGAGGGGTGTATAATCGAAAAATAAGAACAACTAAAACTTACACTTCTATCACTCTTGTCTTTCATTACTAAATTTTCCTAATTTAATAACTTAGTTAAAATCGGAAGTAAAGAATAAAATCAGAATTATTTCTTCTCGTTAATCGATTTCTTNCGATTTCTTTAAGAATTTATTGAAGAGATTTTTGATTATATTCATTAAGATAAAATCATACGATTAAAAATCAATAATACTAAGCACATATTTATTAAAATCAAATTTTTTATTTCAATATGCAAATAAGCCTTCTTGTTCACACTGTAAACTGCTATTTTAGTGTATATATAAATACAATTGCATATTATTCATTTGTAGATATGATTAACAGTATTAATAATGTAAAACAATTTTATTAGAAATTGAGGTTTAAATAAAAATAAAATCATGGATAATGTGACGTAAATAACAAAGGGAATTGTGACTTGAGTAGTGATAGAGTTTCGGTTACAGACAGAAAAGCAAACAATCTCCATTATAATAAGATATGTTATTTAGTCTAATATCACCACCCTGGTTGTTTTTAGCCCAGTGATTTGGTTGACGTATTCTTCGACCTTCCTTGTTAATTGAAATTCGATACTGAGTCATTTTGTGTAATATCCTCATCATTGTTGTTTTTAGCACAATGGTTCGATCGATTTTTCTGCTACCTTCATTATTACCAAGATGTTATCTATATCTATACATATATAAAGGGCAGTTGTGTGTATGTATGTCCGTCTATCTATACATATATAAAGGGCAGTTGTGTGTAAGTATGTCCGTATAAAGGCAGTTGTGTGTATGTATGTCCGTCTATCTATACATATATAAAGGGCAGTTGTGTGTATGTATGTCCGTCTATCTATAACATATATAAAGGGCAGTTGTGTGTATGTATGCCGTCTATCTATACATATGTAAAGGCAGTTGTGTGTATGTATGTCCGTCTATCTATACATATGTAAAGGGCAGTTGTGTGTATGTATGTCCGTCTATCTATACATATGTAAAGGGCAGTTGCGTGTATGTATGTCCGTCTATCTATACATATGTAAAGGGCAGTTGTGTGTATGTATGTCCGTCTATCTATACATATATAAAGGGCAGTTGTGTGTATGTATGTCCGTCTATCTATACATATATAAAGGGCAGTTGCGTGTATATGTATGTCCGGAGGAAACTTCGAAAATAAAACAATTAACGACAAAGTAAATATATATACACATTAAATATCACCAGAGCTTGGTTTTTGAGCAAAAATAATAGAGATGTGATTTATATTCGTGAAGATAATTAAAAAATAAAATTTAAATGATAACAGCATGGATATTTTTTCATTTAATATTTTAGATAGTAGACATTAACATTTCTTTTCAGAGTAGCTGGATCAATGCAAGGTCTATTTTTTTTACATAGGGATTTAAATGGGGTATCCCATGAGGATTCAACTCATGATTCAGTAATAATGGATCTGCGGGACTAACTTACCCCCCCCCTATCCAGGCGACGCCGGGTATCCGCTGCTAGTCTAGTCTATAATTCTTACCCTGGTTGTTTTTAGCGCAGTGTTTCGGTCGATGTATCCTTCGACCTTCTTTACAATTTGAAATTCGGTGCTGAGTCATTGTGCTTATTCCAAGATGTTTAATATCCTCATCCTTGTTGTTTTTAGCACAGTGTTCCGGTCGACGCATTCTTCGACCTTCCTTATTATTTCCTAATTCCAACTTATTTATTTTAAGGATAAGCATCTTATATTCTCATCTTTGTTATTTTCAGCACAGTATTTCGGTCGACGTATTCTTCGACCTTCCTTATTATTTCATCATTCCTAGATGTTATTTAGTTTAATATCCTCATCCCTTTTGTACGTAGTACAGTATTTCGATCGACATATTCCTCGACCATCCTTATTTAATTTTACCAAGATGTTATTTTGTTTAATATCCTCATTCTTGTTGTTTTTAATACAGTATTTCGGTCAACGTAATTTCAACATTCCTTATAATTTCATTATATCAAGATGTTAAAATCCCCATACTTGTTGTTTGTAGCATAGTGTTTCGGTCGACGCATTCTTCGACCTTCGTTATTATTTGAAATTCGATGCAGAGCCATTTAGTTTAATATCCCCATACTTGCTGTTTTTAGCAAAGTATTACTGTCGATGTATTCTTCGACCTTCCTTATAATTTTATTATACCAAGATATTGTTTAGTTTAATATCCCCATCCTTGTTGTTTTTAGCACAGTATTCCGGTCGACGCATTCTTCGACCTTCCTTATTATTTCCTTGTTCCAAGTTATTTAGTTTAATGATATCCTCATCTTTGTTATTTTCAGCACAGTGTTTAGGTTGATGTATTATTCGACCTTACTTATTATTTAATCATCATCATCTTCTTCATCATCATCATCATCATCATCATCATGATGTCGCGCAATTAGCACGGATATCCATGACAATCTCTCGACAACCCTCCCTATCATTCATTGCGCCAGAGTGGTCCTCTACGCAGCATCCAGCATCCTCGCATAGTTGGTCAATGTTGGTTCTTGGTGGGCGGCCCACACTAACATGTCCATGTGTTGACTTCCACAGGAGATCGTCACTTATGAGATCGTCCTTGTTTCTCCAGCAGTGTCCAGCATGCCTTGTCCATCTCACTCGGATGGTTTGCGGGAGGGGGGGGGCAGGTGGCCATACAACTGCTTCCTTGTGGGGTGCTGCTTCCACGACTTGTTCAAGACTGCACGCAGCATTCTTGGGTAGCTCCCATCTAGCTTATTCTCAAGGCGTCTCATTAGGGTCCAAGTGGTGCAGCCATACAGCAGTACTGATATAACCACAGCCTGGAAGAATTGTCGCTTTAGCTTGTCAGTGAGATCGCATTTCCATATGACTGATAATTTGTTTGTAACTGACCATGCTTTTCATATTCTTGTATTAGCTTTCTGTAGATAAGATATTACTACCTAGGTATGTGAATTTAATCATACCAAGATGTCATTTTGTTTAATATCCTCATTCTTGTTGTTTGTTATTTCGATCGACATATTCTTCGACCATCCTTATTTAATTTTACCAAGATGTTATTTTGTTTAATATCCTCATTCTTGTTGTTTTTAATACAGTATTTCGGTCAACGTAATTTCGAACTTCCTTATAATTTCATTATATCAAGATGTTAAAATCCCCATCCTTGTTGTTTGTAGCATAGTGTTTCGGTCGACGCATTCTTCGACCTTCGTTATTATTTGAAATTCGATGCAGAGTTAATTAGTTTAATATCCTCATACTTGTTTTTTTAGCAAAGTGTTACTGTCGATGTATTCTTCGACCTTCCTTATAATTTTTATTATACCAAGATATTGTTTAGTCTAATATCCCCATCCTTGTTGTTTTTAACACAGTATTCCGGTCGACGCATTCTTCGACCTTCCTTATTATTTCCTTGTTCCAAGTTATTTAGTTTAATGATATCCTCATCTTTGTTATTTTCAGCACAGTGTTTAGGTTGATGTATTCTTCGACCTTATTTATCATCATCATCATCATCATCATCATCATGATGTCGCGCAATTAGCACGGATATCCATGACAATCTCTCACCAACCCTCCCTATCATTCATTGTGCCAGAGAGGTCCTCTGCACAGCATCCAGTATCCTTGCATAGTTGATCAATGTAGATCTTTGGTGGGTGGCCCACACTAGCTTGTCCATGTGTTGGCTTCCACATGAGAACGTCGCTTATGAGCTCGTCCTTGTTTCTCCAGCAGTGTCCAGCATGCCTTGTCCATCTCACTCGGATGGTTTGCGAGAGGGGGGGGGGCAGGTGGCCATACAGCTGCTTTCTTGTGGGGTGCTGTTTTCACGACTTGTTCAAGACCGCACGCAGCATTCTTGTGCAGCTCCCATCTAGCTTATTCTCAAGGCGCCTCATTAGGGTCCAAGTGGTGCAGCCATACAGCAGTATTGATATAACCACAGCCTGGAAGAATTGTCGCTTTAGCTTGTCAGTGAGATCGCATTTCCATATGACTGATAATTTGTTTGTAACTGACCATGCTTTTCATATTCTTGTATTAGCTTTCTGTAGATAAGATATTACTACCTAGGTATGTGAATTTAATCATACCAAGATGTCATTTTGTTTAATATCCTCATTCTTGTTGTTTGTTATTTCGATCGACATATTCTTCGACCATCCTTATTTAATTTTACCAAGATGTTATTTTGTTTAATATCCTCATTCTTGTTGTTTGTTATTTCGATCGACATATTCTTCGACCATCCTTATTTAATTTTACCAAGATGTTATTTTGTTTAATATCCTCATTCTTGTTGTTTTTAATACAGTATTTCGGTCAACGTAATTTCGACATTCCTTATAATTTCATGATATCAAGATGCTAATATCCCCATCCTTGTTGTTTGTAGCATAGTGTTTCGGTCGACGCATTCTTCGACCTTCCTTATTATTTGAAATTTGACGCTGAGGCATTTAGTTTAATATCCTCATATTTGTTGTTTTTAGCAAAGTGTTACTGTCGATGTATTCTTCGACTTTCCTTAAAATTTTATTATACCAAGATATTATTTAGTTTAATATCCCCATCCTTGTTGCTTTTAGTACAGTATTCCGGTCGACGTATTCTTCGACCTTCTTTATTATTTCCTTATTCCAAGTAAATGTTAATGGATTATATCATATCCTCATCTTTGTTATTTTCAGCACAGTGTTAAGTTTGATGTATTCTTCGACCTTCCTTATTATTTCATTGTACCAAGATGTTATTTAGTCCAATATCCCCATCCTTGTTGTTTGTAGCATAGTGTTTTGGTCGACGCATTCTTCGACCTTCCTTATTATTTGAAATTCGATGCTGAGGCATTTAGTTTAATATCCTCATACTTGTTGTTACTGTCGATGTATTCTTTGACCTTCATCATTATTTCGTTATTCCAAGATCTTATTTAGTCTAATATTAGGAAGCGCGTGGTGTAATGGTTAAAGTCATGGGAAATGGACTCGTCGCCCCGAGTTCAAATCCTGGACGTAGTAATTGCATTTCACTTAGCGGTAATACCCTTGGTAAAGGTATGAATCCTACTCTCCCTCCAGGTATGGGTAAATAGTAGGGCAGACTGGGTTCTTTAACCTTGTTTAGACAACCAGTCTAGGAGAAGGAAAACTCTGAATTCAAACCTGTTGAACTCCGCTTAAGAAATTGACCGTGTGTCACATACTGCTCGTGTGGATGGGTTGGTAAATATATATATTTTATCTAATATCGTTATATGAAGTGAAGTAGAGAGAGAGAGAGAGAGGAGAGAGAGAGAGAGAGAGAGAGGAGAGAGAGAGACTATTATAAAGTATATTTTTTTTTCAGAGTGACTGTGCACTTTTTTCTGATGCACAACCAGGTTTTGGTCTGGTTTGTTTTGTTTTACGGCATATCAACTTCAGTGGGTCATTTAATACCGATAAAGTTTTGAAATAAATTCATTCTTAATGGATACACAATTTTTAAAATTTTTATAAATACATTTTTCTGTTTAACCCATAGATGGGACTCTAACAGGTACTACCACTCCGGGTCAGAGTGGACCAGGGAGCAATGATGACGATGGGGTGCTCCACTTTCCCGAAATCTCCAAAACTGGAACCTCACCATCAGATAGAGTTTAACATCATTCCCAGGTCATGTAGACCAGCAGCCACCGCTTTCTAGCACCCATATGATAAAAAGGGTTGGGGATTGCCATAAGAGCAATAGGGTTGGGGTTATCTATAGGTGCTAAGGCTAGACGTGACCAGCCGATTGATCGGAGGGGGCCTCTCCGACCGCCCGTCTAGCCTAAGTAATGGTCTAAGTGGAGTGTTGCAGGTCATGGACGGCTTATCCACCAAGACTCCATCCTTAAGCATCACAGGTCGCCATCCACGGCCAACAAGTGGCCCCATTTGGGGGGGGGGTCTTACCCATCTGCAGAGGTGCAGTCGGTGCATACTAACGCCCCACCGACTGGGCGGGCACAACCAGGCCGAATCAATGCAAGGTCTTTTTTTTACATAGTAATTTTAATGGAGATCTTGCGTGAACCCAACTTGCGATTCAACTGTGATATTACCTTTTTAACCCCCCCCCACTAACCAGGCGACGCCGGGTAGCCACATCTAGTATATATATTTTTATGGTTAAGCCTTTTTATAACCCAGTTTATAAAAAGGGTAACTGTGAGTTCTTTAAGCGAGAATAAAAGAAGTCAACACTCTCTGATAACAAGATAACAACTGAATTTTTCTCTGAATGTTTGAGATGAGTATTATTAGTGTTCAATCCTGAGTGAAAGCAGTTAGAAAAATAATTAATTAGCACAACTCCTACCCCAGCTATGGTTAGCGGAATGAGAACAGGATACCCCCGTGGAATAAATAAAGGGTTAGGTTCAAAGTTCCGCGATGGCTCCCGATTACGACAAGAAAGTTCCCGATTTCGAAAAGAAGGTTCCCGAGTTCGAGAAGGTTCCCGAGTCCGACAAGAAATACCTGAAGAAGGCCGGAGGGTATATCGGCCGAAACGTTGTACAAATAACAATGAAGATGGGGACAATAGACCGAATAACACTAATAATATTAACTGAATTTTTATTTCAGAAATCTGGCGCCTGTCAGTGTATGTGTATGTGCGTGCATGTCAAGTATTTGTGTGTGCTGATGACCGGAAGTGACTCAGCTTTATTTATGAGGTCACAACATATATATATATATATATATGGCCATTAAAATTCTGATAAATATTTTTTTCAATTTTTAGGACTACTACAAGCACCGACAGAACTCACAAACTTGTTGATCAAAAGTTGAACGCCCACAGTAACCACTTCTGAGATTGGCCACTTTTACAACTCGGTAAGTATTACCATTATTTCGATTTACATCTGTTGAGTTTTAACCGACTAAAACTGTTTTGGCTAGTAGTTGCGATTCTGCGATAGGAGTTACGTCCCTTAC
Organism: Doryteuthis pealeii; assembly: GCA_023376005.1. Lineage (NCBI taxonomy): Eukaryota > Metazoa > Mollusca > Cephalopoda > Myopsida > Loliginidae > Doryteuthis > Doryteuthis pealeii. Next base: position 13,860,276 of record CM042182.1, read on the forward strand.
ATCGTTTTGCGTATTTTTCCAAAGACGGGATTATTTTCGTCTTTCACCGGGCCCTTCCTGTAAGTTTGTCCGTCCCCGCTAAAGCGTGATAGTAAAAAGCGGTTGCCTGTAATAAACTTCTGAGAGGGGAGAAGTCAGCAACACGTCTATTGGGTGCCGATAGAAGTAGAAAGAGAATTGAATTTAGCGGGGACGGACAAACGTACAGGAAGTGCCCGGTGATTAGCGGAAATAATCCCGTTATGGAAAAATACACAAAATGACGCAGAATCGCAGCTACTAGCCAAAACAAAAATAGTTCCTTCAGCACACAAGGCTACTGCCTATGTCGTGTTACCAGGACTACTTGGTAAAATTACTACGCGATGACAACTGGTGATGATAAGAATTGGCGCGCATTTCGTTTGCCCTTTTGTCTTTGTTCCTTGTATCATTCTGTTACCTGAAGTAGACCAACGTGTAAGCACGTCTGTCCAGTACCTCCGTTAAAATAATTTAATTTCGGTGTGTGTTTGTGTATATATATATATATATGTCTCTCTCTCTCTCTCTCTCTCTTCTCTCTCTCTCTCTCTAATCTATCTATCTATATATATATATATATATATATATATATATATGTACGTATATATGTGTGTATGTGCGTGTATGTATATGTGTGTGTTTGCATATAATATAAAACTGTATATATATACATATATATGTACATATATATATATATATACATATATATTCCTATATATTTATATGTATATATATGCATACAGACATGTCACAAAGCACACAATCTCATTCTATATATATATATATATATATATATATATATATATATATATATATAGTATATATATAGTATATATGTAATGTATATATATATATTAGTGTATATATGTTATGTTGTAATGTATATATATTAAAATACGTCTTGTGTTCTCCCTTTACTAACACCATGAGTCGACTAAACCACACAATTTCAAGTAGCTATAGGCTTCCACATTTAACAACATCCCCATTTTCATTTTTGGATAATATAATAAAGAAAGTCATCAGACCTTAACCCTCTACCCTCCCCCATGCTCCGCTTACAAAATCCATGAGGGTGAATACATAGTTGTAAACCATTTTTTTTCCTCAGGTAACAATTGCAAATTATATATTAATTTATCCATTTGGAGTTTATTTAGTTTAATATCCCCATCCTTGTTGTTTTTAGCAGATGGTTCCGGTCGACGCATTCTTCGACCTTCCTTATTATTTCCTTATTCCAAGATCTTATTTAGTCTAATATTAGGAAGCGCATGGTATAATGGTTAAAGTCATGGGAAATGGATTCGTCGCCCCGAGTTCAAATCCTGGACGTGGTAATTGCAGTTCACTTAGCACTAATACCCTTGGGAAAGGTATGAATCCAACTACTCTCCTTCCAACTATGGTTAATAGTAGGACCGACTGGGCTCTTTAACCTTGGTTAGGCAACCAGTTTAGGAGAAGGAAAACTCTGAATTCAAATCTGTTAAACTCCGCTTGGGGTGGTCACTACTAGAATAGGCTCAGACCTAATTAGTGATCTATTTCACTAATACTAATTTTAAAAAAAGAGCATCACTGACTGAGGGAAAAAGGGTTGTAGCAGTCTTCGAATTTACCTCCCTTGAAAATCAGCATTCTATATATATATATATATATAATATATATATATATATATCTAGAATGCTGATATATATATATATATATATATATATATATATATATATATATATATATATATATATGGGTTGAGAGTAGAGGAAAAAGTGGATATAACAATACAACAACTATATTCCACTTATATTTCGCCTCATTATTGGCTGAAGATTTTTAGAAATTTATTGACATAAATGTTTGTACAATCTGTTTTTATAGTGAAAAGGTAATTGGATAAGGGAGGAAAGAAAAGGAGGATTTTGGTGTGTAGTTTAGGTTGTGTTGTTATATCCACTTTTTGGATTATATAACAGGATTTTGGTGTGTAGTTTAGGTTGTGTTGTTATATCCACTTTTTGGATTATATAACAGGATTTTGGTGTGTAGTTTAGGTTGTGTTGTTATATCCACTTTTTGATTATATAACAGGATTTTGGTGTGTAGTTTTGTGTTGTTATATCCACTTTTTGGATTATATAACAGGATTTTGGTGTGTAGTTTAGGTTGTGTTGTTATATCCACTTTTTGGATTATATAACAGGATTTTGGTGTGTAGTTTAGGTTGTGTTGTTATATCCACTTTTTGGATTATATAACAGGATTTTGGTGTGTAGTTTAGGTTGTGTTGTTATATCCACTTTTTTGGATTATATAACAGGATTTTGGTGTGTAGTTTAGGTTGTGTTGTTATATCCACTTTTTGGATTATATAACAGGATTTTGGTGTGTAGTTTAGGTTGTGTTGTTATATCCACTTTTTGGATTATATAACAGGATTTTGGTGTGTAGTTTAGGTTGTGTTGTTATATCCACTTTTTGGATTATATAACAGAAATATTGGGGAGAAATAATAGTTCTGTCGTAAAGGAAAGGAGACAAGGTAATTATAATGTATATAATTGGGTTAACAATTTATTGGTGCAAATATAAAGAAAAGAACAAGACACTAGCGGCAGTAGTCCTAAATTTGTACTGGAGTTAACCGCGAGTGTGGCAGACAGGTTAAGAGTCAAAGAAACAACCAAACGACAAGAAGTATGAATAAAAGACTTTATTACATATAAACAATTGCAAACTTTAGTTTCGTTCGCGCAAATAATAATATTTGTCACTTAACTGGTGTATCCTGAGATATGGGGTATTAACGGAGCCCTTTGCTACGGCCTTCTGATAAGTTCGGATATGATGGACTTCTGCTTGAGTCCGACTGCGATTCTGGTTGTCTGTTGATGAATAGGAGCGACCCTTTTTTTAGGTCTGTCTCCGGTGAGGGCTGAATCAGAAGAGGCATGAGTTTGCTTATTCGGCTTTGCCGCCAAAGTATGCTGGCTCATGATTGGTTGGCTTGAAACAGAGGCTCGCAGACAAAGGACGATAACCCCCATACCCCAGAATTCTTAATACAATATAAGAAGTGTTCACAAAGTGTATGTTCAAAATTGTGTGCGAAAGAGTCCATAAAAGTTCAAGGAAAATGGCCAAACACGTTCGCTCGGCGGGAAATATTATAGAATGTAAGAGACAAAGGTTACTTAGCTCTGTAGAAGCAATGTTTCTGTGATCGTTTCTTGTTGCAGTCCGCCCTGTCGACTGTGACGTTAGAATGCACCGACTGCACCTCTGCAGAGGGGTAAGACTTTCCCAATGGGGCCACCTGTTGGCCGTGGGTGGCGACCCGTGATGCTTAAGGATAGAGCCCAGGTGGATGTGCAGTTCATGACATGCAATACTCCACTTTGGCCCTATCTTGGGCTAGACGGGCGATCGGAGAGGCCCCCTCCAATCAATCGGCTGGTCACGTCAAGCCCTAGCACCTATATGATTTTCCAAACCCTATTGCCCTTATGGCAAGCCCCAGCCCCTTTTTATCATATGGGTGCTAGAAGGCGGTGGCTGCGGGTCTACATGTCCTGGGAATGACGTTAAACTCTATCTGATGGTGAGGTTCCAGTTTTGGAGGTTTGGGGAATGTGGAGCACCCCTTCATCACCATTGCTCTCTGGTCCACTCTGACTTGGAGTGGTAGTACCTGTTAGGGTCCCATCTATGGGTTAAATAGAAAAATGTATTTATAAAAAAATTGTATTATCTATTAATAATAAAAAAGCCCAGGCATACAAAGGCGGACAACGTTGCGATCTTTGCTTAGAAGAAAAGTTGTGCATATTACAAAATGCAAGCAATAACTTGTTAAATAAGAGAAGTGAACTCGTTTCGAAATGTAGGCATTTAAACAAATTTTTACTGTGTCACTTACCACCTGACCCTAATTGATCCCTGAATTTTCGCTCTCCTTTTATTTATTTATTAAAAAAAAAATTCATCTGAACACCGCGTGCATTAACACCAATGCAAGTTTGTTTGATTATAATTTTTTTAAATACAAATTTAACGTCATGACATTACATCACGTGAATACAATCCACGTCACATAAACATTAAACAAGCCACAGTTTAAAAAAACAATTTTTAGCTTTACATTTCCCATCGCGTGAAAAACGCTTCATATAAACGCTAAAAAAAATTTGATTTTTAACATCTCAACCACTTCTCATCTGATGATTGGATTACCAAGAAACTTTAAGTTATGAGTGTGAAATCATAATATCACCATTAATTATAAATCTGCTCTGCTTTATTAGCATTGAGCACCTTTCCATGCAAATACTTTTCTCACTTTTTCATTCACTATTCATATATATATATATATATATATATATATATATATATATATATATATATATGAGAAGTAAATACACACGCGGTGTGTTTATGATATGGCTTTTTTTAGCCGACAATTTTTTTGGGAGAATATGTGCTTAATTGAAGTCGTACCTAATTTAGAAAGTTAATCAATTAATAATTGATTAATTAGGCGGGCATACCTATTTAAATATATATATATGTGTGTGTGTGTGTGTGTGTGTGTGTGTGTGTATTCTTAACGTACATATATATATATATATATATATATATATTATATATATATATATATTACATAGATAATATGAGTGCTATATTAATAAGTAAACAGTGCTTAATATCATTAATAGAGAATTTGTGTTAAAGTTAAGTTGGCATAAAAGAAGCGTTGTTTGTCAGACAGAAGGATGATCAATCTATCTTTACATTCTCTGAATTGTGACTTCAGTCTTCAGCCCTAGTTTCGTAATTGTTTACAAATATCATGACCTTTCTTTACAAATGTACTTTCGTAATAATGCATAATAATATATATATATATATATATATATATATATATATATATATATATATATATATATATATATATATATATATGCATTTCATAAGCTATCTTTAAATGCTATGATTTGTGACCTTAGTCTACGGCCGTACTTTCGTAATCAGGTTTTGTTTACAATTACGACCTTCATTTGACACTGTACTTTTATAAATAGGTTTTGTTTACAAATATCATGACCTTTGCTTCTAGTCGTATTTTCGTAATCAGGTATTTGTTTATAAATATTTTGACATTTGTTTGGAGCCGTACTTTCGTAATCACTTATTTTTTTTTATTACAAGGATTATGACCTCTGTTTACAGTTGAACTTTTCTAATTAAACGTAAAATAGATATATATCTTATGAAGCTATCTTTAAGTGTCCCGATTTGTAACTTTAGTTTACAGCCGTATTTTCGTAATCAGCTTCTGTTTACAAATATTATGACATTTGTTTACACTAGCTTTGTAATCGGGCATAATCAGTGACGGTTTGGTACGATTAATTCGTGGGGGTGCTGTTTCCGAAAAAGATATATAAGATTTATATCAACTAGCAAATATATGCACCCTCCGGGTGCAAGTATTTAAGTTTTAATGTAATGAAATATCGTATTAAATTAGAAAGTCTAATAAGAAGGCAGATAAAAAGATATGTAACAGAGTGGGGGTATAATAGAAAAATAGAAATGAAACTTACTCTTCTATCACTCCCGTCTTTCATTGCTGAATTTTACTTATTTAACTATTTAGTTAAATTAGGAAATAAAGAATAAAATGACAGTTATTTTTTTCTTGTTAATGGATTTCATTTAAGATTCATTGAAGAGATTTTTGCTTATATTCATTAAAATAAAACCAAACAGTTAGAAATCAATAATACTAAGCACATATTTAATAAAATCACATTTTTAATATCAATATGCAAATTAGCCTTCCCATTCACACTGTAAACCGCTATTTTGTTGTATATATAAATACAATTGCATGTTATTTGTATGTAGATATGAACAACACTGATAAAAATGTGAAGCAATTTTATTAATAATTGAGGTTTAAATATAAATAAAATCATGGAAAATGTGATGTAAATAACGAAGGGAATTGTGACTTGAGTAGTAATATAGTTTCGGTTACAGACAGAAAAACACACAATCTCCATTATAATAAGATATTTTGTAACACACGCACTGGGAAATAACACTAACACACACACACACACACACACAGAGTAATGATAAACGAACACACAACCAGGCTTAAGAATGCTTTATTCTAATTAGAATATGTAGAGTAGTGCGACGGAACATATATTGGAGGGGGACGCCCTTGGACAGTCACCGGCAATAGTAGACTCAACCATGCACGGGCATGGCATGAGAGAGAACAAATATAAGCAGGCTTACTCGGAGCCTGGCAGAGTAAAACTTACAGTCAGACATGTTACAGAATAATCTTACAGTTTACTGAGAGCTTATATACTCATAGAAACACCAAAGAGTTCTACAAAGGGGTGGTAATGATAAAATAGGAGAGGTAACTCTCGATTACTTATTACACACACATATATATTATATATATATATATGTCAAGAGGCGCGTACACACACTTACACACACACACACACATAAACAAGCACCCCCCACACACAAAGAATTTGGAAGACATGAGACTGAACAAATGAACAGCCACTAGCAACAACTTCAGTTCTAGTAATCTTCTGTAGAAGGGATTTTTTTTATCCCGAAATATTAAGAATTGAGAATAAATCACAGGTTAACAAACAACACCACAGTTACTTTCTTTTTTTCTTTACACTTGCATTGTGATAGCCTTCAAAACCAACAAACAAACATATATATATATATATATATATATATATATATATATATATATATATATATATATATATATATATATATATATATATATATATATATATATATATATATATATATATATATATATATATATATATATATATATATATATATATATATATATATATATATATATATATATATATATATATATATATATATATATATATATATATATATATATATATATATATATATATATATATATATATATATATATATATATATATATATATATATATATATATATATATATATATATATATATATATATTGTAGGGGCCGGGTTAGCTCAGTCGGTAGAGCGTTCGGCTAGAAACCACAAGGTTCCTAGTTCGATACCAGTCCCCGCCAACTCAGCGTATGAGTAGCACAGGAATCTGTACGGTAAAGTAAGGAGCTGGTGGTAGGTGTGGCGCTCCACATATATATATATATATTTATTTATTTATTTTACAATGTTTTCATAGATCAATGTTCATTATCAACGACCGCGGTTTCATGCCGAAGCAATCATCAGGTTGAAAAGTAAGATCCAATGGTGTTTGTTGTGGTTCTTTACTCAAAGACACATTTGTAAAGAACCACAACAAACACCATTGGATCTTACTTTTCAACCTGATGATTGCTTCGGCATGAAACCGCGGTCGTTGATAATGAACATTGATCTATGAAAACATTGTAAAATAAATAAATAAATATTAGCTCTTACAAACTGTGATTGAGCACTGTATTTTCTTTGTTTCATCGCAAAAGAAATTTTGTTTTTACATATACCTATATATATATATATATATATATATATATATATACCGTTTTGCTCTATAGACTAGTCTATTACGACTCTCCCAAGTAAAAAGCAAGAAAACACGTGCGTTTCCAAACGTAAACAATAAACAAACTTGTTTTTCAATTAAGAGTCGATGATGTTTTTCATCATTCTTTTTCACCTGTATGTTATCGTTTATTACCTGTTTCTGTCTACCTTTTTGTTGTTTACATAAATCTAAATGGGTGGGGTGGGTCGGGGGCGGGTGGTGGTGGAATGGGGCGTGTTGATGAGAAAGTGCACTTGTCTCTGAGTAAATGCGTAGAATCAGACATTTTCTTTGTCTTCTAGTTCTTGTTCCTGTTCTTCTTCTACTTCCACCCGACACAGCTTCATTCTTCTTCTTCTTCTTCTTCTTCTTCTTCTTCTTCTTCTTCTTCTTCTTTTCTCTCTTCTTCTTTCTTCTTCTTCTTCTTCTTCTTCTTCTTCTTCTTCTTCTTCTTCTTCTTCTTCTTCTTTCTACCTTCTTCTTCTCTCTACCTTCTTCTTCTTCTTCTTCTTCTTCTTCTTCTTCTTCTTCTTCTTCTTCTTCTTCTTCTTCTTCTCTCTTACCTTGTTCTTGTTCTTGTTCTTGTTATTATTATTATTATTAATAGTAGTAGTTGTAGTAGTCTTCATCATCAACATCAACATCATCATCACCATTATTATTATTATTATTATTATTTTCTTCTTCTTCTTCTTCTTCTTCTTCTTCTTCTTATTATTATTATTATTATTATTATTAATAGTAGTAGTAGTAGTAGTAGTTGTAGTAGTCTTCATCATCAACATCATCATCACCATCATTATTAATATTATTATTTTCTTGTGTAATGCTTTTGCTTTGTAATCTGCCCTTTATCTACGGAAGTAAAAGACCCCCACCCCCACCGATTATAGGCAGCAGGGGAAGAAAAAAACAAATCCGCCTGGCCTGTTGCATGGGTAAAGAAGCCATTTGTTTTTGTTTATTTATTTTAGGGGTGGGGGAAGGGGGGATTTGGTTCCACCTGTGCGAATACCAAAGACCGGTGTGTCAAAAACCAGGATTCTGTTTGTTGATATTCAAGAAGGAAACTTACGTAACGTTGTTGTTATTGGGGGTCTCGAAAAGGATTGTTGTCACTTGATCCCAAGTGATAAAAGGATTTAATTCGATTGATTTATTGTTTTTTTTTAATGAGAGAGAAGAGAGAGAGAGAGAGAGAGAGAGAGAGAGAGAGAGAGAGAGAGAGAGAGAGAGAGAGAGAGAGAAGGAAAGAGAAAGACAGAAAAAAGAGAAAGACAGAGAAAGAAGAGAGTGAGAAAGAGAGAGAGAGAGGGGGGGCAAAAGAAAGAGAAAGAGAGAAAGAAACAAAAAGAAGTGGAAGTTACTGGTGACGAGTTAAAATATGAACCTTTCATTAAGTTGATGATTTGGGGTGCTTATGGGTTACTTGGTCAACATTTTTTAGTATCTATCGAGAAGCCAGGTAATTTGGCGAGAATGAATTGTGATTTCGAAATTGAGTTTTTCTTTTCCTTAAATGCACAACTTGATCTCGAAAAAAATTGCATATGTACAAATTTATTCTTGCCCTATCTATCTATCTATCTATCTATCTATTTATCTATCTATCTATCTATCTATCTATCTATTTATCTATCTATCTCCCATGGTTGAGCACTGTGGGGGAGGCATTAATTGAAATGTCACCGTTTAGCGTAAGCCGTTACTCGCCTGTTTGCTGTTTACAGACTTGAGTTCTCTGGTGATTGTAAAAACATTCCCTGTAGGGATGTATCAATTAATTGTTTATCCAAGACTGACAACCGCTGATGGCTGCAAAGATAAGACGAAAATTATGTCGGGTTTCAATCCCGGATAGAGGTAGCTGTTAAAGTTGAAAATGGAAGCGAATCTGACGGTATGTTAAAATGAAAAATAAAGGAAAGAAAATGTTGAATGGATAAAATAAGATTTATTTTATTTTATTTTACTGACACGTGTTTCGGCCAGGAGTTTATCCATGCATACATGTATTCTATCTATTATTATGTTCTTTTGTCGAACATCTCGAAAATTCTCCGTATTTCAACCGATTTCATTTAAAACACCAAAGGATTTACTCTGACGAAGGCCGCTATTTCTTTGTATACTAAACATTTCTGTAGTTTTTTTCTATTATTGTTATTTTATTTTGTATTTAAAATAATAATAAATAGAATACATGCATGCATAGATAAACTACTGGTCGAAACACGTGTCAGTAAAATAAAATAAAATAAATCCTATTTTATCCATTCAACATTTTCTTTCTTTCTTTATCATTTCAACATGGTAGGTGTGGCGCTCCACCTCAGATGCTAAAACAATCTCCTTGGTCTAGCGCTATTGAAAAGGGGATAGACTCCCTCGCTGACTGCCTGATACCGACTTTAGGCCGCCCCGTCGACTTAACTTATATATATATATATATATATATATATATATATATATATATGTGTGTGTGTGTGTGTGTGTTTTTAAAAGCGAATGTTATAAAATACTCCGACTGCAGTTTCTTGCCGTAGCTATTCTTCAGGGAATTCATTCTCACCAAATCACCTTGCTTCTCGATAGATATTAAGAAATTGGGACCAAGTAACCAATAAGCACCCCAAAAATTGCCCGAAGAATTGCTACGCCAAGAAACTGCAGTCGGAATATTTTATAACATTCGCTTTTAAAAACGTATATTTAGCTCTTTTTATTGAGCGCTTTTTAAATCAATTTTGATTAATCCAGAAGTAAATTTGTTTCCTTCGTGGATTAGCAAATATCCGTGATATATATTATATATATATATATATATATATATATATTATGGACTCTCCCGTCGATTATCGACGTATGAGGGTTCATACACACAATGAACGTCCACACAGGGATTTGTTTATAGTGGTGAAGGCTTTGTGTTGGACCATCCACACTTTTTGGCACAATCAATAGGAAAGAATCGGTGCATCAAGGGTTGCCACAAACTCAATCAACGACCGACCGCAGGAATTTTGAATTCAGAGTTATCCCTCTCCTAGACTGGTTACCTACCCAAGGCTGAAGGGCCCAGTCTGCCCTACTATTTAACCCATAGCTGGAGGGAATTTTAAATTCAGAGTTATCCCTCTCCTAGACTGGTTACCTACCCAAGGTTGAAGGGCCCAGTCTGCCCTACTATTTAACCCGTAGCTGGAGGGAGAATATATGGATTCATACCTTTCCCAAGGGTATTAGCGCTATGTGAAATGCCTACAGCTTCGTCTAGGAATTGAACTCGAATCGACGAGTCCATTTTCCATGACTCTAACCACTAGGCCATATATATATATATATATATATATATATATATATATATATATATATATATATATATATATATATATATATATATATATATATATATATATATATATATATATATATATATATATATATATATATATATATATATATATATATATATATATATATATATATATATATATATATATATATATATATATATATATATATATATATATATATATATATATATATATATATATATATATATATATATATATACCACCTAATTATTCATGGTTAACATATTTTCCACATACCCCCTCAGTCTCTCTCTTTCTCTCTCTCTCTCTCTCTCTCTCTCTCTCTCTCTCTCTCTCTGTCTCCATCTGTCTGTCTGTCTGTCTCTCTATCCCCATATCCTTTTTGGTGTTTTTGTAGACTGCAGTGATCTGGCGTTTTTTAAAAAATGTTTTAGTATTTTATTTTAGGCGGCAATTTGCCACACCGGAAATGACGTAAGAGCGTTGTTTAGAACCGAGAGAGCATTCCGTTCTAGTGCTTCATTAAATACTTCAGCATCTTTAATATCGTTCAAAATTTTTTATTTTTTTTATCCAACACCTTGTTTAGTGGATGCCATTCTCGGCATACCATCGACTGGCTGAGCGAGCTGCGTCTGCTGTTGTCGGCTGGTTTTATCCAGTGGCCATTTTGGTATGAGGCTATAATTATAAACAAAAAACGAAGGAGAAACTTATCTTGAAGAAGAAGAAGAAGAAGACTGTGAAGAAGAAGAAGAAGAAGAAGAAGAAGAAGAAGAAGAAGAAGAAGAAGAAGAAGAAGAAGATTGTGAAGAAGAAGAAGAAGAAGAAGAAGAATGCTCGATTCAAAGAAATGGTTGAAACGTTGATAGATTTTATACAAAATAATAAAAAGACAGAAAGAATAATGAAAATAATTCCAAACAAATTCTTATGCTGACAAGTACATATAAAGTGTAGCAACATTTAGTTCTGTCGGGTGGCAAGTGGTTTTTATGTTTTAAGGTTTAATATATATATATAATATATATATATATATATATATATATATATATATATATATATATATCTTATTTTATTTACTTTTAATTTTATTTATTTATTTTATCTTTTATTTTATTTATTTTATCTTTTAATTTCAGCTGACCTAAAGGGTCTCCTTAGCAACGGATATGCTGGCTAATTCTGGTAAGAATTCCCCACATAAACAAATCGTGGCCGGCTCCCCACCCGAAAGAAGCAATAGCTTCAGTGGCAAAGCATCCTCTCCATGCAACCTCCCCCGAGGGGGTCCCGGAAATGGCACCGGCAGTCTAGCGTCGTCTCCAAATACCCGGGGAAATGGATTTAGGTAGGTATATTTTATTGAAATTGATATCATTACCATAGTCAGTTTTATTTTCAACCATTACTCGTTTGAGTTTGGCCATGTGCCTGTCTAAGTAAAAGATATCAGTGGTCTGAATAAAAGATATCAGTGGTCTGAAGAAGCTCGTGGGCATACTCGCGAGTGGAAATGGTCCATAACCACGATACCCATGGTATTTAAGGCCTTTTATTCCCAAATAATTTTGCTCTGTTTACAATAATTAAACATTGAGCTCTCATACGGAACCTGAACTCTACAACAAATTACTGGTAGAGAATTAGGACCCGCCTAGAATCACCTTGTACCAAGAAACTTGGTACCGCACCAAAGTATATATATATACATATATACATATATACTTTGTTGGGGTACCAAGTTTCTTGGTACAAGGTGATTCTAGGTTGGTCCTATTCTCTACCAGTAGTTTGTTGTAGAGTTCAGGTTCCATTTGAGAGCTCAATGTTTAATTATTATAAACAGACCAAATTTATTTGTGAATAAAAAGGCCTTAAATACCAGGGGTTTCGTGATTATGGACCATTTCCACTCGTGGGTATCTGGGGCCCACAGAGCTTCGTCAGACCACGTTTATCTTTTTCTTTCTAAAAGATAAACGTGGTCTGACGAAGCTCTGTGAGTCCTAGATACCCACGAGTGGAAATGGTCCATAATCACGATACCCATGGTATTTAAGGCCTTTTTATTCACAAATATATATATATATATATACGGGAAAATTCATGTCAAATCATCCAGAAAAAAGTAAAATTGTCACCCACCCACTTCAATTTTTCTAAAATTTTGTACAGGTGTGGACTGTGTTAAAGTTTGACAATCCCCAAAGTTTGATTTTCCAATTCCAAGAATTGACGGATTTTTAGAAAAATGGCAACTTTTTGTAATCTATTTTTGTTTGTAAAATGAATTCTAGTGCTTCCCTATTCCTAAAAATTGGTTTCTAAAAGCATTTTTGCTCAAGGAATCCAAAAATGCTATCAAAAAAGTCCTAAATTCAACCAATTTTAAGTTATTGATAATTTCTGATTTTTTCATAGCAATATCAATATTCCGACGTGACACTAAATCTAAGATTTTTTTCTATCATTATTTCACATATATTGAACATTATTCATTTTTAAAAATCGAGCTAAAATCGACATAACTCCGCCAATTTTTGGAATTGGAAGCTCAAATTTTGGGGATTGTCTAACTTTAACATAGTCCACACCTGTACAAAATTTCAGAAAAATGGAAAGGGGTGGGTGACATGGCCTGGGTGATTTGACATGGAATTACCCATATATATATATATATATATATATATATATATATTATCATAATGGTACATGGGGTAATAACCTACTCGAGTTTCACCACATTTATCGCAAAAATATACACACGTGAAATCGACTGCAATTAATCAATATCCATTTCCATGATTAATCCAGTGGATTTAAACCTGAAGATCCTTATGGTGAAACTCGAGTAGGTTATTACCGTGTAACATTATGATAATAAATTTGCTCTACTAACGTATTGAGCACTTTATATTTGTTATGCCGCTGTCTTATCATTGTGAAACTGGCATCAACTAACCATTGTGACCATTTTCCCCGGTAAGTCACCCTTTCCACAAATACCATATATATATATATATATATATATATATATATATGGTGTTTGTGAGAAATTTGAGAAAAGTGGTTTACCTTTCTTCACGCCGCTGGCGCGTATTGTATTTTCTTAATGTTATAAAGTTTACTTTACAATATTAATTTCTAACCTCCGTTTCGTTATTTCTCATTTCATAACCTTTCACAACATTATAAAACCTTATTTTTTTTTCTCCCTTTCTTGTCTTTGCCAGTTTAATGAGCGCCGCCAGCACCGCGTCTGCCCCGCCGGCCAATATTCCCGATGCCGTCACTCAAAGAACAATTCTTGAACAATTCTTCGAGCGGCGTTTCGTCGAGGGAGAATTCTGGTACATAATCATAGCAGAATGGCTCGAGCAGCTGAAACGCTATCTGGGCATGCAGACGCGCAAATTCTATCACCAGCAGCGCGTCCAGCCCGGTCAGATCTTGACCCGCCGGGACTACGCCCATACCGTCGATGTCGTTCACGAGGACGCCTGGAGAATGATGGCACAGTGGTATGGCTTGGCCGATGGTCACAAAGCAATGAAACTAGTGGTCTACCACTACAGCGGCGGCCCAGACCTTGAGCATAACCAGAACTCGTTCAAAGTGATGCTCTGCAACGCGAACGTCGAGGACTTCCAAATCATGCGTTTCAGCAAGATGGAAAAGATCGGTCACATCGAGTGGAAAATCCGCGAACTCTATTTGATCCCGCAAACCCAGAAGACCCGGTTATGGGCCAAGGCCGATTGCGACAGCGAGTGGCAGACCCTCTTCTACAGGGACAAGGCCATCGGAAAGACCCTGGACATCGATTCGGACTTCACCCGACCAATAATCGCCCTGGAGATCTTCAGCGGCGACGACACGTGGAAGAACAACCCGGAAGGGACGGAGGCGACAGACACGCCCCTACCGGTCCTCTTTACCAGCACAACATCTTCGAGGACGTCACGAGCACCTGGGAGATCGACATACACGACCAGATCGATAATATCGGAAAGGACTTTATGGAAAAGCTGCATCACAACTTCAGCGCTTTTGTGCAGCGAGCCAAAGACTATGTAGACATTCGGGAGAACCAGCTGCGCGAGAGGGAGAGACTGGTGACCGAGAGGGAGACGAGCGTGGAGCTGCGCGCCGAGAAAGTGGCAGAGAAGGAAGAGCAGGTGGCGATGGAGGAACTTCAGATTAAAAAGAAAACGCAAAACTTTGATGCTTACCAAAAGTGCATCGAAGAGACGTTCGCCAAGAAAGTGGAGACAACGGAAAAGTCGTTGCAGGAGAAAATCGACCAACTTGAAACTGACAGAACAGAGTTAGAAAGGGAAAAAGAAAACTTCCAGCTTGAACTTGAGGTGATTATTGAACCTTTATTTCTTAGTGATATATAAGACACATTATAAACAAACACTATAAATACCGTGTGTACTCGAGTATAGGTCGAATTTTGAAGTCTTGGTTTTTAGATAAAAAAAGTGGCACCAATTGCGATAGTTTTATGATGTAGAAATTTAAACATTAAAAGAAGGGAAAAATAAAACTTCCAGCTTGAACTTGAGGTGATTATTGAACCTTCATTTCTTAGTGATATATAAGACACATTACAGGTGTAGGAAAGGCTGTCTACAGTCTAAAGAAAATAGAATATACGTTTTCAGAATGTAAAGACAAGGGGAAAGCACATGTACCTTTAACCTATTTTATTTACATACAAACTCAACGACAGTCAATAAAACAAGTACTTAGGGGCAGTACTTACAATTCAGAATAACTCCCTCGTTGAGGGGGGTGTCAGGTTGAGTCTTCAGTTATTTCTCCCTCGCTGTGGTGTTGTAGTTCTTTCAGCCACAAAGTCTGAGATGGACGCTCGTTTCTACGAGGCTTACAGTTCGGTGCCAAACCGTCAAAGAGAGTTCTTAACTCAACCTGACAGGGGACGTTACCTTTACTACTTCCTGTCCCTAAAGGCACAGGAGAGTTCTAGTCCCTACACAGGATTATAAACAAACACTATAAATACCGTGTGTACTCGAGTATAGGTCGAATTTTGAAGTCTTGGTTTTTAGAGAAAAAAGTGACACCAATTGCGATAGTTTTATGATGTAGAAATTTAAACATTAAAAGAAGGGAAAAATAAAACTTCCAGCTTGAACTTGAGGTGATTATTGAACCTTTATTTCTTAGTGATATATAAGACACATTGCAGGATTATAAAACAAACACTATAAAATACCGTGTGTACTCGAGTATAGGTCGAATTTGAAGTCTAGGTTTTTAGAGAAAAAAAGTGGCACCAATTGCGATAGTTTTATGATGTAGAAATTTAAACATTAAAAGAAGGGAAAAATAAAACTTCCAGCTTGAACTTGAGGTGATTATTGAACCTTTATTTCTTAGTGATATATAAGACACATTACAGGATTATAAACAAACACTATAAATACCGTGGGTACTCGAGTATAGGTCGAATTTTGAAGTCTTGGTTTTTAGGGGAAAAAATTGCGATAGTTTTTATGATGTAGAAATTTAAAGATTAAAAGGAGGGAAAAAAAACTTCCAGCTTGAACTTGAGGTGATTATTGAACCTTTATTTCTTAGTGATATATAAGACACATTACAGGATTATAAACAACACTATAAATACCGTGGGTACTCGAGTATAGGTCGAATTTTGAAGTCTTGGTTTTTAGGGGAAAAAATTGCGATAGTTTTATGATGTAGAAATTTAAACATTAAAAGAAGGGAAAAATAAAACTTCCAGCTTGAACTTGAGGTGATTATTGAACCTTTATTTCTTAGTGATATATAAGACACATTACAGGATTATAAACAAACACTATAAATACCGTGGGTACTCGAGTATAGGTCGAATTTTGAAGTCTTGGTTTTAGGGGAAAAAATTGCGATAGTTTTATGATGTAGAAATTTTAAACATTAAAAGAAGGGAAAAATAAAACTTCCAGCTTGAACTTGAGGTGATTATTGAACCTTTATTTCTTAGTGATATATAAGACACATTACAGGATTATAAACAAACACTATAAAATACCGTGGGTACTCGAGTATAGGTCGAATTTTGAAGTCTTGGTTTTTAGGGGAAAAATTGCGATAGTTTTATGATGTAGAAATTTAAAGATTAAAAGGAGGGAAAAGAAAACTTCCAGCTTGAACTTGAGGTGATTATTGAACCTTTATTTCTTAGTGATATATAAGACACATTACAGGATTATAAACAAACACTATAAATACCGTGGGTACTCGAGTATAGGTCGAATTTTGAAGTCTTGGTTTTAGGGGAAAAAATTGCGATAGTTTTATGATGTAGAAATTTAAAGATTAAAAGGAGGGAAAAAGAAAACTTCCAGCTTGAACTTGAGGTGATTATTGAACCTTCATTTCTTAGTGATATATAAGACACATTGCAGAATTATAAACAAACACTATAAATACCGTGTGTACTCGAGTATAGGTCGAATTTTGAAGTCTTGGTTTTTAGATAAAAAAAAGTGGCACCAATTGCGATAGTTTTATGATGTAGAAATTTAAAACATTAAAAAAAAGTGAAAAATAAAACTTCCAGCTTGAACTTGAGGTGATTATTGAACCTTTATTTCTTAGTGATATATATATATATATATATACCAACTCCTCCGCACGAGCAGGATGTGACACAAGGTCAATTTCTTAAGTGGAGTTTAACAGGTTTGAGTTTTCCTGCTCCTAGACTGGTTGCCTAACTAAGGTTAAAGAGCCCAGTATGCCCTACTATTTATCCATAGCTGGAGGGAGAGTAGGATTCATACCTTTCCCAAGAGTATTAGCGCTAATTGAAATGCGATTACCACGTCCAGGATTTGAACTCGGGGCGACGATTGTGATATATAAGACACATTGCAGGATTATAAACAAACACTATAAATACCGTGTGTACTCGAGTATAGGTCGAATTTAGAAGTCCTGGTTTTTAGGTTGCACCACATGTGGTAATTTTATGAGGTTGAAATTTAAACATTAAAGGAATGAACCTTGTTTAAAAATTAATTCCATAAATAATTCGGTACTTAGGGCCGTGTTAGCTCAGTCGGTAAAGCGTTCGGCTAGAAACCACAAGGTTCCTGGTTCGATACCTGCCCTCGCCAACTCAGCGTATGAGTAGCACAGGGATCTGTGCGGTAAAGTAAGGAGCTGATGGTAGGTGTGGTGCTCGACCTCAGACGCAAAAACAATCTCCTTGGTCTAGCGCTAGTGAAAAGGGGATAGACTCCCTCGCTGATTGGCTGATACCGACATTAGGCCGCCCCGACGACTTTACTTACTTTTACTTACGTATAAAAAGCATTGGTACTAATGCAGAATAGTGCGCAAGAGATAATATCATGAGATTACGTATAAAAAGCATTTAATTTCACGGAAATACCCGAAACCTTTGAGACGAAACATTTGAGACGCAATAAGTGGTTGTTTAGTTAGTGGTTATTGTTATTTGTACAACGTTTCGGTCGATATACCTGAAGAAGGCCGGAGGGCATATCGGCCGAAACGTTGTACAAATAACAATGAAGATGGGGACAATAGTCCGAATAACGTAGATAATACTAACTTAAAATTGGTTGACTTTAAGACTTTTTGATAGCCTTTTTTGATTCCTTAGGCAAAAAGGCTTTTATAAACCAATTTTTAGTAGTAGGGAAGCTCTAGAACTCATTTTACAGACACAGATAGATTACAAAATGTCGCCATTGTTCGCGAAAACCACCAAATTTGGAGAGCTAACTTTTTACTTTTTCTGGATGAATTAACATGGAATTACCCCTATGATTTTGACTAAGGCTATAAATTAAGTACTCATTGATAAACTTACGTAATTATTGGGGACATTGTTACGTTAGCAGTGACGTAGTTTCGGTTACAGACAGATCCGAATCTCCATTATAATAAGAAGACTAGAAGCGGCTACCCGGCGCTGCCTGGGTAAAGGGAGTGGGAGGTTATAAAAAGATAGTCTCGTAGGTCCATTATTGCGTAATCGCGAGTTCGATCCTCACAGGATGCCCTATTAAAATCCCCATGTAAAAAAGACGTTGCATTGATTCAGACCATTTGAAAAGAAAAATTAATGTCCCCTATTAAAAATACTAAATGCAAAGATTTCCATGCTGTTATCATTTAAATATTATTTTTTTAATTATCTTCACAAATATAAATGAAATCTTCATTATTTTTGTTGAAAAACCAAGCCCTTGTGATATTTAATGTGTATATATATATATATTTATTTTGTCGTTAATTGTTTCGAATTTCCTCCGGATATATAGATTCACACAACTGCCCTTTATATATGTATAAGAAGATAGATGTATCATCCGACCGTTTTATTTAATTAAGTTTTACTTATTTTTTTAATGATCTATTTAATTTTATATATATATATATTATATATATATATATATATATATATATATATATATATATATTATATATATTGTATTTTAGAGAATGGCCGAAATGCACAAAATTCAGGATAACTGAATTTAAATTAGACGAATTAAATTTAGCAAAAAATAATGATGATTTGAATTATTTCGAAAACATCTAAAAATTAAACAGCATTATAAAATAACATTTAAAATCATACTCTGCCATTTTTCAGCGTTTCTCGCTAAAAGTAAACAATTTTTTTTTAATTATACAATTTTTATTTCGGAGTTTCCGTAATCTAATGTTATCTATTCGTAAAATACGATTCTAATGATATTATTATATTTTCCGTATTATTCCGTTATTGTTTTTATTTAATTAAGTTTTATTTTTAATTTGATATATTTAATTTTTTATTCATATATTATTTTTTTTTTTGTATTTCAGAGAATGGCGAAATGCACAAAATTCAGGATAACCGAATTAAATTAGACATTGGCGGGTTTGCAGTTCACAACATCCCTACTCACTTTGACCAAAAAGACGCCGACTCCATGTTGTCGGCCATGTTAGCGGTAGATATTCGCTGAAGACGGAACACGACGGAAGTTACTTCATCGACCGCGATGGCACTTACTTCCGCTACATTTTGAACTATCTGCGCGATTGGCGGACTCAAGGACGGAACACTTTCGGTGACGAACGAAGCTGCTCTCAGGAACTCTTAATAGAAGCCGAATATTATCAATTATCAGATCTGATTGAGTGTCTCAACAATATTTCTTTATCGGAAAGAGGAGAAGGAAGTTAGCGAGAAAGATACAGAAAGTCAAACAGAAAAAATCGATTGAATAATAATAATAATAATAATATTAACAATATTAATATCAATAATAAATAAAAATGTTAATAAAAATAATAGCAAAATGGAGGAAAGAAAAGCAACCAAACAAAACGGAGCTTTTCTTTTTGTGGCGTGAAACTTATAGTTCCGGGCCACTGTTCTTAAAGCGTGAATATAAGACGTTTTGACGTGTAGGAGAATGTTTAAGTATTCTAAACAGAATATCCATCGACTGCTATTCTAGTCTATGTTATTTTCATCGCATTATATATATATATATATATATATATATATATATATATATATATATATATATATATTTTATATATATATGAGGAGTGAAGGATTGGGTAATGGTTGAAAATAGAGGAAAAAGTGGATACAACAACACAGCAACTAAATTAAATTCAAATGCAAAAAAAACAACCTTTTCAGTATAAAAGCAGACTGTAAAAACATTTGTCTCCACAATAAATTCTGATGAAGCCTCACTAAATACCGAGGTGAAATATCAATTGAATTTAGTTGCTGTGTTGTCATATCCACTTTTTCCTCTATTTTCAACCATATATATATATATATATATATATAATATATATATATTAAATATAACTGTTTATACAGAAGTTTTAGTGAGAATTTTACCTAAGGTTTCTGGCTTTTGCCTTCTTCAGGATGCTTATTTCATCCCTCTGATGTGTTTGTAAACAAACCAGTAACTGGTTTGTTACAACACATCAGAGGGAATAAGTATCCTGAAGAAGGCAAAAGCCAGAAACCTTAGGTAGATGCTCACTAAAACCTCTGTATAAACAGTTATATTTAATAAATAAAGCTCTTACATTTGTAATTGAGCACTTTATTTCCTTTATTTCATCTGGGAAAAAATTACCAATATATTATAATATATATATATATATATATATATATAGTGTGAGATGGTCACTGTTTAGCTTTTGTTGGAATGGTGTGCTACCAAAGGCAGTATTATTGGTAGAGTGCTCAATATAAAATAGAGCTGTTATATAATATAAAGATAAATATATAAAGGTTTACATCTATTTATTAGGTGACAAAGGAACATTCATGACCATATTGGTTTCATGTGATGCAATCATCAGGTGAAGAGGTTTCAAGTGAAGACATTTGAAACATCTTCACCTGATGATTGCATCGCATGAAACCAATATGGTTGTGAATGTTCCTTTGTCACCTAATAAATAGATATGTAAAACCTTTATATATTTATCTTATTATATATATTATATATATATATATATATATATATATATATATACGTAAGGTATAATTGTACCATGGAATACCTTTACGTTAAGGCAAATATTGGTATACATTTGATATATAATTGTATTACATTTTTCAGTCAAAATTTTTCTGTTTTTGACTTTAAAATAAAAATAGACTAGTCTTGGTAGATATGAAGCAGTAGGTATAAATATTTATTTCATTTCCCGGCGAAGTCCAAATTCTATTGCAGCTTCGTTGTCCATCCATTCTGTCTGGATTTTCGGACTTTCAAAATTACATGTGCCGGACGCGAAGCTTGCATAGAAGAATTTTGACTTCGCGGGAAATGAAATAAATAATTATACCTACTGCTTCATATCTACAAAGACTAGTCTTATTTTTATTTTAAAGTCAAAATAACAGAAATATTTGACTGAAAAAGAATTTACAATTATATATCAAATGTATACCAACTTTTGCATTAACGTAAAGTATTCCATGGTACAATTATACCCTTACGTATATATATATATATATATATAATATATATTATATAATATATTAATAGATAATATATAAGGTTTTACATAATCTATTTATTAGGTGACAAAGGAACATTCACAACCATATTGGTTTTCATGCGATGCAATCATCAGGTGATAAGATGTTTCAAATGTCTTCACTTGAAACCTCTTCACCTGATGATTGCATCACATGAAACCAATATGGTCTAATGTTCCTTTGGTCACCTAATAAATAGAGTAAAACCTTTATATATTTATCTATATTTATAAACAGACTCTATTTTATATTGAGCACTCTACCAATAATACTGCCTTTGTACACCATTCCAAAAAAGCCGAAACAGTGACCATCTCACACTATATATATATATATATATATATAGTATATTATATATATATTGTAATTTTTTCCCAGATTTTGGAAATAAAGGAAAATAAAGTGCTCAATTTACAAATGTAAAGAGGCTTTATTTTATTAAATATAACTGTTTATACAGAGGTTTTAGTGAGCCATTCTACCTAAGGTTTTTCTGGCTTTTGCTTTCTTCAGGATACTTATTCCCTCTTGATGTGTTTGTAAAACAACAGTTACTGGTTTGTTTACAACACATCAGAGGGATGAATAAGGCATCCTGAAGAAGCAAAAGCAGAAACCTTAGGTCAATTCTCACTAAAACTTTCTGTATAAACAGTTATATTTAATATATGATATATATTATATTATAATATATATATGTATATATTGGTTGAAAATAGAGGAAAAGTGGATATGACAACACAGCAACTAAATTCAATTGATATTTCACCTCGGTATTTAGTGAGCTTCATCAGAATTTATTGTTGGATGACCAAATGTTTTTACAGTCTGCTTTATTACTGAAAAGGTGTTATTTGCATTTGATTTAATTAGTTGCTGGTGTTTATTGTTGTATCCACTTTTTCCTCTATTTTCAACCATTACCCAATTCCTTCAACTCCTCATATATATATATAATATATATAATTATATATATATATATATAATATAATATATATAATATATATTATATATATGCGATGAAATACATAGGAACTTAGAATAGCAGTCGATGGATATTCTGTTTAGAATACTAAAACATTCTCTACACGTCCAAAAAACGTCTTATATTTCACGCTTAAGAACAGTGGCCCGGAACTATAGTTTCACGCCACAAAAAGAAAAAGCTCCGTTTGTTTTTGGTTGCTTTTCTTTCCTCCATTTTCTATTATTTTTATTAACATTTTATTATTATTGATATTAATTTATTGTTAATAATTTATTATTATTATATTATTCAATCGATTTTTCTGTTTTGACTTTCTGTATCTTTCTCCGCTAACTTCCTTCTTCCTCTTCGGATAAAGGACATATTGTGAGACACTCAATCAGATCTGATAATTTGATAATATTCGGCTTCTTATTAAGAGTTCCCTGAGAGCAGCCTTTCGTTTCGTCACGGAAGTGTTCCGTTCCTTGAGTTCCGCCACTTCGCGCAGATAGTCAAAATGTAGCGGAAGTAAGTAGCCATCGCGGTCGATGAAGTAAGTTAAACTTTCCGTCTCGTGGTTTCCCTTCAGCGCAATATCTACCGCTAAACATGGCCGACAACATGGAGTCGGGCTCTTTGGTCAAAGTGCAGTAGGATGTTGTGAAACTGCAACCCGCCAATGTCTAATTAATTTCGGTTATCCTGAATTTTTGGCATTTCGGCCATTCTCTGAAATACAAAAAAAAAAAAAATAATATATGAATAAAAAATTAAATATATCAAATTACAAAATAAATTAATTAAAATAAAAACAAATTACGGAATAATTACGGAAAATATATAATATCATTTAGAATCGTATTTTTACGAATAGATAACATTAGATTACGAAACTCCCGAAATAAAAATTCGTATAATTAAAAAAAAAAATTGTTTACCTTTTAGCGAGGGAAACCGCTGAAAAAATGGCAGAGTATGATTATTAATGTTATCTTTATAATGCTGTTTAATTTTTAGATGTTTCGAAATTAATTCAAAATCATCATTATTTTTGCTAATTTTAATTCGTCTAATTTAATTCAGTTATCCTGAATTTTGTGCATTTCGGCCATTCTCTAAAATACAATATATATATTATATATATAATATATATATATATATTATATATATATATATTATATATTATATAAAATTAAAAGATCAAATTTAAAAATAAGTAAACTTAATTAAATTAAAACGGTTCGGAATGATTACATCTATCTTCTATAACATATATAAAGGGCGTTGTGTGAATCTCTATATTATCCGGAGGAAAACTTTCGAAACAATTAACGACAAAATAAAATATATATATATATACACATTTAAATATCACAAGGCTTTTGGTTTTTTCAACAAAAATAATGAGATTTCATATATTTGTGAGATAATTAAAAAAATAATATTTAAATGATAACAAGCATGGAAATCTTTTGGCATTTAGTATTTTAATAGGGGACATTTAATTTCTTTTCAAATGGTCTGAATCAATGCAACGTCTTTTTTCATGGGGATTTTAATAGGGCATCCTGTGAGGATCGAACTCGCGACTTACGCAATAATGGACTACGAGACTATCTTTTTATAACCTCCCACTCCCTTTACCCAGGCAGCGCCGGGTAGCCGCTTTAGTCTTCTTATTATAATGGAGATTCGGATCTTGCTGTAACCGAAATACGTCACTGCTAACGTAACAATGTCCCCAATAATTACCGTAAGTTATCAATGAGTACTTAATTATTCAGCCTTAGTCAAAATTCATAGGGGTAAATTTCCATGTTAATTCATCCAGACAAAGTAAAAAGTTTAGCTCTCCAAATTGGTGGTTGTTTTCGCGAACAATGGCGAACATTTTGTAATCTATCTGTTGTCTGTAAAATGATTCTAGAGCTTCCCTATACTAAAAATTGGTTTATAAAAAGCCTTTTGCTAAGGAATCAAAAAGGCTATCAAAAGTCTTAAATCAACCATTTTAAAGTTTTAGTTTATCTACGTTAATTCGGACTATTGTCCCCATCTCAATGTTATTTGTACAACGTTTTTCGGCGATATGCCCCCGGCCTTCTTCAGGTATATCGACCGAAACGTTGTACAAATAACAATAACCACTAACTAAAACACACCACTTTATTTGCGTCTCAAATGTTTCGTCTCAAAGGTTTGGGTATTTCCGG
Organism: Doryteuthis pealeii; assembly: GCA_023376005.1. NCBI lineage: Eukaryota > Metazoa > Mollusca > Cephalopoda > Myopsida > Loliginidae > Doryteuthis > Doryteuthis pealeii. The sequence continues at coordinate 13,885,508 of CM042182.1, forward strand.
TGAAATTTAAATGCTTTATAACGTTAATCTCATTGATATTATCTCTGCGCACTATTCTGGCATTTAGTACCAATGCTTTTTTATACGTAAGTAAAAGTAAGTAAAGTCGTCGGGGCGGCCTAATGTCGGTTATCAGCCAATCAGCGAGGGAGGTCTATCCCCTTTTCCACTTAGCGCTAGACCAAGGAAGATTGTTTTTGCGTGTCTGAGGTCGAGCACCACACCTACCATTCAGCTCCTTACTTTACCTTCACAGATCCCTGTGCTACTCATACGCTGAGTTGGCTGAGGGCAGGTATTCGAATCCAGGAACCTGTTGGTTTCTAGCGGAACGCTACCGACTGAGCTAACAACGGCCCCTAAGTACCGAATTATTATGGAATAATTTTTTAAACAAGGTTCATTCCTTTAATGTTTAAATTTCAACCTCATAAAATTACCACATGTGGTGCAACCTAAAACCAGGACTTCTAATTCGACCTATACTCGAGTACACACAAGGTATTTTAAGTGTTTGTTTATTAAATCCTGCAAGTGTCTTATATATCACAATCGTTCGCCCCGAGTTAATCCTGGACGTGGGTATCGCATTTCAATTAGCTCTAAATACTCTTGGGAAAGGTTATGAATCCTACTCTCCCTCCAGCTATGGATAAATAGTTAGGGCATACTGGAGCCTTTTTAACCATTAGTTAGGCAACCGTCTAGGAGCAGGAAAACTCAAACCTGTAAACTTCCACTTAAGAAAATTGACCTTGTGTCACATCCTGCTCGTGCGGAGGAGTTGGTAATATATATATATATATACACTAAGAAATAAGGTTCAATAATCACCTCCAAGTTCAAGCTGGAAGTTTTATTCACTTTATTTTAATGTTTTAAATTTCTACATCATAAAACTATCGGCATATTGGTGCCACTTTTACTAAAACAAGACTTCAAAAATTCGACCTATACTCGAGTACACACGGTATTTTATAGGTTTGTTTATAATTCTGCAAATGTGTCTTATAGTATCACTAAGAAATGAAGTTTTCAATTAATCACCTCAGGTTTCAAGCTGGAAGTTTTCTTTTTCCTCCTTTTAATCTTTAAATTCTTACATCATAAAACTTATCGCAATTTTTACCCCTAAAAACCAAGGACTTCAAAATTCAACCTGATACTCGAGTACCCACGGTATTTATAGTGTTTGTTTATAATCCTGTAAATGTGTCTTATAATCACTAAGAAATAAAGGTTCAATAATCACCTCAAGTTCAAGCGGAAGTTTTTCTTTTTTCCCTTCCTTAATCTTTTTTAAATTTTCTACATTCATAAACTATCGCAATTTTTTCCCCTAAAAAACCAAGACTTCAAAATTCACCCTATACTCGAGTACCCACGGTATTTATAGTGTTTGCTTTAATAATCCTGAATGTGTCTTATATATCCACTAGAAATAAAGGTTCAATAATCACCTCAAGTTCAAGCTGGAAGTTTTATTTTTTCCCTTCTTTTAATGTTTAAATTTTCTACATCATAAAACTATCGCAATTTTTTCCCCTAAAAACCAAGACTTCAAAATTCGACCTATACTCGAGTACCCACTGTATTTATAGTGTTGTTTATAATCCTGTAATGTGTCTTATATATCACTAAGAAATAAGGTTCAATAATCACCTCAGTTCAAGCTGGAAGTTTATATTTCCCTTCTTTTAATGTTAAATTTCTACATCATAAAAAACTATTCGCAATTTTTTTCCCCTAAAAACCAAGACTTCAAAATTCGACCTATACTCGAGTACCCCACGGTATTATAGTGTTTGTTTATAATCCTGTAATGTGTCTTATATATCACTAAGAAAATAAAGGTTCAATAATCACCTCAAGTTCAAGCTGGAAGTTTTCTTTTTCTCTTTTAATCTTTAAATTTCTACATCATAAAACTTATCGCAATTTTTTCCCCTAAAAACCAAGACTTCAAAATTCGACCTATACTCGAGTACCCACGGTATTTATAGGTTTGTTTATAATCCTGTAATGTGTCTTATATATCACTAAGAAATAAAGGTTCAATAATCACCTCAAGTTCAAGCTGGAAGTTTTTATTTTTCCCTTCTTTAATGTTTAAATTTCTACATCATAAAACTATCGCAATTTGTGCCACTTTTTTCTCTAAAAACCTAGACTTCAAATTCGACCTATACTCGAGTACACACAGTATATAGTGTTTGTTTATTAATCCTGCAATGTGTCTTATATATCACTAAGAAATAAAGGTTCAATAATCACCTCAAGTTCAAGCTGGAAGTTTTATTTTTCCCTTCTTTTAATGTTTAAATTTCTACATCATAAAACTATCGCAATTGGGTGTCACTTTTTTCTCTAAAAACCAAGACTTCAAAATTCGACCTATACTCGAGTACACACGCGTATTTATAGTGTTTGTTTATAATCCTGTGTAGGGACTAGAACTCTCCTGTGCCTTTAGGGACAGGAAGTAGTAAAGGTAACGTCCCCTGTCAGGTTGAGTTAAGAACTCTCTTTGACGGTTTGGCACCGAACTGTAAGCCTCGTAGAAACGAGCGTCCATCTCAGACTTTGTGCTGAAAGAACTACAACACCACAGCGAGGGAGAAATAACTGAAGACTCAACCTGACACCCCCCCTCAACGAGGGAGTTATTCTGAATTGTAAGTACTGCCCCTAAGTACTTGTTTTATTGACTGTCGTTGAGTTTGTATGTAAATAAAATAGGTAAAGGTACATGTGCTTTCCCCTTGTCTTTACATTCTGAAAAACGTATATTCTATTTTCTTTAGACTGTAGACAGCCTTTCCTACACCTGTAATGTGTCTTATATATCACTAAGAAATGAAGGTTCAATAATCACCTCAAGTTTCAAGCTGGAAGTTTATTTTTCCCTTCTTTTAATGTTTAAATTTCTACATTCATAAAACTATCGCAATTGGCTGCCACTTTTTTATCTAAAAACCAAGACTTCAAAAATTCGACCTATACTCGAGTACACACGGTATTTATAGTTTGTTTATAATGTGTCTTATATATCACTAAGAAATAAAGGTTCAATAATCACCTCAAGTTCAAGCTGGAAGTTTTCTTTTTCCCTTTCTAACTCTGTTCTGTCAGTTTCAAGTTGGTCGATTTTCTCCTGCAACGACTTTTCCGTTGTCTCCACTTTCTTGGCGAACGTCTCTTCGATGCACTTTTGGTAAGCATCAAAGTTTTGCGTTTTCTTTTTAATCTGAAGTTCCTCCATCGCCACCTGCTCTTCCTTTCTCTGCCACTTTCTCGGCGCGCAGCTCACGCTCGTCTCCCTCTCGGTCACCAGTCTCTCCCTCTCGCGCAGCTGGTTCTCCCGAATGTCTACATAGTCTTTTGGCTCGCTGCACAAAAGCGCTGAAGTTGTGATGCAGCTTTTCCATAAATCCTTTCCGATATTATCGATCTGGTCGTGTATGTCGATCTCCCAGGTGCTCGTGACGTCCTCGAAGATGTTGTGCTGGTAAAGAGGACCGGTAGGGGCGTGTCTGTCGCCTCCGTCCCTTCCGGGTTGTTCTTCCACGTGTCGTCGCCGCTGAAGATCTCCAGGGCGATTATTGGTCGGGTGAAGTCCGAATCGATGTCCAGGGTCTTTTCGATGGCCTTGTCCCTGTAGAAAGAGGGTCTGCCACTCGCTGTCGGCAATCGCCTTGGCCCATAACCGGGTCTTCTGGGTTTGCGGGATCAAATAGAGTTCGCCGGATTTTCCACTCGATTGACCGATCTTTTCCATCTTGCTGAAACGCATGATTTGGAAGTCCTCGACGTTCGCGTTGCAGAGCATCACTTTGAACGAGTTCTGGTTATGCTCAAGGTCTGGGCCGCCGCTGTAGTGGTAGACCACTAGTTTCATTGCTTTTGTGACCATCGGCCAAGCCATACCACTGTGCCATCATTCTCCAGGCGTCCTCGTGAACGACATCGACGGTATGGCGTAGTCCCGGCGGGTCAAGATCTGACCGGGCTGGACGCGCTGCTGGTGATAGAATTTGCGCGTCTGCATGCCCAGATAGCGTTTCAGCTGCTCGAGCCATTCTGCTATGATTATGTACCAGAATTCTCCCTCGACGAAACGCCGCTCGAAGAATTGTTCAAGAATTGTTCTTTGAGTGACGGCATCGGGAATATTGGCCGGCGGGGCAGACGCGGTGCTGGCGGCGCTCATTAAACTGGCAAAGACAAGAAGGGAGAAAAAAAAATAAGTTTTATAATGTTGTGAAAGGTTATAATGAGAAATAACGAAACGGAGGTTAGAAATTAATATTGTAAAGTAAACTTTATAAACATTAAGAAAATACAATACGCGCCAGCGGCGTGAAGAAAGGTAAACCACTTTTCTCAAATTTCTCACAACACCATATATATATATATATATATATATATATATATATATGGTATTTGTGGAAAGGGTGACTTACCGGGGAAAATGGTCACAATGGTTAGTTGATGCCAGTTTCACAATGATAAGACAGCGCATAACAAATATTAAAGTGCTCAATACGTTAGTAGAGCAAATTTATTATCATAATGTTACACGGTAATAACCTACTCGAGTTTCACCATGGATCTTCAGGTTTAAATCCACTGGATTAATCATGGAAATGGATATTGATTAATTGCAGTCGATTTCACGTGTGTATATTTTTGCGATAAATGTGGTGAAACTCGAGTAGTAGGTTATTACCCCATGTACCATTATGATAATATATATATATATATTATATATATATATATAATGGGTATTCATGTCAAATCACCCAGGCCATGTCACCCACCCCTTTCCATTTTCTGAAATTTTGTACAGGTGTGGACTATGTTAAAGTTAGACAATCCCCAAAATTTGAGCTTCCAATTCCAAAAATTGGCGGAGTTATGTCGATTTTAGCTCGATTTTTAAAAATGAATAATGTTCAATATATGTGAAATAATGATAGAAAAAAATCTTAGATTTAGTGTCAACGTCGGATATTGATATTGCTATGAAAAAATCAGAAATTATCAATAACTTAAAATTGGTTGAATTTAGGACTTTTTTGATAGCATTTTTGGATTCCTTGAGCAAAAATGCTTTTAGAAACCAATTTTTAGGAATAGGAAGCACTAGAATTCATTTTACAAACAAAAAATAGATTACAAAGTTGCCATTTTTCTAAAAATCCGTCAATTCTTGGAATTGGAAAATCAAACTTTGGGGATTGTCAAACTTTAACACAGCCACACCTGTACAAAAATTTTTAGAAAAATTGAAGTGGGTGGGTGACAATTTTACTTTTTTCTGGATTGATTTGACATGAATTTTCCCGTATATATATATATATATATTGTGAATAAAAAGGCCTTAAAATACCATGGGTATGTGATTATGGGACCATTTCCACTCGTGCGGTGATCTAGGACTCACAGAGCTTCGTCAGACCACGTTTATCTTTTAGAAGAAAAAAAGATAAACGTGTGTCTGACGAAGCTCTGTGGGCCCCCAGATACCCACGAGGTGGAAATGGTCCATAATCACGAAACCCCTGGCTATTTAAGGCCTTTTTATTCACAAATAAATTTGGCTGTTTATAATAAATTAAAACATTGAGCTCTCAAATGAACCTGAACTCTACAACAAACTATGCGTAGAGAATAGGACCAACCTAGAATCACCTTGTACAAGAAAACTTGGCTACCCCAACAAAGTATTATGTATATATGTATATATATATACTTTTGGTGCGGTACCAAGTTTCTTGGTACAAGGTTGATTCTAGGCGGGTCCTAATTCTCTTACCAGTAATTTTGTTGTAGAGTTCAGGTTCCGTATGAGAGGCTCAATGCTTTAATTATTGTAAACAGACAAAATTATTTGGGAATAAAAGGCCTTAAAATACCATGGGTATCGTTGTGTTATGGACCATTTCCACTCGCGAGTATGCCCCACGAGCTTCTTCAGACCACGATATCTTTTTATTCAGACCACTTGAATATCTTTTACTTAGACAGGCACATGGCAAACTCAAACGAGTAATGTTGAAAATAAAACTGACTATGGTAATGATATCAATTTCAATAAATATACCTACCTAAAATCCATTTCCCCGGTATTTGGAGACGACGCTAGACTGCCGGTTGCCATTCCGGGACCCCTCGGGGAGGTTGCATGGAGAGGATGCTTTGCCACTGAAGCTATTGCTTCTTTCAGCCGGTGGG
>CM042182.1:13891844-13961844 GCA_023376005.1 Doryteuthis pealeii
CACAAAAAGTGGGGATAGAGAGAGAGAGAGAAGAAAGAGTGGGATAGGAGAGAGAGAGAAAGAAGAGTGGGGATAGAGAGAGAGAGAAAAGAAAGAGGGAGAGAGAGAGAGAAGAAAGAGTCGGGCAGAGAGAGAGAGAAAAGAGTGGGATAGAGAGAGGGGGATAGAACAGATCAATCATGAGAGAGAAGAGATAGATAAATTAATTGAAAGAGAGATAGATAGATGGATTAGTTGCAAGAGAGAGACAGAGGACAGAGAGACAGGACAGGACAGACCAATTGAGAGAGGGAGAGTTAGACAAGATAGTTGTGAGAGAGAGAGAGAGGAAATAGATGTATCAATGAGAGAAAGAGACAGAGAGATGTTAGACATTAGTGAAAGTATATTTTAACATGGAATATTTTTCATGTCACATAAAAATATATAAATATATAAAAGTATTAAAAGAAAAAAACAAAAAACTTTTATACTTTATATTACAAAATACAAATTTGCTACAAATTTACTACAACTACACAAGCAATGATTTGTAAACACCTTTTGCAGTTGGTTTGTGTATGGTTGTTGTCCTGATTGACCAGGGGGTACACATGGATGATCTGAACGTCATCTGCTGGAGGCGGTAGGAAATATAATATTAAGACGGTTAATAGAACAGGTTAGAAAAACAAATTAATAATTAAAAAAAAAAAAGATAGCAGATGTAGGTTAGTGCCTTACCTAGGATACCCACCCCCATTTTTTTTTGGCGGAGGTGGGGTGTCTTACTCCTCTGCAGTGGGAGGGTACAGTGTGTATTCTAAGACCTACTTTCGAGGAGAAAGAAAACCTTGAATAAAAACCAGCTGTACTCTGCTTTGAATTAACCCTTGTACTGTATACTGTAGTAGTGGAAGTGGTAATTAAGTGGTTAATTAAATACACATTGGATGGTCTGAAAATCTTGTCACCCCGACTAATTGTTTTAACTTCATTCTTCTTGGTGATAATATAATATATAAGTATAAGTATTATATGTAATTATTTCACCTAAGAAAAAAATGGAGGGGGGGGGTCTTTTGACCCCTACATTTTTTTTGTTTTAATATGTTATGTATTTATTTTATTCTAGAAACAAAATGATGGACTCTCCCGTCGATTTCGACGTATGAGTGTTCATACCAATGAACGTCCACACATGAATTGTTTAAGTGGTGAAGACTGTGTTTGGACCATCCACACTTTTTGGCGCCAGTCGATAGGAAAGAATTGTGCATCAAGGGTTGCACAAACCCAATCAACGACCGACCTCAGGAAATTTGAATTCAGAGTATCCCTCTCCTAGACTGGTTACCTACCCAAGCCTGAAGAGCTCAGTCTGCCCTCCCCTTATTAATTTACCCATGGCTGGAGGCGAAAATATGGATTCATACCTTTCCCAAGGGTATTAGCGCTATGTGAAAATGCAAACAGCTTCATCTAGGAATTGAACTCGAATCAACGAGTCCATTTTCCACGACTCTAACCACTAGGCCCACGCGCCTCCATGTATAGAAACAAAATATGAAGGTAACAAGACTTTCGACCACGCTGTACATTAATCTACAGGGTGGTCCGAAAGTCTTGCCACCCTTTACATATTGTTTTAACTTTCATTATTTTCGTTTTAAAATATAAATATAAGTATGGAATTATTTTACCTCTTAAAAAAAGCAATATGTAGGATGACAAGACTTTCCGACCATGCTGTACATTAATCTACAGGGTGGTCCGAAAGTCTTGCCACCCCGACATATTGTTTTAACTTTCATTATTTTTGTTTTAATATATAACGTATAATAAAATAATTTTCTATTTCATTTCCAGGGCTTATTTAATGTAATTATACAAAAAATTTGGGCCTGATCGTGCCATTTTGCTGCTGTCTTTACAGTGTAAACATGGCCACTCATTACACGTATTGTTTAACGCAGTGACGCAATTAAAAAAAAGTATTAAAAGATTATGATACTTTTTACACGTTGAATTATTTAGCAATAGCCTCTTAAGTAAAACATATCAAACATTGTAATAATTAAATCGTCATACTGTGGTGGTATATCCACAGGTACTGCTACTTATTTTATTACTATTACTTGTAGTAATCAGTAAAGTCATCAGGACAGCCTAAAGTCGTTATTAGCCAGTCAACGAGGGAGTCTATCCCCTTTCAATAGCGCTAGACCAAGGAGATTGTTTTGGCGTCTGAGGTGGAGCGCCACATCTACCATCAGCTCCTTTGTAGTAATACTAGTGATAATTCCATGTAAAATCATCCAGCCATGTCACCACCCCCTTCAATTTTTCTGAAATTTTTGTACAGGCCTGGACTATGTCAAAGTTAGACAATCCCCAAGAATTGGCAGAGTTATGTCAATTTTTACCTCTCCAAATTTGAGGGGGGCCGCGAAAAATGGCGACTTTTTGTAATCTATTTTTGTTTTGTAAATGAGTTCTAGATCTTCCCTACTCCTAAAAATTGGTTTAAAAAATATTTTTGCCCAAGGAATCCAAAAATCCTATTAAAAAAAGTTTGAATGTTAACCGATTTTGAATTATTAATGATTTCCGATTTGCAAAAATTCTAACTGATGTTGTAGTTTCGTTCTGGGCAAAACACCAAACTTTCTTTTTTTGGTAAAAATAATGTTCAATATATGTGAAAATAATAATAGAAAAAAAAATTTGTGTTAGATTCACTGCCAACACCGGATATTGATATTGCTAGGAAAAATCAGAAATCATCAATAACTTAAAATTGGTTCTTAAGAAAGAAAAAGACTTTTATACTTTATATTACAAAAAACAAATTGCTACAAATTTACTACAACTACAAAAGCAATGAATTTATAAACTACCTTCTGTGGTTGGTGTGTATAGGTTGTTGTCCTGATTGACCAGGGGGGTACACATGGATGATCTGAACGTCATCTGCTGGAGGGGGGAGGAAATATAATATTAAGAGGGTTAATGGAACAGGTTAGAAAAACAAATTAATTTAAAAAAAAGCAAAAAAAAAAAAAGCAGCATATAGGTTAGTGCCTTACCCAGGATAACCACCCCTATTTTTGGCGGGAGGGGTACAGTTGGTGTATTCCAAGCCCCACTTTCAAGGAGAAAGAAAACCTTGAATTTGAAACCAGCTGTACTCTACTTTGAAATTAACCTGGTACTGGTATCCTGTTAGTAGTGAAGGGGTTAATTAAATGCACACATGGTGTCTGAAATTCTTGTCAGCTCTGAATATTGTTTTAACATTCATTGTTTTGAAGAAACACCTGAAGAAGGCTGGAGGGCACATCGGCTGAAAGTTGTGTAGATAACAATAAAGATGAAGATAATAGTCCGAAAAATTAAAATAATACTCATTTTTTTGTTTTAACAATATAAGTTATTTAATTATTTTACCCCTAAAATAAAAATATCTGGGGTGACAAGACTTTCCAACCATGCTGTACATTATTCGGTAATCCTTAACTTTTCCTCGTAAATTCCTACCATAAAATAAACTGAACCCTCATTTTATGTCCGTGTTTGCAATAAATGTTTTGTGTTTCTTGCACCCGTTATTTTACAATACTAAATATATTTTCTTTATTTAAAAACATTTATTGCAAAAACACGGACATAAAATGAGAGTTCAGTTTATTTCATAGTAGGAATTTACGAGGAACAAGTTGAAGATTACCTATTAATCTACAGGGTGGTCTGAAAGTCTTGTCACCCCCTAAATATTGCTTCAATTTCATTGTTTTTTGTTTAATAATATATAAGTTATGTAATTATTTTACCTATAAAAAAATATGTAGGAGTGACAAGACTTTCAGACCACGCTGTACATTAATCTACAGAGTGGTCGAAAGTCTGTCACCCCAGATATTGTTTTAATTTTCATTATTTTTTGTTTTAATAATATATAAGTTATGTAATTATTTTACCTATAAAAATATGTAGGGGTGACAAGACGTTCCGACCACGCTGTACATTAATCTACAAAGGTGGTCATAAAGTCTTGTCACCCCTACATAGTTTTGATACATAAGTTAAATAATTATATTATTTTGCTTTAATAATGTTTATTTAATTATTTTACCCCTAAAATAAAAATATGTAGGGGTGACCAAACTTTCCGACCATGCTGTACATTAATCTATAGAAATAACAGGATAATTCTTAGATTGTGACCAGTCGTAAAAAGTGAATTTTTGTATTTTTTTGTATGTTGAGTATTGACAGTGGTGTTTTTAAATAATTTAGAATTTTATATTATAATATATATATCTTATTATAATGGAGATTGTGTGTTTTTCTGTCTATAACCAAAACTATATCACTACTCAAGTCACAATTCTCTTAATTATTTACGTCAAATTATCCATGTTTCATTCTTTTAACCTTCAATTATTGATAAAATTGTTTTACATTATCAATACTGTTTGACCATATCTACATACTAATAACATGTGATTGTATTTAATATACAACAAATAGCGCATACAGTGTGAATGGGAAGGCTTATTTTGCATATTGATATTAAAAATTTGATTTTAATAAATATGTGCTTAGTATTATTGATTTCTAATTGTTTGGTTTTATCTTATTGAATATGAGCAAAAATCTCGGAGATAAATCTTAAAAGAAAAAATATTTACAAGAAGAAATAACTTAATTTTATTCTTTACTTCCTATTTTAACTAAATACTTAAATTAGAAAAATTTAGTAATGAAAGACGGGAGGGGTGGAAGAGTAAGTTTCAGTTGTTCTATTTTTTGATTATAGCCCCTATAATCAAAAAATAGAACAACTGAAACTTACTCTCCACCCCTCCCGTCTTTCATTACTAAATTTTTGCAATGTTGCAAATCTTTTTTTTTGTTCATTCTTATTTTGTTAGTCTTTCTAATTTAATATGATATTTTATTACATAAAAACTTAAGTACTTGCACCCGGAGGGTGCATATATTTACTAGTATATATAATGTGTATTTGTGGAAAAAGTGACTTACCGCTGAAAATGGTCACAGTGGTTAGTTGATTCAAGTTTCACAATGATAAGGCAGCGATATAATAAATATAAAGTGCTCAATACGTTAGTAGAGCCAAATTTATTATCATTAAGGTACACGGTAATAAACCTACTCGAGTTTCACCATAAGTATCTTCAGGGTTAAATCCACTGGATTAATCAAGACATTGATTAATTGCAGTTGATTCACATGTGTGTTTTATCGCGATAAGAACACACATGTGAAATCAACTGCAATTAATCAATGTCTTGATTAATCCAGTGGATTTAACCTGAAGATCCTTATGGTGAAACTCGATTAGGTTATTACCATGTACCTTTATGATTATAATAATATATATATATATATATATATATATATTAGCAATATGAAAAAAAAAAAATGAATAAAGTGAATATATTGAATCACCTTTCTGATCATCTTTCTTCATAGCCGGTTTGTGGACTGGTTTTTCTCCCTTGGCAGTTGGGGGAACACTTTGATTACTTGTGGTTCGGCTGTGACACGAGAGAAAATAAAACATAATAAATGTTGATGGTTTGGTTGACTGGATATTACAGCATGTCAACTCTTGTAGGATTACTTCATGCCAAAGATGTTTTGTTTTTTATACTTATAGTATGTAAAGTAAAGTCATCGGGGGGCCTAAAGTTGGTATCAGCCAATCAGCGAGGGAATCTATCCCCTTTCACTTGTGCTAGACCAAGGAGATTATGTTAGCATCTGAGGTGGAGCGCAACACCTACCGTCAGCTCCTACTTTACCGCACAGATCCTGTGCTATTCATAGCTGATTGGCGAGGACCGGTATCGAACTAGAACCTTGTGGTTTCTAGCCAAACGCTTTACCGACGAGCTAACCCGGTCCATATACTTGTATGTATTTATGAGATGAGGCTTGATATGAATTATTTTGATAAAGATGAGGGTAACAGTCTGAAATATCAAATTATACATTTGTTTTATTCATTTTACTCAATCTTTTTTTAAAACATGTTTTTCTATTTAACCCATAGATGGGACCCTAACAGGTACTACTACTCCTTCAGAGTGGACCAGGGAGCAATGGTGATGAAGGGTGCTCCATATTCCCCAAACCTCCAGAATTGGAACCTCATGATCTGATAGAGTTTAACGTCATTCCCAAGACATTGTAGACCCTCAGTCACCGCCTTCTAGCAACCATATGATAAAGAGGATTTTGCAGTTGCCATAAGGCAGTAAGGTTGGAGCAATCATATAGGTGCCCAGGCTTGCCATAAGGGCAATAGGGTTGGGGCAATCATATAGGTGCTAGGCTTGACATGACCAGCCAATTATGGAGGGGCCTCCCAACCGCCCGCTTCTAGCCCAAGATAGGGCCAAAGGAGTATTGCAAGTCATGGACTGCCTCAACCACATGAGTTCTATCCTTAAGTATCACGGGTCGCCCACCACGGCCAACAGGTGGCCCCATTTAGGGGATCTACCCCTTTTGCAGAGGTGCATTCTAACGCCCTAGCTGACAGGGCGGTAAGATCCTCAGCTACTGCCTCGTAGCACATAAACATGATTAAAAGGGGTTGGGGCTTGTCATAAGAGTAATAGGGTTGGGAAAATCATAAGTGCTAGGGCTTGACATGACCAACCAATTGATCGGAGGAGCCTCTCTGACTACTCATCTAACCTAATTAAGGGCCAAAGTGAAGTGTTGCATGTCATGGAATGCTTAGCTAACAGGATTCCATCCTTAAGCATCAAGGGTCATCACCCATGCCCCATTAGGGGATTTTATCCCTCTCGAGAGATGCAGTTAGTGTATTCTTCTGCCCCAGCCAAAAGGGCAGTTGATGTTTGTTTAATTTGATTAATGCGCATATCAACTCCTTGTGGGTTATTCAATGCAAAAAACTTGATTAATTTCTTAAATGTTTGATTATAATTCATAACTATTCTTATTTCAATGTTCCATTGCAAACATCTTTTTAATCCTACATAAACAGTCTTAAAATAGATTTGATATATAAAGATGAATGGAACCTAAGAAAGGGATCAATTTACAACATAGTTATAATACCAAAATGATCCCTCACTTACATTAAAGAAACATTTTCAGTTTCCATTGCCAAATATTTTTTTTTAATCCTACATAAAGTCTTAAAATAAAACTTGATTATAAAAATGAATGAATCTGATTATGGTCAAGAAATGGGGATCAATTTACGACTTGGTTATAATTTACCACAAAATAATTCCTCACTTACATTCAGAAACACAAATGGCTAAAAACACTTGAGGTACCTGATTTGGTTTATTCAAAGGCATACAAACTCCTTATGGGTTATTTAATGCCGAAATTTGATTCATTTCTAGATGTTGATTATAATCATAACATTTATCTTTTCAACATTCTATTACAATAATTTTTAAATCATACAGAAAAGTCTTAAAATATACTCAATTATAAAAAATGAATTATATACTCAAACAAGAACAACAACCACAATGTGAAACATGTCAAACACTCCTGACAGTTAAACACTTATTGATGGAATGCAGATTTTTTTCTCACATCAGAAAACATTATTTTAAAGCAAACAATATGAAGGACCTTTATTTGAAAATGTAACATAGAGGATATTTTCTCCCTTTTGAGGGAAAAAAATTATACCATAGAATATAGACATGAAACAAATCAATACCATACACATAATCCCCAATAATGCTAACACATTGTTAAAACCAATTACTAAAAGTATATATGATGAATGCACACATATGTATAACACCCCAACGCCTAGGCATATATAACCCTGGACGGGTTATATGCCGTTAAAATAATAAACAAACAAACAAAAATGGATGGAATCTAATGTGATCAAGAAATGGGGATCAGTTTTACAAACTGTTTATAATACCAAAAATGATCCCTCACTTTACATCCAGAAACACCATGGCTAAAAAACAGTTGATGTTGTTTGGTTTATTTAACGGCATATCAACTCCTTATGGGTTATTTAATTTGATTATAATCCTAACCATTTATATTTTCAATGTTCCATTACAATAATGTTTTTAAAATTATACATAAACAGTCTTAAAATGGACTTGATTATAAAGATGAATGGAACCTAAGAAATGGGGATCAATTTACAACATAGTTATAATAGCAAAATGATCCCTCACTTTACATCAAGAAACATTTTCAGTGTTCCATTGCAATCATTCTTTAAATCATACATAGTCTTAAAATAATATAAAAATTAAAATTAATAATACCAAAATAATCCCTCACTTTACATTCAGAACAACAAATGGGCTAAAAACACTTGAGGTTTGGTTTTTTCAAAGGCATATCAACTCCTTATGGGTTATTTAATGCTGAAATTTGATTAATTTTTAAATGTTTGATTGTAATCATAATTATCAATTCATAGTAGATTGTGTCTGTCTGTATGTCCATTATATTTGTGATAAAAAAACTCGAATGCAAAAGATCAACTTACATTTCGGCTTTGGTGGGTCACAGCCCACAACTTCCACTTCACCATCGTCATCTTTACTTTTTGCTTGAAATTTAAAAAACAAAAAAAAAAATGCATTGGAAATGATTTTTACTACGAAAATGCATTGGAAATGATTACTATGGAAAGCATGGAAATGATCTTACATAAAAATGCATTGGAAATGATTTTTACTATGAAAATGCATTGGAAATGATTCTTACTATAAAATGCCATTGGAAATGATTCTTACTATAAAAATGCATTGAAAATGATTCTACTATGAAATGCATTGGAAATGATTTTTTACAAAAATGCATTGAAAATGCATTCTTACTATAAAAAATGCATTGAAAATGATTCTTACTATAAAAATGCAATTGAAAATGATTCTTACTATAAAAATGCATGGAAAATGATTTTTACTACAAAAATGCATTGGAAATGATTTTTTACTACCAAAAATGCATTGGAAATGATTCTTACTACCAAAAAATGCATTGGAAATGATTCTTACTATGAAAATGCATTGAAAATGATCTATACTATAAAAATGCATTGAAATGATTCTTACTATAAAAATGCATTGGAAAATGATTCTTACTATGAAAATGCATTGGGAACAATGATTTTTACTTGAAAAAAGCATTGGAAATGATTTTTACTATAAAATGCATTGAAATGATTCTTACTATAAATCATTGAAAATGATTCTTACTATAAAAAATGCATTGAAAAATGATTCTTATATAAAAATGCATTGAAAATGATTCTTACTATAAAAATGCATTGGAAATGATTCTTACTATTAAAAATGCATTGGAAATGATTTTACTATAAAAATGCTTGGAAATGCTAATTACATGATACTATCCCACAGGAATTTAAATTAAACAATACTGTAGAAAGAAAATTATCTCACGTTTTGAATTTGGAAAACTGCGCGATACAATTTGTATGTCATCGTCATTCTCTTTATCTTGACCTGAAGTTGAAATAAATAATAAATAGAGATCTCAATCATTTGAAGTATCTGTTATATATATATATATAATTATATATAACATAATAAGAAAGATAGAGAGAGAATGAAAAGAGCCAGTAAGTTAGTATGGAAAATTTTTAGGATGAGTCAGCACAACACGACATGCCATTTTCTTATTGGTCGAAGAGACATCATGTGGTGAAGTGTGAAGAAGTAAGAGTGAGAGGTGAGAATGTTAGGTGAGTTTGGAATGATGCTTTGACAGAGTGAGACGTGGTCTCTTACTCAGTGCAGTTTGGCTTGAGGGGGAAAATAAAATCTCATGGAAAAATAAGTTGCCTTGTGTTATTACAAAAAACTATAAATGGTACAAGGCAAGATGTTCTTGAGCACCCAAATTGGTTTCCAGACTCAAAACATCAAAGAACTACCAGCCAACTCAACATCAGCCCCAGCAACAGATTCCAGCCTCTCAAAGAGTACCGGTCCAGAGATAAGTATACAAACGATTATTTTGTATATGACACATCACTCCATTCCGATATGAGAGCTATAATGTTTATATATATATATATATTTATTTATAGTCACCAATACATTTAAAAGTCCGTCTTACCAATGGTTCGGAACATCACTTTTAGGTTTCTGATGACGGATAATCACCTAAAAGTGATGTTCCGAAACCATTGGTTAAAACGGACTTTTAAATGTACTGGTGACTATAAATAAATACAGCTCTTACAGAAGTAATTGAGCACTTTATAATCATTTCTCCAATAATAATAACAAAAAATGAACTGAAAAATATATATATATATATATATATATATATATATATATATGTGTGTGTGTGCCATGTGTGTGTGCATATTTGGCAGCATTCTTCATTTGTACATGTAGAATTAAACATAAAGGCAGGTCTCCTGTTTAATGATTTTATGATGATCTTTTCAAGCTTTCTGGCCACTTTTTAATATTTGGAAGGAATTCGTGATTAGTCAGCAAAGTTCGTATCCCGAGTACTTTTGGCACTTCGAAGTGCCATCATCAGGATGATGTGTTCCAGTTCTTTGGGTTTTTTTTTCAAATTATATTAATGGATGTAGAGGCTGGAAGGAGGAGAATTGATATCCTAATGGAAAATACGCACATTCTATGCAAAGAAAAAAATAAACAAAAACTCCAAATACTAGAAGCTTTACACATCAACAATACATCCTTAAATAAGATTAATTCAATGCCAGTAATCACATTTAAAATGCCTATAACATTTTTCCCATCAATCTCTTCCTTCCAGCCTCCACAACATTAATATACTTTGAAAAAAAAAACTGGAACACTGATGATGGCACTTCGAAGTGCCGAAAGTACTTGGGATATGAACTTCGGTGGACTAATCACGAATTCCATCCAAAATATAAAAAGTTGTCCAGAAAACTTGAAAAGATCAACAATAAAATTGTTAAACAGAGAAATCTGTTTTGTTTAATTCTACATATATATATATATATATAGCATCCAATGCCACTTTAGCTTTTCCGTTGGACTCATTAGTAAAAGTGCTCAATATATTAAAAACAAAGAACAATAATAATATAAATAATAGTAGTAAAAGAAGAGTTAAGGGTCTACCATGGTTTCAATCCAAAGGATTTCATCAGGACCCTACCCTATACTTAACAAAGTCGATGTTGATACTTAGTTAATATTTAGTTAAGTATATATATATTTTACAACTCCTCCGCGTAAGCAGGATGTGATTACAAGGTCAATTTCTTAAGCGGAGTTCAATAGATTTGAATCAGACTTTTCCTTCTCCTAGACCGGTTGCCTAACCAAGGTTAAAGAGCCCAGACTGCCCTAACTAATTACCCATAGCTGGAGGGAGAGTAGGATTCATATCTTTCTCAAGGGTATTAGCGCTAAGTGAAATACAATTATCACATCCAGGACCCTGGGCCGAAGCCCCCTCGAGGCTCCTTTCATTTTTTACAAAATTTCCAAGTAAAAGATTCTCAACAACTTGTAACCTTGTTTTATGAACATGACTTTAACCATTACACCACACGCTTCATTTCATATTTAGGATGATTCCCGAGCGGCTGAGAGGCTGGAGGCGAATGCTGGTGTCTGTATAGAATTTTAAATAAAACTCCATCTTATATGTGTTCTCATATTCATTTTTTGTAAAGATAATGATTCAGACATAAAGATTTTTGAAATAGGGAGTTACTTTACAATCACCTTGTAGATGAGGTTGGATCACCTGTATATATATGGATGGGTTTAAACTAAAAAGATCCTGCAAAAATTGCCACAATGCCCTCATAATTATTTGGCCTAACCCTCTCTTAAGCTTAACTCATCCATATATGTGTGTGTGTATAACATAATATATATAATATATATATATATATGTATGTATGCATGTAAAGGGAATGACTTACCGGTAAAAAAATATTGGGTTACTCGGATAAGTCAGTGTTATATCAAATATAAAGTGCTCAATACGTAAGTAGAGTGGATTTAGTATTATAGTGTGTACAGAAATAACCTATTCGAGTTTCACCATAAGGATCTTCAGGGTTAAATCCACTAAATTAATTTGAGTTCATATTGTAATTACAATATGAACTCTCACAGTTAACTATAATTAATCAATATCTTGATTAATTCAGTGGATTTAACCCTGAAGATCCTTATGGTGAAACTCGAATAGGTTATTTCTGTACACACTATAATACTAAATATATATATATATATATATATATATATATATATATATATAATTATATAAGGTATAGGTGAAGAAAATAAAAAATTCATAGTTGAAATAGGCACTGTTAGTACAACATATACTATTGTTTTTCTTCACCTATATCTTATACTGTCAGATTTGATTCCATTATATATATATATAATATATATATATATATATATATATATATATATATATATATGTGTGTGTGTGTGTGTGTGTGTAGTATATTAAGAAATTGAAAAAACATAGGTTTAAATAAGTTGAGTGGTAAGTTTATTGGCCGACGCTGCAGTGTTTCAATCTATTAATTAGATCATCTTCAGGGCATTTGTAGGTATAAGGAAGGTGATTAAAAATTTTTATCACAGAATAACGAGGAAAGCAAGCGATAGTCCTTGTTTATCAGTCTGTTCAAAATCTGAAATCTGAAGAAGGATGCTGAAATCTAATTAATAGATCGAAACACTGCAGCGTTGGCCAATAAACTTACCACTTAACTCATTTAAAACCTGCGTTTTTCATTCTTTCTTAATATACTACATACCGTCGAATTCACTTCCATCTCTTCACATATATATATATATACATATATATGAAAATCATATGGACTATATATTTGCTTAATGTAGATAAAAGAAAGGGTAATCTGAACATTAGCTACATAAATGAGAGTAACCTCCGTTGTTTCTTTCACTTTGAGGAAGCCGTATGTTTTTGGTCGGCATTTTCATTTCACCTTAATCAATACAACTGCATGTTTTAACACAAAAATATCATAAAATGTGTTCTTAATAATAATGAAGTTCATTTTAAATAATGCGCAAGCACAATTAAGAACACATTTTATGATATTTTTGTGTTAAAACATTCAGTTGTATTGATTCGAACAAATTCGTATTTTCCGCGTAGATTTACGGTGAAATGAAAATAGACAACCAAAACAGATGGCTTCCCCAAAGTGAAAGAAACAAGGGGAGGTTACTCTCATTTATGTAGCTAATGTTCAGATTACCAAAGAAAGTGTTGAGAAAATGAAGGTACTTACAATTGAAAGCCGTATAGAAGGAAGCAAGAGAAAAGAATGTTTGTGCTGCTATATTTTGGGATAAACTTATCCCTTCCTTTGGCAGAGAAAATAAGATATAAAAATGAGACTGTTGCGTTCTCTTCAACAGGAAGTAAGTCCAATTTGAGGCGTTGGTGTTGCCTTTATAACTGTTTGGTGATATATCAGGGCTGTCAACTTGTATCCAAAATGCGACCATTTCATTTTTTTGTTATCATGAGAGCTGTGCATATGACATGCATATTGTCTGTGTCTATATAGTAGTAAAAATGAAATTCTTTCTTATCCTTGGTTAGTATGACACCTTGTGTATAGATGTAGCAAATATGTATGCATATGCATGTGGAGTGAACGTGTGCATAGATAGAATATATATATATCTGGGCTGTCAACATGTATCCAAAATGCGACCATATCATTTTTTTTATTATGAGAGTTGTGCTGTTCTATGACATGCATATTGTCTGTGTATGTATATATATATATATATATTATATATATAGTTAAAATGATATTCTTTCTTATCCTTGGTAAGTGTGACACCTTGTGAGTATAGGTGTAGCATATATGTATGCATATGCATGTGGAGTGAACGTGTGCATAGATAGAATATATATGTGTACGTGAAAGTGTGTGTATAGTAGTATCAAGAGGATATTGAAGCCAGTTAGGAAGGTCAGCAGATTTTAATAGATGACAGAATAGAAAGAAGGATATCTCGACGGGGATGAAAGGGTTAGTTTTTAAATATCCATTAGAAGTTCAAGTCTTTGGTGTTAGTACAGTCAGAGATTAGTAAACAAGGGTATCATTTTTTTTTTCTTTTGGTGTTGGTGGTCCACATGAGGTGTTGGTGGTCCACATTAGATGAATGGTGGTGGTGTTCTTTTTCAGAAGCAAGAGCCCCATATATTCAAGAATATTTTGTCTCACAAACAACAATGAAAAGAAAAGAAAAAAACAAACAAAAAAATAAAAAAACCCTGAGAAAATCTAATAATAAAATAATTCTTTTGTGTAACAAACAAGGACCCCCACTGACGCCCCCCAAAAAAAACTCCAGGGGGCATAAGAAGTGAGCGAGTAGATTCTGTAGAAATAATTTTTGCAACAGTTTGACAGGGGGCCATGCTAGTGGTTTTCAAACATTTTTGAGCTGGAACCCCACTTTCTATTTCAGAGTCTATCACATGGACCCCCATGTAATAAAAATGAAATCACATGGACCCCACCATAAATAAAAATGAGATCTCATGGACCCCACATAAATAAAAATGAGATCTTCATGGACCCCTATATAAATAAAAATGATGGAATGATCATGGACCCCTATATAAATAAAAATGGATCTTTGGACCCCTATATAAATAAAAATGGATCTTGTGGACCCCTATATAAATAAAAATGGGATCTTGTGGACCCCTACATAAATAAAAATTAGATCTCGTGGACCCCTACATAAATAAAAATGAAATCTCATGGCCTCCATATAAATAAAAATGAGATCTCATAGACCCCCATATAAATAAGAGATCTCATAGACCCCATATAAATAAGAGAATCTCATAGACCCCCATATAAATAAAAATGAGATCTCATAGACCCCCATATAAATAAAATTAGATCTCGTGGACCCCTATATAAATAAAAATGAAATTTATCAAAAATCACATCCAATATATTCACTAAATAATGACGTTTAACGAGAGGGACATGCTTGCCTTAGGTTGGCACAAATTGTCAATTCTTGGTAACATTTTTAGATTTGTATTTAGTTGGATTTTACAGCATGTCAACCTTATTGGGTCATTTTATGCCGGAGACGCTTTGTTTCATTCATTTTTGATGGGTACTCAATTTTTTTTAAACACATTTTTTTAGAAATCATTTTTTTTCTATTCAGCCCATACATGGGACCCAAACAGGTACCACCACTCCGGGTCAGAGTGGACCTGGGAGTAATGGCAATGAAGATGTACTTCACATTCCCCAGAGCTCTAGAACTTGAACTTCACCATCATACCCAGAACACTAAGACCCTCAGTCACTGCCTTCTAGTACATATATGATAAAAAGGTTTAGGGTTTGCCATAATGGCAATAGGGTTGGGACAATCATATAGGTGCTAGGGCTTAATGTGACCAGCCAATTGATTGGAGGGGATCTGTTTATGGTTATCATATTGGGAAGTGCTAAAAATGCTGTTTGCATGAATATGTTAGAGCAAAAAGGTCGCAACATTTCGACCGCTTTTTGAGTTAATAAAGCCATGCCACCAAATATTTTTACGGCATATCAACCCTTTTTGGGTTATTTAATGCTGAATCTAAGAAATGGGGGATCAATTTACAACTTCGTTTTATAACATTAAAATGATCCCTTACTTTACATCCAGAAACACAAATGGCTAAAAGCAGTTGTGGTATCTGGTTTGGGTTGGTTTATTTGTTGAACAGGTTTTTGTTTTATGGCATATCAACCCTTTTGGTCATTTAATGCCAAATCTAATGTGGTCAAGAAATGGGGGATTAATTTACAGATTGGTTATAATACCCAAATGATCCCTCATTTTACATCCAGAAACACAAATGGCTAAAGGCAGTTGTGGTATCTGGTTTGGGTTGTTTATTTGTTGAACAGGTTGGTTGTTTTGTTTTATGGCATATCAACCCTTGAATCTAACAGGTCAAGAAAGGGGGGTTCAGTTTACAACTTTATTATAATATCAAACTGATCCCTCACTTTTAATCCAGAACCAAAAATGCTTAAAACAGTTGAGGTATCTGGTTTGGGTTGGTTTATTTGTTGAACAGGTTGGTTGTTTTGTTTTACGGCATATCAACCCTTTTCGGGTAATGTAATGCTAAATCAAGTCATTTTGATGAACAAAGGACTCAGGTTGCTTACAGTACCTGCTGTTGCTTAAATGGTCACCCAATTAAGTATTGAACAAGCTCATCGCTGCTTAACTTCGGCCATCTAGCGGAAACTCGTGCTTTCAACGCGACTCGACCGTAAGCCACCAAAATTTGGGGAGTGGTTGCTGTTTAAACTGAATTTTCATAGGTGTGTACTAATAACTACAAATAGGTATTGCAGTTCTATCACTAATTGGATAATATAAATATTCAAGACATCTTAGCAGTGTATGTGGACCCCTGTGGTCTGCGGTCCACATTTTGAAAATCATTGGTCTAGGGTCCCATTTTTTGGATAATATAAATATTCAAGACATCTTAGCAGTGTATGTGGACCCCTGTGGTCTGCAGACCACAGTTTGAAAACCAATAGTCTAGGGTCCCATTTTTTGGATAATATAAATTTTCAAAATACCTTTGAAGTGTGTGTGGACCCTGATGTTACCATTGTGAACCTCTGTGGTCCACAGACCACAGTTTGAAAAACCAATGGTCTAGGATCCCTAAATTTTGGATAATATAAATATTCAAAACACCCTTGGAGTATATAAGGACCTCTGATGTTGACCCTGTGGACCCCTGTGGTCCACAGATCACAGTTTGAAAAACCAATGGTCTAGGATCCCTAAATTATTAATAATTGGATAATATAAATTTTCAAAACACCTTTACAGTGTATGTGGACCCATGATGTTGGCTGTGGACACCAGTGGTCTGCAGGCCACAGTTTGAAAAGCCAATGGTCTAGGATCGCTAAATTTTGAATAATTGGATGATATTAATTTTCAAGACATCTTTGCAGTGTTTGTGGATCACTGATATTGATATTGTGGACCACAGGGGTCCACAGACCACAGTTTGAAAACCAATGGTCTAGGATCACTAAATTTTGGATAATATAAACATTCAAGACATCTTTGCAGTGTATGTGGACCCCTGTTGTTGACTGGTGGTCTAGGATCCCTAAATTATTAATAATTGGATAATATTAATTTTCAAAACATCTTTGCAGTGTTTGTGGATCGCTGATATTGATATTGTGGACCCCTGTGGTCCGCAGATCACAGTTTGAAAAACCATTGGTCTAGGATCCCTAAATTTTTAATAATAATCTAATAAAAAAAAAAAAACAATAAAACAAAAAAAAACAAAGAATTATTTTGTGTACCAAACAACAAATAAAAATTTTGGAGCTAAAATTTCTTGAGAATGGTTATTTGGGTTATGAAGGACGACTTTTTACGTTTGCGTTCCGTTTATAAAATGAACTCACCATCATCCAATTCTAATTCTTCAAGATATTGTTCTATATCTTTGATATTGCCAATAAGTCTGGCGCCATTGTCAGGCAATTGAGAAACTTTGGTACAACTCAACAATTTCTGAAAGAAAGAAGAAAAGAAAAATAAATACAATATGACTTATTTTATTGTGATGGAGAACAAGAAAGGAAAAAGAGCAAGACATTGTCTTGCCTGCCGGGATTGAACTCGCGTCCTCCTGCATGCAAAAACAGATGCGATGTAGGAACTGGACGGACACAAGTTTTGACTGACGTGCCCGGATGTTTGGCTAATATGCCCATAAAATAACAAGTGAGTCAAGCAGTGAGCAGAAGCAGTCGACGATGAAGCGCTTTTCAGTAAAGAAATGGATTTAGTCGAACAGAAACAAAACTAAATAGGAAATGTGATTTTGAACTGCTAAAGATTATTTCGACTACGATGACAGATTTTCCAGCTGCTAGACGAAGAATGTGTTGACCAACAGAGGGTCTGGCTTGTGAGAAGACAGAGAACTCGCTTGTTTTTGGTTCCCCCTCGCGGGAGCTTGTTGATTCAAAGGTCTATTTCGCCCCATATATTTATCTATTTATATTATACTAGCAGCAGCTACCCGGCATCCCCTGGGTAGAGGGGACTTTTTAAGTTAGTCCCGCAGATCCATTATTACTGAATCATGAGTTGAATCCTCGTGGGATGCCCCATTTAAATCCCTATGTAAAAAAATAGACTTTGCATTGATCCAGCTACTCTAAAAAGAAATGTTAATGTCTACTATCTAAAATATCAAATGGAAAAAAAAATTCCATGCTGTTATCATTTAAATTTTAGTTTTTAATTATCTTCATGAATATAAATCAATTCTCTATTATTTTTGCTCAAAATCCAAGCCCTGGTGATATTTAATGTGTGTGTATATATATATATATATATATATATATATATATATTTACTTTGTTGTTAATTGTTTTATTTTCGAAGTTTCATCCGGACATACAGATTCACACAACTGCCCTTTATATATGTATGTGTAGATAAATAGATAGATTATTAATGATAATTGGACATATGGTGTAGTGGATATAGGCGTTGAGTTAATACAGTTCTAAGTGACAGTTATCTCTAGGCTGCAAGTTCAATCCTGGTCAAAGGTGACTGTAAAATAGAATAATCAAACTTGTACCCAGTCATGGTTAGCGGAATGAGCACAGTCTATCCCAGTGGATTGAATAAAGGGTTAGGTTCGAAGTTCCACAAAGGCTTTCGATTATGGCAAGAAAGTTCCCGGGTTCAAAGAGAAGGTTCCCAAGTTTGAGGTGTGGGTTCCCTAGTTTGAGAAGGTTCGAGAGTCCAACAAGAAAAACCTGAACAAAGCCAAAGGGCAAATAATGAGGGTTGGGTTTGCCATAAGGGCAATAGGGTTGGGGCAATCATATAGACGCTAGGGCTTGACGTGACCAGCTGATTGATCGGAGGGGTCTCTCCGACCACCCGTCTATGCCAAGAAAGGGCCAAAGTGGAGTATTGCAAGTCATGGACTGCTCAACCACCCGAGTTCTATCCTTAAGCATCACGGGTCGCAACCCATGGCCAACAGTTGGCCCCATTGGGGGAGTCTTACCCCTCTGCAGAGGTGCAGTTGGTGCATTCTAAAGATATAATTACCTTTTGCTTTTCCAATTGTCTTTGAAGATCTTTCTTCAAAGTTTCCTTGGGCAAATTTGAAGCTTTCTTTTCTTTGTGCCTGGCTGCCGCGTTGGGGATGTCCCTCCATTGCGAGAAACTATCATTTCCTTTCTCCTTAACTTCCTCATCATTTTTAGTCGACTCGGGAGATGTAGAAGATTTCTTGTTAGTCTCACCGACTGATTTAAATGAAAGGGGTTCTTCTTTCCTCTGTGCTAAACGGACTTCCTGAAAAGACAACACAAACGTTTCAGTTTGTATATTAAACCATCATCAGGGCATTGTTAATGTGATGTTGCAATTTCTGATTAATTGTTCATTTTTTTCATATTTCATAAAATAAAATAGGGGGTGGGTAGACCTCGTAAAAAAAAAAAAAAAAAAAAAAAAAAATTTCCCCCAATATATTTAGGAAAAAACTATTTCAGACATATTTTCATCAAAATGTAAGTAATTATGTAAATTTTTGTGAAAATCAGACCATTAATTGATTTTCATAGAATTTAAAAAAAAAAAAAAAAAAAAAAAAAAAAAAAAGCCTCTAGTCATAACCTGTTTTTGGCTACGTTAAATTTCAATTGATTTAACGCTGCAGAAATGTAAACATTTTTTTGTTTATAATTTTCATTATTTCCGTAAGCTGAAAAATTTTTTTTAAATCATCAGGAGTTTTTTTAATGCTTCTTCTTTTCAATGGACAAAAAATGTTCAATATAATATTAACCTTTATGTAAGTTTCCTTGTGTTAAACATGGGTGTGTGTGTGTGTGTGTGTGTGTGTGTATGTGTGTAAATTTCCCAGGGAAAATTGGTGGTACCTAATATATATATAAAGTAAATGCATATATATATATATATTAGGTACCACCAAAAAAATACGTCATTTGATCAGTTTAGCCATATTAAAGGAAGAAATGTAATATTCTTGAACTTTTTTTAAAAATCTCGCAAAAAAATTGTGAAATCTCCATGTTACCCAGACTTTGTGGACAGCCTATATACAAAGTAAAAAAGCATTAACTGCTAAAGAAAGGTATTGTCAATGGTCAGGAATTGATAATTATTGTAGTTTACCTTTTGAAAATGTTTTGAGATTTTTTATTACATTCATTTTTTTCCCCATTAATTCTTTATATATATATATATATATATATATATATATATTGGGAGAATATGTGCTTGATTTGAAGTCATTCCTAATTTGAAAATTAATTAGTTGATAATTAATGAATTAGGCATGCATTTGAACAGATATGCACGCCTAATTCATTAATTATCAACTAATTAATTTTCAAATTAGGTATGACTTCAATCAAGCACATATTCTCCCAAAAATTGTCGGCTATCACCATCTCAAACATACTGTTTGTTTACTCTTATGTATATATATTAGGTAGCACCAAAAAATATGTCACCCAGACTTTGTGGACAGCCTGTATATACAAAGTAAATGCATTAACTGTTAAAGAAAGGTATTGTCAATGGTCAGGATTTGATAATTATTGTAGTTTACTTTTTGAAAATTTTTGAGAGATTTTTATTCCATTCATTTTTTCATAATTCTTAACTACTATATATATTTATATATATATATATATATATATATAATATATATATATAAGGTACTACGACAAAAATACGTCACTTGATCAGTTAGTCCATATTAAAGTAAGAAACGTAAATATTTTTGAACTTTTTAAAAATCTCGCAAAAAAAAAATAACGAACATAAAGAGTTGTTACAAAGAAAACATTTTAAAAAAATCTTCCGGAGTTTTTTGATGTTTTCTTTCGAATGGACAAAAATTTTTTCAAGATAATATTAACCTTTTGTAAGTTTCATTGTGTTAAATATAGGGGGGGAGAGGGGGTGTAAATTTCACAGGAAAAAATTGGTGTACCTAATATACAAGCTGTCACAAAGTCTGGGTACATGGAGATTTCACTATTGTATTTGTTATTTTTCAGAAAAAATAACATAAATACAATTAGTGAAAATCTCCAGTACCCAGACTTTGTGGACAGCCTGTATATACAAAGTAAATGCATAACCGTTAAAGAAAGGTATTGTCAATGGTCAGGAATTGATGATTATTGTAGTTTGTTTGTTGTTTTACGGCATATCAACCTCAATGGCATTTAATGCGATAAAGATTTGAAATAATCATCTTAATGGATAATACAATTTTTATAAAATACATTTGTTCTATTTAACCCATAGATGGGACCCTAACAGGTACTACCACTCCGGGTCAGAGTGGACCAGGGAGCAATGGTGATGAAGGGGTGCTCCACATTCCCCAAACCCTCCAGAACTGAACCTCACCATCAGATAGAGTTTAACGCCATTGCCAGGACATGTAGGCCCTCAGCCACCGCCTTTCTAGCACCCATATGATAAAAAGGGGTTGAGGCTTGCCATAAGGCAATAGGGTTGGGAAAATCATATAGGTGCTAGGGCTTGACATGACCAGCCGATTGATCGGAGGGGGCCTGTCCACCGCCCGTCTAGCCCAAGATAGGGCAAAGTGGAGTATTGCATGTCAATGAACGCTCATCCACCTGGGCCTCTATCCTTAAGCTCACGGGTCCCACCCACGGCCAACAGTGGCCCCATTGGGGGAATCTTACCCCTTGCAGAGAGTGTAGTCGTTGCATTAACGCCCCAGCTGACAGGGCGGGTGTGCATCAAATGTCTCTGATTCTAGGGTGGGGGGTAATTTCACAGGAAAAATTGGCGGTACCTAATATACAGGCTGTCCACAAAAGTCTGGGTACATGGAGATTTCACTATTGTATTTGTTATTTTCTGAAAAAAAGCCTGTATATACAAAGTAAATGCATTAACCGCAAGAAAGGTATGTCAATGGTCGGAATTGATAATTATTTAGTTTACCTTTTGAAAATGTTTTGAGAGATTCTTCTTAAGCTGTTCGCTGTGGATTATCGCAGAAATCTTTTTGTCGCCCTGTTCACCGACTTCCCCACTGGAAAACTTTGATTATGGTTTTCTTTTCCCTTTGGTTGAACTGAAGCGTCCAGGGATTCCACTTTTTTATACGAACATTGAGCGTTTGGAATGACATACTTCATCGTTGTTTATTACCTGATTCCTAGTGGAAAAAAAAAAGAAGAAAAAATTATATAAATTGATTCTGTAGGATCCATGATGATATTGTTGCTTCTATTAGTAAGGAGTGGTTGATTATAATGGCATGTCAACCCCTCTAGGGTTATTTTATGCCTTAGAGGATAGGAGAAAAAAAGAATTATATAAACTATTAGATGACTTCTAAAACTATTGTATTTCTGTATGATCCATGATGATATTGATGGCTTCTATTTAGTAAGGAGTGGTTGATTATAATGCATCAAACCCCACAAGGTTATTTTATGCTTTAGAGGATAGAAAAAAAAAGATTTATGTAAACATAAATGACTTATAAAACTATGTATTTCTGTAGTATCCATGATGATATTGATTGCTTCTATTTAATAAGGAGTGGTTGATTATAATGGCATCACAACCCCAAGGGTTATTTTATGCTTAGAGGATAGAAGAAAAAAAAGATTTATAAAACATTAAATGACTTATAAAAACTATTGTAGTTCTGTAATCAATAGTTTTATAAGTCATTTAATGTTTATATAAATCTTTTTTTCTTCTATCCTCTAAGCATAAAATAACCCTAGTGGGGTTGACATGCCATTGTAATCAACCACTCCTTACTAAATAGAAGCATCAATATCATCATGGATTACTACAGAAATACAATAGTTTTATAAGTCATTTAATGTTTATATAAATCTTTTTTTCTTCTATCCTCTAAGCATAAAATAACCCTTGTGGGGTTGTGATGCCATTATAATCAACCACTCATTATTAAATAGAAGCATCAATATCATCATGGATTACTACAGAAATACAATAGTTTTATAAGTCATTTAATGTTTACATAAATCTTTTTTCTTCTATCCTCTAAGCATAAAATAACCCTTGTGGGGTTGTGATGCCATTATAATCAACCACTCCTTACTAAATAGAAGCATCAATATCATCATGGATCACTACAGAAATACAATAGTTTTAGAAGTCATCTAATATTTATATAATTCTTTTTTTCTCCTATCCTCTAAGCATAAAATAACCCTAGAGGGGTTGACATGCCATTATAATCAACCACTCCTTACTAAATAGAAGCAACAATATCATCATGGATCACTACAGAAATACAATTTATATAATTTTTCTTCTTCTTTTTTTTTTCCACTAGGAATCAGGTAATAAAAACAACGATGATGTCATGTCATTCCAAACGCTCAATGATTCGTATAAAAAAAGTGGGAATCCCTCGGACGCTTCCAGTCAACCAAAGGGAAAAGAAAACCATAATCAAAGTTTTTCCCAGTGGAGGGAAAGTCCGGTGAACAAGGCGCGACAAAAAGATTTCTGCGATAATCCAAGCGAACAGCTTAAGAAGAATCTCTCAAAACATTTTCAAAAGGTAAACTACAATAATTATCAATTCCTGACCATTGACAATACCTTTCTTTAGCGGTTAATGCATTTACTTTGTATATACAGGCTTTTTTTTCAGAAAAATAACAAATACAATAGTGAAATCTCCATGTACCCAGACTTTGTGGACAGCCTGTATATTAGGTACCGCCAATTTTTCCTGTGAAATTTACCCCCCACCCCCTAGAATCAGGAAGACATGATGCACACCCGCCCTGTCAGCTGGGGCGTTAAAATGCAACGACTACACCTCTGCAGAGGGGTAAGATTCCCCCAATGGGGCCACCTGTTGGCCGTGGGTGGCGACCCGTGATGCTTAAGGATAGAGCCCAGGTGGATGAGCAGTTCATGACATGCAATACTCCACTTTTGCCCTATCTTGGGCTAGACGGGCGGTTGGACAGGCCCCCTCCGATCAATCGGCTGGTCATGTCAAGCCCTAGCACCTATATGATTTTCCCAACCCTATTGCCCTTATGGCAAGCCTCAACCCCTTTTTATCATATGGGTGCTAGAAGGCGGTGGCTGAGGGCCTACATGTCCTGGCAATGGCGTTAAACTCTATCTGATGGTGAGGTTCCAGTTCTGGAGGTTTGGGGAATGTGGAGCACCCCTTCATCACCATTGCTCCCTGGTCCACTCTGACCCGGAGTGGTAGTACCTGTTAGGGTCCCATCTATGGGTTAAATAGAACAAATGTATTTATAAAAAATTGTATTATCCATTAAGAATTGATTTATTTCAAATCTTTATCGGCATTAAATGACCCATTGAGGTTGATATGCCGTAAAACAAACAAACAAACTACAATAATCATCAATTCCTGACCATTGACAATACCTTTCTTTAACGGTTAATGCATTTACTTTGTATATACAGGCTGTCCACAAAGTCTGGGTACATGGAGATTTCACTATTGTATTTATGTTATTTTTCTGAAAAATAACAAATACAATAGTGAAATCTCCATGTACCCAGACTTTGTGGACAGCTTGTATATTAGGTACCACCAATTTTTCCTGTGAAATTTACACCCCCTCTCCCCCCCTATATTTAACACAATGAAACTTACATAAAGGTTAATATTATCTTGAAAAATTTTTGTCCATTCGAAAGAAGAAACATCAAAAAACTCCGGAAGATTTTTTTAAAAATGTTTCTTTGTAACAACTCTTTATGTTCGTTATTTTTTTTTGCGAGATTTTTAAAAAAAGTTCAAAAATATTTACGTTTCTTACTTTAATATGGACTAAACTGATCAAGTGACGTATTTTTTGTCGTAGTACCTTATATATATATATATATATATATATATATATATATATATATATATATATAGTTAAGAATTAATGGAAAAAAATGAATGGAAAAAAAATCTCTCAAAACATTTTCAAAAAGTAAACTACAATAATTATCAAATCCTGACCATTGACAATACCTTTCTTTAACAGTTAATGCATTTACTTTGTATATACAGGCTGTCCACAAAGTCTGGGTGACATATTTTTTGGTGCTACCTAATATATATACATAAGAGTAAACAAACAGTATGTTTGAGATGGTGATAGCCGACAATTTTTGGGAGAATATGTGCTTGATTGAAGTCATACCTAATTTGAAAATTAATTAGTTGATAATTAATGAATTAGGCGTGCATATCTGTTCAAATGCATGCCTAATTCATTAATTATCAACTAATTAATTTTCAAATTAGGAATGACTTCAATCAAGCACATATTCTCCCAATATATATATATATATATATATATATATATATAAAGAATTAATGGGGAAAAAAATGAATGTAATAAAAAATCTCTCAAAACATTTTCAAAAGGTAAACTACAATAATTATCAATTCCTGACCATTGACAATACCTTTCTTTAGCAGTTAATGCATTTACTTTGTATATACAGGCTGTCCACAAAGTCTGGGTACATGGAGATTTCACAATTTTTTTGCGAGATTTTTAAAAAAAGTTCAAGAATATTTACATTTCTTCCTTTAATATGGCCTAAACTGATCAAATGACGTATTTTTTGGTGGTACCTAATATATATATATATATGCATTTACTTTATATATATATTAGGTACCACCAATTTTCCCTGGGAAATTTACACACATACACACACACACACACACACACACACACCCATGTTTAACACAAGGAAACTTACATAAAGGTTAATATTATATTGAACATTTTTTGTCCATTCGAAAGAAGAAGCATTAAAAAAACTCCTGATGATTTTTAAAAAAAATTTTTCAGCTTATGGAAATAATGAAAATTATAAACAAAAAAAATGTTTACATTTCTGCACCGTTAAATCAATTGAAATTTAACGTAGCCAAAAACAGGTTATGACTAGAGGCTTTTTTTTTTTTTTTTTTTTTTTTTTTTTTATTTTTTAAATTCTATGAAAAATCAATTAATGGTCTGATTTTCACAAAAATTTACATAATTACTTACATTTTGATGAAAATATGTCTGAAATAGTTTTTTCCTAAAATATATTGGGGGAAATTTTTTTTTTTTTTTTTTTTTTTTTACGAGGTCTACCCACCCCCTATTTTATTTTATGAAATATGAAAAAAATGAACAATTAATCAGAAATTGCAACATCACATTAACAATGCCCTGATGATGGTTTAATATACAAACTGAAACGTTTCTGTTGTCTTTTCAGGAAGTCCGTTTAGCACAGAGGAAAGAAGAACCCCTTTCATTTAAATCAGTCGGTGAGACTAACAAGAAATCTTCTACATCTCCCGAGTCGACTAAAAATGATGAGGAAGTTAAGGAGAAAGGAAATGATAGTTTCTCGCAGTGGAGGGACATCCCCAACGCGGCAGCCAGGCACAAAGAAAAGAAAGCTTCAAATTTGCCCAAGGAAACTTTGAAGAAAGATCTTCAAAGACAATTGGAAAAGCAAAAGGTAATTATATCTTTAGAATGCACCGACTGCACTTCTGCAGAGGGGTAAGACTCCCCCAATGGGGCCACCTGTTGGCCATGGGTTGCGACCCGTTATGCTTAAGGATAGAACTCGGGTGGTTGAGCAGTCCATGACTTGCAATACTCCACTTTGGCCCTTTCTTGGCATAGACGGGTGGTCGGAGAGACCCCTCCGATCAATCAGCTGGTCACGTCAAGCCCTAGCGTCTATATGATTGCCCCAACCCTATTGCCCTTATGGCAAACCCAACCCTTATTATTTGCCCTTTGGCTTTGTTCAGGTTTTTCTTGTTGGACTCTCGAACCTTCTCAAACTAGGGAACCCACACCTCAAACTTGGGAACCTTCTCTTTGAAGCCGGGAACTTTCTTGCCATAATCGAAAGCCTTTGTGGAACTTCGAACCTAACCCTTTATTCAATCCACTGGGATAGACTGTTCTCATTCCGCTAACCATGACTGGGTACAAGTGTTAAGCTCTGTTGATTATTCTATTTTACAGTCACCTTTGACCAGGATTGAACTTGCAGCATAGAGATAACTGTCACTTAGAACTGTATCAACTCAATGCCTATATCCACTACACCATATGTCCAATTATCATTAATAATCTATCTATTTATCTACACATACATATATAAAGGGCAGTTGTGTGAATCTGTATGTCCGGATGAAACTTCGAAAATAAAACAATTAACAACAAAGTAAATATATATATATATATATATATATATATATATACACACACATTAAATATCACCAGGGCTTGGATTTTGAGCAAAAATAATAGAGAATTGATTTATATTCATGAAGATAATTAAAAACTAAAATTTAAATGATAACAGCATGGAATTTTTTTTCCATTTGATATTTTAGATAGTAGACATTAACATTTCTTTTTAGAGTAGCTGGATCAATGCAAAGTCTATTTTTTTACATAGGGATTTAAATGGGGCATCCCACGAGGATTCAACTCATGATTCAGTAATAATGGATCTGCGGGACTAACTTAAAAAGTCCCCCTCTACCCAGGGGATGCCGGGTAGCTGCTGCTAGTATAATATAAATAGATAAATATATGGGGCGAAATAGACCTTTGAATCAACAAGCTCCCGGCGAGGGGGAACCAAAAACAAGCGAGTTCTCTGTCTTCTCACAAGCCAGACCCTCTGTTGGTCAACACATTCTTCGTCTAGCAGCTGGAAAATCTGTCATCGTAGTCGAAATAATCTTTAGCAGTTCAAAATCACATTTCCTATTTAGTTTTGTTTCTGTTCGACTCAAATCCATTTCTTTACTGAAAAGCGCTTTGTCGTCGACTGCTGCTGCTCACTGCCCAGCGTTCGACTCACCTGTTATTTTATGGGCATATTAGCCAAACATCTGGGCACGTCGGTCAAACCTCGTGTCCGTCCAGTTCCTACATCGCATCTGTTTTCACATGCGGGAGGACGCGGGTTCAATCACGGCAGGCAAGACAATGTCTTGCTCTTTTTCCTTTCTTGTTCTCCGTAAATAGATAAATAAATAATATAAGTCATACCCAGGCGCAGCTAGTATAATATAAATAGGTAAATAAATAAGTCATATTGTATTTATTTTTCTTTTCTTCTTTCTTTCAGAAATTGTTGAGTTGTACCAAAGTTTCTCAATTGCCTGACAATGGCGCCAGACTTATTGGCAATATCAAAGATATAGAACAATATCTTGAAGAATTAGAATTGGATGATGGTGAGTTCATTTTATAAACGGAACGCAAACGTAAAAAAGTCGTCCTTCATAACCCAAATAACCATTCTCAAGAAATTTTAGCTCCAAAATTTTTATTTGTTGTTTGGTACACAAAATAATTCTTTGTTTTTTTGTTTATTGTTTTGTTTTTTTTTATTAGATTATTAAAAATTTAGGGATCCTAGACCAATGGTTTTCAAACTGTGATCTGCGGACCACAGGGGTCCACAATATCAATATCAGCGATCCACAAACACTGCAAAGATGTTTTGAAAATTAATATTATCCAATTATTAATAATTTAGGGATCCTAGACCACCAGTCAACAACAGGGGTCCACATACACTGCAAAGATGTCTTGAATGTTTATATTATCCAAAATTTAGTGATCCTAGACCATTGGTTTTCAAACTGTGGTCTGTGGACCCCTGTGGTCCACAATATCAATATCAGTGATCCACAAACACTGCAAAGATGTCTTGAAAATTAATATCATCCAATTATTCAAAATTTAGCGATCCTAGACCATTGGCTTTTCAAACTGTGGCCTGCAGACCACTGGTGTCCACAGCCAACATCATGGGTCCACATACACTGTAAAGGTGTTTTGAAAATTTATATTATCCAATTATTAATAATTTAGGGATCCTAGACCATTGGTTTTTCAAACTGTGATCTGTGGACCACAGGGGTCCACAGGGTCAACATCAGAGGTCCTTATATACTCCAAGGGTGTTTTGAATATTTATATTATCCAAAATTTAGGGATCCTAGACCATTGGTTTTTCAAACTGTGGTCTGTGGACCACAGAGGTTCACAATGGTAACATCAGGGTCCACACACATTCAAAGGTATTTTGAAAATTTATATTATCCAAAAAATGGGACCCTAGACTATTGGTTTTCAAACTGTGGTCTGCAGACCACAGGGGTCCACATACACTGCTAAGATGTCTTGAATATTTATATTATCCAAAAAATGGGACCCTAGACCAATGATTTTCAAAATGTGGACCGCAGACCACAGGGGTCCACATACACTGCTAAGATGTCTTGAATATTTATATTATCCAATTAGTGATAGAACTGCAATACCTATTTGTAGTTATTAGTACACACCTATGAAAATTCAGTTTAAACAGCAACCACTCCCCAAATTTTGGTGGCTTACGGTCGAGTCGCGTTGAAAGCACGAGTTTCCGCTAGATGGCCGAAGTTAAGCAGCGATGAGCTTGTTCAATACTTAATTGGGTGACCATTTAAGCAACAGCAGGTACTGTAAGCAACCTGAGTCCTTTGTTCATCAAAATGACTTGATTTAGCATTACATTACCCGAAAAGGGTTGATATGCCGTAAAACAAAACAACCAACCTGTTCAACAAATAAACCAACCCAAACCAGATACCTCAACTGTTTTAAGGCATTTTTGGTTCTGGATATAAAGTGAGGATCAGTTTGATATTATAATAAAGTTGTAAACTGAACCCCCCTTTCTTGACCCTGTTAGATTCAAGGTTGATATGCCATAAAACAAAACAACCAACCTGTTCAACAAATAAACCAACCCAAACCAGATACCACAACTGCCTTTAGCCATTTGTGTTTCTGGATGTAAAATGAGGGATCATTTGGGTATTATAACCAATCTGTAAATTAATCCCCCATTTCTTGACCACATTAGATTTGGCATTAAATGACCCAAAAAGGGTTGATATGCCATAAAACAAAACAACCTGTTCAACAAATAAACCAACCCAAACCAGATACCACAACTGCTTTTAGCCATTTTGTTTCTGGATGTAAAGTAAGGGATCATTTTAATGTTATAACGAAGTTGTAAATTGATCCCCATTTCTTAGATTCAGCATTAAATAACCCAAAAAGGGTTGATATGCCGTAAAAAAATATTTGGTGGCATGGCTTTATTAACTCAAAAGCGGTCGAAATGTTGCGACCTTTTGCTCTAACATATTCATGCGAAACAGCATTTTTAGCACTTCCCAATATGATAACCATAAACAGATCCCCCTCCAATCAATTGGCTGGTCACATTAAGCCCTAGCACCTATATGATTGTCCCAACCCTATTGCCATTATGGCAAACCCTAAACCCTTTTTATCATATATGTACTAGAAGGCAGTGACTGAGGGTCTTAGTGTTCTGGGTATGATGGTGAAGTTCAAGTTCTAGAGCTCTGGGGAATGTGAAGTACATCTTCATTGCCATTACTCCCAGGTCCACTCTGACCCGGAGTGGTGGTACCTGTTTGGGTCCCATGTATGGGCTGAATAGAAAAAAAATGATTTCTAAAAAAATGTGTTTAAAAAAAATTGAGTACCCATCAAAAATGAATGAAACAAAGCGTCTCCGGCATAAAATGACCCAATAAGGGTTGACATGCTGTAAAATCCAACTAAATACAAATCTAAAAATGTTACCAAGAATTGACAATTTGTGCCAACTAAGGCAAGCATGTCCCTCTCGTTAAACGTCATTATTTAGTGAATATATTGGATGTGATTTTTGATAAATTTCATTTTTATTTATATAGGGGTCCACGAGATCTAATTTTTATTTATATGGGGTCTATGAGATCTCATTTTTTTTTATATGGGGGTCTATGAGATCTCTTATTTATATGGGGTCTATGAGATCTCTTATTTATATGGGGGTCTATGAGATCTCATTTTTATTTATATGGAGGCCATGAGATTTCATTTTTATTTATGTAGGGGTCCACGAGATCTAATTTTATTTATGTAGGGTCCACAAGATCCCATTTTTATTTATATAGGGGTCCACAAGATCCCATTTTTATTTATATAGGGGTCCACAAGATCTCATTTTTATTTATATAGGGGTCCACAAGATCTCATTTTTATTTATATGAGGGTCCACGAGATCCCATTTTTATTTATATAGGGGTCCATGAGATCTCATTTTATTTATGGTGGGTCCATGAGATCTCATTTTTATTTATGGGGGGGTCCATGTGATTTCATTTTTATTTACATGGGGGTCCATGTGATAGACTCTGAAATAGAAAGTGGGGTTCCAGCTCAAAAATGTTTGAAAACCACTAGCATGGCCCCCTGTCAAACTGTTGCAAAATTATTTCTACAGAATCTACTCGCTCACTTCTTATGCCCCCTGGGAGTTTTTTTGGGGGGCGTCAGTGGGGGTCCTTGTTTGTTACACAAAAGAATTATTTTTATTATTAGATTTTCTCAGGGTTTTTTTATTTTTTGTTTTGTTTTTTCTTTTCTTTTCATTGTTGTTTGTGAGACAAAATAATTCTTGAATATATGGGGCTCTTGCTTCTGAAAAAGAACACCACCACCATCATCTAATGTGGACCACCAACACCTCATGTGGACCACCAACACCAAAAGAAAAAAAAATGATACCCTTGTTTACTAATCTCTGACTGTACTAACACCAAAGACTTGAACTTCTAATGGATATTTAAAAACTAACCCTTTCATCCCCGTCGAGATATCCTTCTTTCTATTCTGTCATCTATTAAAATCTGCTGACCTTCCTAACTGGCTTCAATATCCTCTTGATACTACTATACACACACTTTCACGTACACATATATATTCTATCTATGCACACGTTCACTCCACATGCATATGCATACATATATGCTACACCTATACTCACAAGGTGTCACACTTACCAAGGATAAGAAAGAATATCATTTTAACTATATATATATATATATATATATATATATACATACACAGACAATATGCATGTCATAGAACAGCACAACTCTCATAATAAAAAAAAATGATATGGTCGCATTTTGGATACATGTTGACAGCCCAGATATATATATATTCTATCTATGCACACGTTCACTCCACATGCATATGCATACATATTTGCTACATCTATACACAAGGTGTCATACTAACCAAGGATAAGAAAGAATTTCATTTTTACTACTATATAGACACAGACAATATGCATGTCATATGCACAGCTCTCATGATAACAAAAAAATGAAATGGTCGCATTTTGGATACAAGTTGACAGCCCTGATATATCACCAAACAGTTATAAAGGCAACACCAACGCCTCAAATTGGACTTACTTCCTGTTGAAGAGAACGCAACAGTCTCATTTTTATATCTTATTTTCTCTGCCAAAGGAAGGGATAAGTTTATCCCAAAATATAGCAGCACAAACATTCTTTTCTCTTGCTTCCTTCTATACGGCTTTCAATTGTAAGTACCTTCATTTTTCTCAACACTTTCTTTGGTAATCTGAACATTAGCTACATAAATGAGAGTAACCTCCCCTTGTTTCTTTCACTTTGGGGAAGCCATCTGTTTTGGTTGTCTATTTTCATTTCACCGTAAATCTACGCGGAAAATACGAATTTGTTCGAATCAATACAACTGAATGTTTTAACACAAAAATATCATAAAATGTGTTCTTAATTGTGCTTGCGCATTATTTAAAATGAACTTCATTATTATTAAGAACACATTTTATGATATTTTTGTGTTAAAACATGCAGTTGTATTGATTAAGGTGAAATGAAAATGGCCGACCAAAACATACGGCTTCCTCAAAGTGAAAGAAACAACGGGAGGTTACTCTCATTTATGTAGCTAATGTTCAGATTACCCTTTCTTTTATCTACATTAAGCAAATATATAGTCCATATGATTTTCATATATATGTATATATATATATATGTGAAGAGATGGAAGTGAATTCGACGGTATGTAGTATATTAAGAAAGAATGAAAAAACGCAGGTTTAAATGAGTTAAGTGGTAAGTTTATTGGCCAACGCTGCAGTGTTTCGATCTATTAATTAGATTTCAGCATCCTTTCTTCAGATTTCAGATTTTGAACAGACTGATAAACAAGGACTATCGCTTGCTTTCCTCGTTATTCTGTGATAAAAATTTTTAATCACCTTCCTTATACCTACAAATGCCCTGAAGATGATCTAATTAATAGATTGAAACACTGCAGCGTCGGCCAATAAACTTACCACTCAACTTATTTAAACCTATGTTTTTTCAATTTTCTTAATATACTACACACACACACACACACACACATATATATATATATATATATATATATATATATATATATATATATATATATATAAATGGAATCAAATCTGACAGTATAAGATATAGGTGAAGAAAAACAATAGTATATGTTGTACTAACAAGTGCCTATTTCAACTATGAATTTTTTATTTTCTTCACCTATACCTATATATATATATATATATATATATATATATATATATATATATATATATTAGTATTATAGTGTGTACAGAAATAACCTATTCGAGTTTCACCATAAGGATCTTCAGGGTTAAATCCACTGAATTAATCAAGATATTGATTAATTATAGTTAACTGTGAGAGTTCATATTGTAATTACAATATGAACTCAAATTAATTTAGTGGATTTAACCCTGAAGATCCTTATGGTGAAACTCGAATAGGTTATTTCTGTACACACTATAATACTAAATCCACTCTACTTACGTATTGAGCACTTTATATTTGATATAACACTGACTTATCCGAGTAACCCAATATTTTTTACCGGTAAGTCATTCCCTTTACATGCATACATACATATATATATATATATATATATATATATGTATACACACACACATATATGGATGAGTTAAGCTTAAGAGAGGGTTAGGCCAAATAATTATGAGGGCATTGTGGCAATTTTTGCAGGATCCTTTTTTAGTTTAAACCCATCCATATATATACAGGGTGATCCAACCTCATCTACAAGGTGATTGTAAAGTAACTCCCTATTTCAAAAATCTTTATGTCTGAATCATTATCTTTACAAAAAATGAATATGAGAACACATATAAGATGGAGTTTTATTTAAAATTCTATACAGACACCAGCATTCGCCTCCAGCCTCTCAAGCCGCTCGGGAATCATCCTAAATATGAAATGGAAGCGTGTGGTGTAATGGTTAAAGTCATGTTCATAAAACAAGGTTACAAGTTGTTGAGAATCTTTTACTTGGAAATTTTGTAAAAAAATGAAAGGAGCCTCGAGGGGGCTTCGGCCAGGGTCCTGGATGTGATAATTGTATTTCACTTAGCGCTAATACCCTTGAGAAAGATATGAATCCTACTCTCCCTCCAGCTATGGGTAATTAGTAGGGCAGTCTGGGCTCTTTAACCTTGGTTAGGCAACCGGTCTAGGAGAAGGAAAAGTCTGAATTCAAATCTATTGAACTCCGCTTAAGAAATTGACCTTGTATCACATCCTGCTTACGCGGAGGAGTTGTAAATATATATATACTTAACTAAATATTAACTAAGTATCAACATCGACTTTGTTAAGTATAGGGTAGGGTCCTGATGAAATCCTTTGGATTGAAACCATGGTAGACCCTTAACTCTTCTTTTACTACTATTATTTATATTATTATTGTTCTTTGTTTTTAATATATTGAGCACTTTTACTAATGCCAGTCCAACGGAAAAGCTAAAGTGGCAATTGGATGCTATATATATATATATATATATGTAGAATTAAACAAAACAGATTTCTCCTGTTTAACAATTTTATTGTTGATCTTTTCAAGTTTTCTGGACAACTTTTTTATATTTGGATGGAATTCGTGGATTAGTCCACCGAAGTTCATATCCCAAGTACTTTCGGCACTTCGAAGTGCCATCATCAGTGTTCCAGTTTTTTTTTTCAAAGTATATTAATGGTTGTGGAGGCTGGAAGGAAGAGAATTGATGGGAAAAATGTTATAGGCATTTTAAAATGTGATTACTGCATTGAAAATTAATCTTATTTAAGGATGGTATTGTTTGATGTGTAAAGCTTCTAGTATTTGGAGTTTTTGTTTATTTTTTTCTTTGCATAGAATGTGCGTATTTTCCATTAGGATATCAATTCTCCTCCTTCCAGCCTCTACATCCATTAATATAATTTGAAAAAAAAACCCAAAGAACTGGAACACATCATCCCTGATGATGGCACTTCGAAGTGCCAAAAGTACTCGGGATACGAACTTTGCTGGACTAATCCACGAATTCCTTCCAAATATTAAAAAAAGTTGGCCAGAAAGCTTGAAAAGATCATCAATAAAATCATTAAACAGGAGACCTGCCTTTTGTTTAATTCTACATGTACAAATGAAAGAATGCTGCCCAAATACATGCACACACACATGCACACACACACATATATATATATATATATATATATATATATATATATTTTCAGTTCATTTTTTGTTATTATTATTGGAGAAATGATTATAAAGTGCTCAATTACTTCTGTAAGAGCTGTATTTATTTATAGTCACCAGTACATTTAAAAGTCCGTTTTACCAATGGTTTCGGAACATCACTTTTAGGTGATTATCCGTCATCAGAAACCTAAAAGTGATGTTCCGAAACCATTGGTAAGACGGACTTTTAAATGTATTGGTGACTATAAATAAATATATATATATATATAAACATTATAGCTCTCATATCGGAATGGAGTGATGTGTCATATACAAAATAATCGTTGTATACTTATCTCTGGACCGGTACTACTTTGAGAGGCTGGAATCTGGTTGCTGGGCTGATGTTGAGTTGGCTGGTAGTTCTTTGATGTTTTGAGTCTGGAAACCAATTTGGGGTGCTCAAGAACATCTTGCCTTGTACCATTTATAGTTTTTTTGTAATAACACAAGGCAACTTATTTTTCTCATGAGATTTTTATTTTCCCCCTCAAGCCAAACTGCACTGAGTAAGAGACCACGTCTCACTCTGTCAAAGCATCATTCCAAACTCACCTAACATTCTCACCTCTCACTCTTACTCTTTCACACTTCACCACATGATGTCTCTTCGACCAATAAGAAAATGGCATGTCGTGTTGTGCTGACTCATCCTAAAAAATTTTCCATACTAACTTACTGGCTCTTTTCATTCTCTCTCTATCTTTCTCTATTATGTTATATATATATATATATATATATATAACAGATACTTACAAATGATTGAGATCTCTATTTTTATATTTATTTCAACTTCAGGTCAAGATAAAGAGAATGACGATGACATACAAATTGTATCCGCCAGTTTTCCAAATTCAAAACGTGAGATAATTTTCTTTCTAACAGTATTGTTTAATTTAAATTCCTGTGGGATAGTATCATGTAAATTAGCATTTCCAATGCATTTTTATAGTAAAAATCATTTCCAATGCATTTTTATAGTAAGAATCATTTCCAATGCATTTTTATAGTAAGAATCATTTCCAATGCATTTTTATAGTAAGAATCATTTTCAATGCATTTTTATAGTAAGAATCATTTTCAATGCATTTTATAGTAAGAATCATTTTCAATGCATTTTTATAGTAAAAATCATTTCCAATGCATTTTTACAGTAAAAATCATTGTCCAATGCATTTTCATAGTAAGAATCATTTCCAATGCATTTTTATAGTAAGAATCATTTTCAATGCATTTTTATAGTAAGAATCATTTTCAATGCATTTTTCATAGTAAGAATCATTTCCAATGCATTTTTGTAGTAAGAATCATTTCCAATGCATTTTGTAGTAAAAATCATTTCCAATGCATTTTTGTAGTAAAAATCATTTCCAATGCATTTTTATAGTAAGAATCATTTTCAATGCATTTTTATAGTAAGAATCATTTTCAATGCATTTTTATAGTAAGAATCATTTTCAATGCATTTTTGTAGTAAAAATCATTTCCAATGCATTTTCATAGTAAGAATCATTTTCAATGCATTTTTATAGTAAGAATCATTTCCAATGCATTTTTATAGTAAGAATCATTTCCAATGCATTTTCATAGTAAAAATCATTTCCAATGCATTTTTATAGTAAGAATCATTTCCAATGCATTTTCATAGTAAAAATCATTTCCAATGCATTTTCGTAGTAAAAATCATTTCCAATGCATTTTTTTTTTGTTTTTTAATTTCAAGCAAAAAGTAAAGATGACGATGGTGAAGTGGAAGTTGTGGGCTGTGACCCACCAAAGCCGAAATGTAAGTTGATCTTTTGCATTCGAGTTATTTTTATCACAAAATATAATGGACATACAGACAGACACAAATCTACTATGAATTGATAATTATGATTACAATCAAACATTTAAAAATTAATCAAATTTCAGCATTAAATAACCCATAAGGAGTTGATATGCCTTTGAAAAAACCAAACCTCAAGTGTTTTTAGCCATTTGTGTTTCTGAATGTAAAGTGAGGGATTATTTTGGTATTATTAATTTTAATTTTTATATTATTTTAAGACTATGTATGATTTAAAGAATGATTGCAATGGAACACTGAAAATGTTTCTTGATGTAAAGTGAGGGATCATTTTGCTATTATAACTATGTTGTAAATTGATCCCCCATTTCTTAGGTTCCATTCATCTTTATAATCAAGTCCATTTTAAGACTGTTTATGTATAATTTTAAAAACATTATTGTAATGGAACATTGAAAATATAAATGGTTAGGATTATAATCAAATTAAATAACCCATAAGGAGTTGATATGCCGTTAAATAAACCAAACCAAACATCAACTGTTTTTAGCCATGTGTTTCTGGATGTAAAGTGAGGGATCATTTTGGTATTATAAACAGTTTGTAAACTGATCCCCCATTTCTTGATCACATTAGATTCCATTCATTTTTGTTTGTTTGTTTATTAATTTTAACGGCATATCAACCCGTCCAGGTTATATCATGCCTAGCGGTTGGGGTGTTATACATATTGTGCATTCATATATATACTTTTAGTAATTGGTTTTAACAATGTGTTAGCATTATTGGGGATTATGTTGTATGGTATTG
This sequence comes from Doryteuthis pealeii, assembly GCA_023376005.1. Lineage (NCBI taxonomy): Eukaryota > Metazoa > Mollusca > Cephalopoda > Myopsida > Loliginidae > Doryteuthis > Doryteuthis pealeii. Next base: position 13,930,157 of record CM042182.1, read on the forward strand.
ATTTGTTTCATGTCTATATTCTATGGTATAATTTTATTTCCCTCAAAAAGGAGAAAATATCCTCTATGTTAACATTTTCAAATAGGTCCTTCATATTGTTTGCTTTAAAATAATGTTTTCTGATGTGAGAAAAAAATCTGCATTCCATCAATAAGTGTTTAACTGTCAGGAGTGTTTGACATGTTTCACATTGTGGTTGTTGTTCTTGTTTGAGTATATAATTCATTTTTTATAATTGAGTATATTTTAAGACTTTTTCTGTATGATTTAAAAATTATTGTAATAGAATGTTGAAAAGATAAATGGTTATGATTATAATCAAACATCTAGAAATGAATCAAATTTCGGCATTAAATAACCCATAAGGAGTTGATATGCCTTTGAATAAACCAAATCAGGTACCTCAAGTGTTTTTAGCCATTTGTGTTTCTGAATGTAAAGTGAGGGATTATTTTGGTATTATAACCAAGTCGTAAATTGATCCCCCATTTCTTGACCATATCAGATTCCATTCATTTTTATAATCAAGTTTATTTTAAGACTTTATGTAGGATTAAAAAAAAATATTTGCAATGGAACACTGAAAATGTTTCTTAATGTAAAGTGAGGGATCATTTTGGTATTATAACTATGTTGTAAATTGATCCCCCATTTCTTAGGTTCCATTCATCTTTATAATCAAATCTATTTTAAGACTGTTTATGTAGGATTAAAAAAGATGTTTGCAATGGAACATTGAAAATAAGAATAGTTATGATTATAATCAAACATTTAAGAAATTAATCAAGTTTTGGCATTGAATAACCCACAAGGAGTTGATATGCCATTAATCAAATTAAACCAAACCATCAACTGCCCTTTTGGCTGGGGCAGAAGAATACACTAACTGCATCTCTGCAGAGGGATAAAATCCCCCTAATGGGCCATGGGTGATGACCCTTGATGCTTAAGGATGGAATCCTGTTAGCTAAGCATTCCATGACATGCAACACTTCACTTTGGCCCTTAATTAGGTTAGATGAGTAGTCAGAGAGGCCTCCTCCGATCAATTGGTTGGTCATGTCAAGCCCTAGCACCTATATGATTTTCCCAACCCTATTACTCTTATGACAAGCCCCAACCCCTTTTAATCATGTTATGTGCTAGAAGGCAGTAGCTGAGGATCTTACCGCCCTGTCAGCTAGGGCGTTAGAATGCACCTCTGCAAAGGGGTAAGACTCCCCTAAATGGGGCCACCTGTTGGCCGTGGGTGGCGACCCGTGATACTTAAGGATAGAACTCATGTGGTTGAGCAGTCCATGACTTGCAATACTCCACTTTGGCCCTATCTTGGGCTAGAACGGGCGGTTGGAGAGGCCCCCTCCAATCAATTGGCTGGTCATGTCAAGCCCTAGCACCTATATGATTGCCCCAACCCTATTGCCCTTATGGCAAGCCCTGGGCACCTATATGATTGCTCCAACCTTACTGCCCTTATGGCAACTGCCAATCCTCTTTATCATATGGTTGCTAGAAGGCGGTGACTGAGGGTCTACATGTCTTGGGAATGACGTTAAACTCTATCAGATCATGAGGTTCCAATTCTGGAGGTTTGGGGAATATGGAGCACCCCTTCATCACCATTGCTCCCTGGTCCACTCTGAACCGGAGTAGTAGTACCTGTTAGGGTCCCATCTATGGGTTAAATAGAAAAACATGAATTTTTAAAAAAAGATTGAGTAAAATGAATAAAACAAAATGTATAATTTTGATATTTCAGACTGTTACCCTCATCTTTATCAAAATAATTCATATCAAGCCTCATCTCATAAATACATACAAGTATATGGACCGGGTTAGCTCAGTCGGTAAAGCGTTTGGCTAGAAACCACAAGGTTCCTAGTTCGATACCGGTCCTCGCCAATCAGCATATGAATAGCACAGGATCTGTGCGGTAAAGTAAGGAGCTGACGGTAGGTGTTGCGCTCCACCTCAGATGCTAACATAATCTCCTTGGTCTAGCACAAGTGAAAAGGGGATAGATTCCCTCGCTGATTGGCTGATACCAACTTTAGGCCGCCCCGATGACTTTACTTTACATACTATAAGTATAAAAACAAAACATCTTTGGCATGAAGTAATCCTACAAGAGTTGACATGCTGTAATATCCAGTCAACCAAACCATCAACATTTATTATGTTTTATTTTCTCTCGTGTCACAGCCGAACCACAAGTAATCAAAGTGTTCCCCCCAACTGCCAAGGGAGAAAAACCAGTCCACAAACCGGCTATGAAGAAAGATGATCAGAAAGGTGATTCAATATATTCACTTTATTCATTTTTTTTTTCATATTGCTAATATATATATATATATATATATATATATATATATAATCATAAAGGTACATGGTAATAACCTAATCGAGTTTCACCATAAGGATCTTCAGGGTTAAATCCACTGGATTAATCAAGACATTGATTAATTGCAGTTGATTTCACATGTGTGTTCTTATCGCGATAAAAACACACATGTGAAATCAACTGCAATTAATCAATGTCTTGATTAATCCAGTGGATTTAACCCTGAAGATACTTATGGTGAAACTCGAGTAGGTTATTACCGTGTACCTTAATGATAATAAATTTGCTCTACTAACGTATTGAGCACTTTATATTTATTATATCGCTGCCTTATCATTGTGAAACTTGAATCAACTAACCACTGTGACCATTTTCAGCGGTAAGTCACTTTTTCCACAAATACCACATTATATATACTAGTAAATATATGCACCCTCCGGGTGCAAGTACTTAAGTTTTTATGTAATAAAATATCATATTAAATTAGAAAGACTAACAAAATAAGAATGAACAAAAAAAAAAAGATTTGCAACATTGCAAAAATTTAGTAATGAAAGACGGGAGGGGTGGAAGAGTAAGTTTCAGTTGTTCTATTTTTTGATTATAGGGGCTATAATCAAAAAATAGAACAACTGAAACTTACTCTTCCACCCCTCCCGTCTTTCATTACTAAATTTTTCTAATTTAAGTATTTAGTTAAAATAGGAAGTAAAGAATAAAATTACAGTTATTTCTTCTTGTAAATAATTTTCTTTTAAGATTTATCTCCGAGATTTTTGCTCATATTCAATAAGATAAAACCAAACAATTAGAAATCAATAATACTAAGCACATATTTATTAAAATCAAATTTTTAATATCAATATGCAAATAAGCCTTCCCATTCACACTGTATGCCGCTATTTTGTTGTATATATAAATACAATCACATGTTATTAGTATGTAGATATGGTCAACAGTATTGATAATGTAAAACAATTTTATCAATAATTGAAGGTTTAAAAGAATGAAACCATGGATAATTTGACGTAAATAATTAAGAGAATTGTGACTTGAGTAGTGATATAGTTTTGGTTATAGACAGAAAAACACACAATCTCCATTATAATAAGATATATATATATATATATATAAATTCTAAATTATTTAAAACACCACTGTCAATACTCAACATACAAAAAAATACAAAAATTCAACTTTTTACGACTGGTCACAATCTAAGAATTATCCTGTTATTTCTATAGATTAATGTACAGCATGGTCGGAAAGTTTGGTCACCCCTACATATTTTTATTTTAGGGGTAAAATAATTAAATAACATTATTAAAGCAAAAAATAATAATTATTTAACTTATGTATCAAAACTATGTAGGGGTGACAAGACTTTATGACCACCTTGTAGATTAATGTACAGCGTGGTCGGAACGTCTTGTCACCCCTACATATTTTTATAGGTAAAATAATTACATAACTTATATATTATTAAAACAAAAAATAATGAAAATTAAAACAATATCTGGGGTGACAAGACTTTCGGACCACTCTGTAGATTAATGTACAGCGTGGTCTGAAAGTCTTGTCACTCCTACATATTTTTTTATAGGTAAAATAATTACATAACTTATATATTATTAAAACAAAAAACAATGAAAATTGAAGCAATATTTAGGGGGTGACAAGACTTTCAGACCACCCTGTAGATTAATAGGTAATCTTCAACTTGTTCCTCGTAAATTCCTACTATGAAATAAACTGAACTCTCATTTTATGTCCGTGTTTTTGCAATAAATGTTTTTAAATAAAGAAAATATATTTAGTATTGTAAAATAACGGGTGCAAGAAACACAAAACATTTATTGCAAAAACACGGACATAAAATGAGGGTTCAGTTTATTTTATGGTAGGAATTTACGAGGAACAAGTTAAGGATTACCGAATAATGTACAGCATGGTTGGAAAGTCTTGTCACCCCCCAGATATTTTTATTTTAGGGGTAAAATAATTAAATAACTTATATTGTTAAAACAAAAAATGAGTATTATTTTAATTTTTCGGACTATTATCTTCATCTTTATTGTTATCTACACAACGTTTCAGCCGATGTGCCCTCCAGCCTTCTTCAGGTGTTTCTTCAAAACAATGAATGTTAAAACAATATTCAGAGCTGACAAGAATTTCAGACCACCATGTGTGCATTTAATTAACCCCTTCACTACTAACAGGATACAGTACCAGGTTAATTTCAAAGTAGAGTACAGCTGGTTTCAATTCAAGGTTTTCTTTCTCCTTGAAAGTGGGGCTTGGAATACACCAACTGTACCCCTCCCCGCCAAAAAATAGGGGTGGTTATCCTGGGTAAGGCACTAACCTATATGCTGCTTTTTTTTTTTTTGCTTTTTTTTTAAATTAATTTGTTTTTCTAACCTGTTCCATTAACCCTCTTAATATTATATTTCCTCCCCCTCCAGCAGATGACGTTCAGATCATCCATGTGTACCCCCCTGGTCAATCAGGACAACAACCTATACACAAACCAACCACAGAAGGTAGTTTATAAATTCATTGCTTTTGTAGTTGTAGTAAATTTGTAGCAATTTGTTTTTTGTAATATAAAGTATAAAAGTCTTTTTCTTTCTTAAGAACCAATTTTAAGTTATTGATGATTTCTGATTTTTCCTAGCAATATCAATATCCCGGTGTGGCAGTGAATCTAACACAAATTTTTTTTTCTATTATTATTTCACATATATTGAACATTATTTTTACCAAAAAGAAAGTTTGGTGTTTGCCCAGAACCGAAACTACAACATCAGTTAGAATTTTGCAAATCGGAAATCATTAATAATTCAAAACTGGTTAACATTCAAACTTTTTTTTATAGGATTTTTGGATTCCTTGGGCAAAAATATTTTTTTAAACCAATTTTTAGGAGTAGGGAAGATCTAGAACTCATTTTACAAACAAAAATAGATTACAAAAAGTCGCCATTTTTCGCGACCCCCCTCAAATTTGGAGAGGTAAAAATTGACATAACTCTGCCAATTCTTGGGGATTGTCTAACTTTGACATAGTCCAGGCCTGTACAAAATTTCAGAAAAATTGAAGGGGGTGGGTGACATGGCCTGGATGATTTAACATGGAATTATCCACTAGTATTACTACAAAGGAGCTGATGGTAGATGTGGCGCTCCACCTCAGACGCCAAAACAATCTCCTTGGTCTAGCGCTATTGAAAAGGGGATAGACTCCCTCGTTGACTGGCTAATAACGACTTTAGGCTGTCCTGATGACTTTACTGATTACTACAAGTAATAGTAATAAAAATAAGTAGCAGTACCTGTGGATATACCACAGTATGACGATTTAATTATTACAATGTTTGATATGTTTACTTAAGAGCTATTGCTAAATAATTCAACGTGTAAAAAGTATCATAATCTTTTAATACTTTTTTTTAATTGCGTCACTGCGTTAACACATACTGTGTATGAGTGGCCATGTTTACACTGTAAAGACAGCAAGCAAAATGGCACGATCAGGCCCAAATTTTTTGTATAATTACATTAAATAAGCCACTGGAAATGAAATAGAAAATTATATTATTATTATACGTTATAATATTAAAACAAAAAATAATGAAAGTTAAAACAATATGTCGGGGTGGCAAGACTTTCGGACCACCCTGTAGATTAATGTACAGCATGGTCGGAAAGTCTTGTCATCCCTACATATTGCTTTTTTTAAGAGGTAAAATAATTCCATAACTTATATATTATATTATTAAAACGAAAAATAATGAAAGTTAAAACAATATGTAAGGGGTGGCAAGACTTTCGGACCACCCTGTAGATTAATGTACAGCGTGGTCGGAAAGTCTTGTTACCTTCATATATTTTGTTTCTATATGGAGGCGCGTGGGCTAGTGGTTAGAGTCGTGGAAAATGGACTCGTTGATTCGAGTTCAATTCCTAGATGAAGCTGTTTGCATTTCACATAGCGCTAATACCCTTGGGAAAGGTATGAATCCATATATTCTCCCTCCAGCCATGGGTTAAATAGTAGGGCAGACTGAGCTCTTCAGGCTTGGGTAGGTAACCAGTCTAGGAGAGGGATAACTCTGAATTCAAAATTCCTGAGGTCGGTCGTTGATTGGGTTTGTGGCAACCCTTGATGCACCAATTCTTTCCTATCGACTGCGCCAAAAAGTGTGGATGGTCCAACACAAGTCTTCACCACTATAAACAAATCACTGTGTGGACGTTCATTGTATGAACACTCATACGTCGAAATCGACGGGAGAGTCCATCATTTTGTTTCTAGAAGTAAAATAAATACATAACATATTAAAACAAAAAAAATGTAGGGGTCCAAAAGACCCCCCCCCCTCCATTTTTTTCTTAGGTGAAATAATTACATATAATACTTATACTTATATATTATATTATCAAACCAAGAAAGAATGAAAGTTAAAACAATTAGTCGGGGTGACAAGATTTTCAGACCATCCAATGTGTATTTAATTAACCACTTAATTAACCACTTCACTACTAACAGTATACAGTACAAGGTTAATTTCAAAGCAGAGTACAGCTGGTTTTTATTCAAGGTTTTCTTTCTCCTCGAAAGTAGGTCTTAGAATACACCAACTGTACCCCTCCCACTGCAGAGGAGTAAGACACCCCACCTCCGCCAAAAAAAATGGGGGTGGGGTATCCTAGGTAAGGCACTAACCTACATCCTGCTATCTTTTTTTTTTTTAATTTAATTAATTTGTTTTTCTAACCTGTTCTATTAACCGTCTTAATATTATATTTCCTACCCCCCTCCAGCAGATGACGTTCAGATCATCCATGTGTACCCCCCTGGTCAATCAGGACAACAACCTATACACAAACCAACTGCAAAAGGTAGTTTACAAAATCATTGCTTGTGTAGTTGTAGTAAATTTGTAGCAAATTTGTATTTTGTAATATAAAGTATAAAAGTTTTTTGTTTTTTTCTTTTTAATACTTTTATATATTTATATATATTTTATGTGACATGAAAAATATTCAATGTTAAAATATACTTTCACTAATGTCTAACATCTCCTCTGTCTCTTTCTCTCAATTGATACATCTATTTCCTCTCTCTCTCTCTCACAACTAATCTGTCTAACTCTCCCTCTCTCAATTGATCTGTCTGTCTGTCTCTCTGTCTCTGTCTCTCTCTTGCAACTAATCCATCTATCTATCTCTCTTTCAATTAATTTATCTATCTCTCTCTCTCATGATTGATCTGTCTATCCCCACTCTCTCTATCCCCACTCTTTCTCTCTCTCTCTCTCCCACTCTCTTTCTCTCTCTCTCTCCCACTCTTTCTTTCTCTCTCTCTCTATCCCACTCTTCTTTCTCTCTCTCTCTATCCCCACTCTCTCTTCTCTCTCTCTCTCTATCCCACTCTTTCTTTCTCTCTCTCTCTCTATCCCCACTCTTTCTTCTCTCTCTCTATCCCCCACTCTTTCTCTCTCTCTATCCCCACTCTTCTCTCTCTATCCCCACTCTTTCTCTCTCTCTATCCCCACTCTTCTCTCTCTCTATCCCCACTCTTTCTCTCTCTCTCCCACTCTTTCTCTCTCTCTATTCTCTCTCTCTATCCCCACTCTTTCTCTCTCTCTATCCCCACTCTTTCTCTCTCTCTATCCCCACTCTTTCTCTCTCTCTCTCTCCTCTATCCCCACTCTTTCTCTCTCTCTATCCCCACTCTCTCTCTCTCTCTCTCTCTCTCTATCCCCACTCTCTCTCTCTATCCCCACTCTCTCTCCCCACTCTCTCTCTCCCTCCCCACTCTCTCTCTCCCTCTCTCCCCCCACTCTCTCTCTCCCTCTCTCCACTCTCTCTCTCTCTCTCCCCTCTCTCTCCACTCTCTCTCTCTCTCTTTTGCAACTGATCCATACCTCTCACAACTAATCCATACATATCTATCTCTTTGTCTCTCGGAACATGTCTGTCTGTCTGTCTCTCTATCTCTCTTGCAGCATATCTGTCTATCTCTCGGAACATATCTGTCTCTCTCTATCTCTCTTAAACTCTATCTGATGGTGAGGTTCCAGTTCTGGAGATCTGAGGAATGTTGAGCACTCCTTCATCACCATTACTCCCAGGTCCACTCTGACCCAGTGTGGTAGTACCTGTTAGGGTCCCATCTATGGGTTAAATAGAAAAATGTATTCATTAAAAACATTGAGTATCCAATTAAGAATGACTTTATTTCAAAACTTTATCGGCATTAAATGACCCACTGAGGTTGATATGACATAAACCACACCAAACTCAAACCAAATTCTTCATTTAATCATTTGTGTATCAAAATCTTTGGTAAACAACATGGTCTTGTGTGCTGTAAAAATTTCTGACACAGATTCCCTTCAGTCCGAGATTTATGCCATTATAATGCTGGAATAACAAAGCACCTTGTTATATATATATATTTTTTTTTTTTTTTTTTTTTTTTTCTTTCAGCTAATCCTCCAAAATCTGTCCAAGACTGGCTCGATCGGAATTACCAAATTCACAAACCCTATGTTCCGCACAATCCAGACAATCTGAGTCAGGCAAAACTTTTCTATGATGATTTTGAAAATACAAACAAAAATGAGATGAGGCCAGGTAAGATTTTTTTTTTGGGGGGGGGGTCGTTTTTCCTTTTTTTTTTTTTTTTCTTTTTTTTTCTTTTCTTTTCTTTTCTTTTCTTTTCTTTTCTTTTTCTTTTCTTTTCTTCTTTTGTTCTTCTTTTTTGTTTCTTTTCTTTTTTGTTTCTTTTCTTTTTTTTTCTTTTTTTTTTTTTCTTTCTTTTCTTTTTTGTTTCTTTCTTTTTTTTTTCTTTTCTTTTTTGTTTCTTTTTTTTTTTTTTCTTTTTTTTTCTTTTTTTCTTTTTTTTTTTCTTTTTTTTTCTTTTTTGTTTCTTTTCTTTTTCGTTCTTTTCTTTTTCGTTCTTTTCTTTTTCGTTTCTTTTCTTTTCGTTTCTTTTTCTTTCTTTTTCTTTTCTTTTCTTTTTTTTTCTTTTCTTTTTTTTTTTCTTTTCTTTTTTTGTCTCTTTTTGATTTCTACAAGGGTGAGTTAAAAAGTAATACCATTTTCTTTAGAATAGGTCGGGTTAGCTCAGTCGGAAGAGCGTTCGGCTAGAGACCACAAGGTTTCTAGTTCGATACCGACCCTCGTCAACTCAGCGTTATGAGTAGCATAGGGATCTGTACGGCAAAGTAAGGAGCTGATGGTAGGTGTGGCACTCCACCTCAGACACAAAAACAATCTCCTTTGTCTAGCGCTAGTGAAAAGGGGATAGACTCCCTCGCTGATTGGCTGATATCGACTTTAGGCCACCCTGACGACTTCATGGGCCAGCTTTGCTCATTCAGTAGAGTGTCCAGCTAGTGACAAGGGTATAGACTCCCTCGCTGATTGGCCGATACCGACTTTAGGCCATCCCGATGACTTTACTTACTAACACAGGAGCCGGCTTAGAGGCCTGTTTAGCTCAGTCGGTATTCACCTCGGAATCCCAAGGTTCTGAGTTTGATACCAGTCCCTGCCAACTCAGTGTATGAGTAGCACAGATTGTATAATCTGATCTGTGTGGTAAAGTGGGGAGCTGACAGTAAGTGTGACACTCCACGACAGCAAAAATACTCCCTCTGGTCTAGCACTAGAGAAAAGGGGATAGACTCCCTGACTGTCCGGCTGATACCAACACTAGGCCACTTCTGTTCATCTTTGGTATCTTACGTTCTTCTTCCAGCGTCTGGACCTAGTCTTGGGGACTTCGTGTCTGGTCTTCTAGGTCATTCTTGTTGCCAAGACATTCATCAACCACAAAACCATATTATTTATTTAAAGTTTTATTTTTTAACTAAACATAGCGCGCGTGTGCAGTGAGTCTCAGCTAAAGCAGTAACATCTTATCTGCCTGACGTCCAAGCTGAAACTGAAGACCCAACCAGGTCCCACGGGACTTCACATATTTTGCGGGCTTTCTGTAATATTCCATGGAAAGTCCCGCCCGTGATATGAAAAGGGCCATCCCCTCAGAAATACAGGGGATTGACAATAATCTTATGCAACCGCATGGCATCCTTCTGTCTATGAGAGACAATGGAGTAGTGTCCAATTTAAAAAAAAATTTTTTAACTACATGGCCTGGGTGGGTTCATATTGGAGGATGAGCTGTTGCCCAAGCAGCAAATCCCCCCTCTCCACACTGCCACTGTGATCCAAAGGAAAGGTAAGGAACCAATGCAGTTTGGAAGCGGTAATGTCGCAGGAGTTTCTGGGTTGCACTGGATTTCAGCATTACAACACCTTAGGGACTTCGGCACCTGATTTATTTTGGGGGTTTACTCCCCTAGCCCTTCTTTGAGATGGGCAAAGCCGTTAGGCAGCGGAGGTTTTATGTCGGACTTTTCCTTGACTTTGATGGTTTGCCGACCATAGGGTAAATAGATATATGAACTTATTGGTTATTTCCTATAACTCCAACATAAACAAAGGGGAACCACTCTTGACTGATAAATTATTTATTTTCCCATTAAATTAACCCTAACCCTAACCACGTCTTCTTTTTTCCTAGTAGACCAATAAATAAATAAATAATTTATCAATCAAGAGTGGTTCCCCTTTGTTTATGTTGGACTTATAGGAAATAACCCTTAATTCTTAGCTTAAAAAAATATACTAAGGACGTATTAGTTTTTTATTGTACCTACATATGATGGTATATACCAACAAATAAAGACATATTTGTAATTCTTAGCTTCTTTGTAATAACGAATAAATTTATCAGTCAAGAGTGGTTCCTCTTTGTTTATGTTGGAGTTATAGGAAATAACCATTTTATTATACTACCTGTTTAATAACTTGTGAACCCATTTAAGTATCACTGTGCCAAAAGACTGTTTATATTGAACTTTTTTTTCTTCTCTCTCGTTGCAGATTATCGTCAACAAGGAACATTTTATGGTGGTCGTATGACAGTCAAACGACTTGAGCTTGTACGTGGGGCAATGAAAACAGTTATAGATTCATTACACAAGTAAGTAAAAAATATGATTGGCATATATATATATATATGTATATATCAATAAAGGAAGAACTCAATACAGTAATCCCATAATAAATTTATTTCGATGAAAATTGGGGCCCATATAAATCTAAGTTGATTTAAACCGGCTCCCCAAATTTTCGCCTCATCAGATGGGTCTCAAAAAAAAAAAAAAAAGATAAGTGAATTGAGACCCATCTGATGAGGCGAAAATTTGGGGAGCCGGTTTAAATCAACTTAGATTTATATGGCCCCAATTTTCGTCGAAATAAATTTATTATGGGATTACTGTATCGAGTTCTTCCTTTATTGATAAATATTGCTCTGTATATAATCTAAAAGGTTATTTTACATTGAGCTCTCTTTAGTGACTTAATGATTCACTGTATTTATACATACTGGATCATCAATATTTGTACAGTGGATCTTAGAAATCACATATAGAATCATCCCTTACTACCAAGTTTTGGATAAATCTCTTATATATGTATATATATATTTAAATTGTAATTCCAGTGTCATTTACATTATTAATCTGAACAAAGTGGGTAAGTCAACTGTTGTCATTGGCATCCTTCTGTCTATTGAAGATAATGGCATAGTGTCCACTTTTTCTTTTTTTTTTTTCATCATCTGCAACTGTGTTAGTGGCTGAACAAACCAATTTTTGAATAGCAATCTCTGGTGCAGTGATTGGAAACAAACAGTGATGCTTGCTGGAGTTGCTGTTTTCTCTTCTTCCTTTTGGCTCTCTTTTCTGCAGCGGCTACTTTCCTCTCTTTTTCACTCCTTCTCTTTCATCTACAACTGCGTGAGTGGCTGAACAGACCAATTTATGAATGGCAATCTCTGGTGCAGTGATTGCAAACAAACAGTGATGCTTGCTGGAGATGTTGTTGTCTCTCCTTCCTTATTTCCTCTCTTTTCTGCAGTGGCTTCTTTCCTCTCTTTTTCACTCTTTCTCGTTCCTTATTTGATGAGGAGCTGCCAGGTCATATGGTTTTCTACACTATGGTACAAAATTAACAGGCTACCCATTAATTATGTAACAGTGTTTGAAATATGATTGTTTTTTTTCCTGACAACTTGACACTTGTCCAAAGGAAGCCGATACATTGGCGGATCCTGTGATGCTTAAGGACGGAGTCTTTGGTGGATGAGCAGTCCATGACATGCAACACTCCACTTTGGCCCTTTCTTGGGCTAGACGGGCGGTCAGAGAGGGCCCCTTCCGATCAATCAACTGGTCACGTCAGGCCCTAGCACCTATATGATTGCCAGAACCCTATTGCCCTTATGGCAAGCCTAAACCTTTTTATCATATGGATGCTAGAAGGCGGTGGCTGCGGGTCTACATGTCCTGGGAATGACGTTAAACTCTATCTGATGGTGAGGTTCCAGTTCTAGAGGTTTGGGGAATGTGGAGCACCCCTTCATCACCTTTGCTCCCTGGTCCACTCTGACCCGGAGTGGTAGTACCTGTTAGGGTCCCATCTATGGGTTAAATAGAAAAACATGAGTTTATAAAAAAAATTGTGTATCCATTAAGAATTCATTTATTTCAATACTTTGTCAGCATTAAATGACCCACTGAGGTTGATATATTTTTTGTTTTTTACATCTATCTCTCTCCACGATTAGCTGAAGTCTGATTTTCTCTTAGCTAACTTCCCACATTCCCACCGGCAAACAGAAGTGTAGGTCAACACAAGGTTAAGAGATATCAATCATCCCTCCTGTGTTTTCCACTAATTTTAAAATCTACACTATGGTACAAAATTAACAGGCTACCCATCAATTATGTAACAATATTTGAAATATGATTTTTTTTTTTCCAGACAACTTGACACCTGTCCAAAGGAAGCCGATACATTGGCGGATCCTGAAGGTCTGAAGGTTACCCTAATGCAGCACCAAAAACAAGCTTTAGCATGGCTCACTTGGAGAGAAAATCAAATTCCTTCAGGAGGAATTTTGGGTAAGGAATTCTAAAAAAGAAATAAATGTTTTTCTGAGATTTTTCAGGTGAGATCTTTTTAGTGATAGCAATACAAAAAAAAATTAAAAAATTGATATAACAGTTCTTACAATATTCTTTTTGAAATTAGTTAAAACTAAACACTCCTAATGCCATCTAATGATAAACTCAAAAACAATATTAATGCAACCATAATTGTTTTATGAACTGAAGTGCTTCTCTATATCAAGTAAAAAATTTTGTTTCTATACAGCAAGACTAAGAGACAAATATAAAAAATCACTTCTATTATTTGTTGACCAGTAATTTTTGCTATGAAAATGCATTGGACAATGATTTTTACTATGAAAATGCATTGGAAATGATTTTTACTATAAAAATGCATTGGACAATGATTTTTACTATGAAAATGCATTGGACAATGATTTTTACTATGAAAATGCATTGTAAATGATTTTTACTATGAAAATGCATTGGACAATGATTTTTACTATGAAAATGCATTGGAAATGATTTTTACTATGAAAATGCATTGGACAATGATTTTTACTATAAAAATGTATTGGACAATGATTTTTACTATGAAAATGCATTGGAAATGATTTTTACTATGAAAATGCATTGGAAATGATTTTTACTATGAAAATGCATTGGACAATGATTTTTACTATGAAAATGCATTGGACAATGATTTTTACTATGAAAATGCATTGGACAATGATTTTTTACTATGAAAATGCATTGGAAATGATTTTTACTATGAAAATGCATTGGACAATGATTTTTACTATGAAAATGCATTGGACAATGATTTTTACTATGAAAATGCATTGGAAATGATTTTTACTATGAAAATGCATTGGAAATGATTTTTACTATGAAAATGCATTGGACAATGATTTTTACTATGAAAATGCATTGGACAATGATTTTTACTATGAAAATGCATTGGACAATGATTTTTACTATGAAAATGCATTGGACAATGATTTTTACTATGAAAATGCATTGGACAATGATTTTTACTATGAAAATCATCTTACGGTCAAGTCACGTTCCCACTAGATTACCAAAGTTAAGCTGCAATGAGCCTGATCAATACTTAGATAAGTGTCCATTTAAGCCAGCACAGATACTATAAACTGAATATTAAAATGAATTGATTTGGTATTAAATGACCTAAAAAGGGTTGATATGCCTTAAACCAACCAGCCAACCAATTTCCTAATGATAGACCTTTTCTTTTTCTTTTCTTTTTCTGTAGCTGATGATATGGGCCTGGGAAAGACCTTAACAATGATATCTTTAATTCTTACACAAAAGCAACGATCAAATGAAGGTGCGGATGGAACTGCTGAAACTTCTAAATGGTTTGGAAAAAGTAAGTACCAGAGTTTTGTTATAATCCGATCATCAGACACTTTTTCTTTTTCAATTTCTCTTTTCCCTTGATAAATAAATAGATAGATATTACAGTTTCTCTCTCTCCCTCTCTCAGTATGTATGTGTGTGTAATATATATATATATATAATATATATATGAGAGAGGGAGAGGTTTTAAACCTGCTCTGCTATTATAGTATTTATCCATACACATGAAATTAATGAGAATTATTTCTACCAATTTATTGATACACATGAATTTAATGAAAATTATTTCTATAAACAAACCATATATATGAAAAAACAATATTCTATTCCAGAATCTTTTCTCTACAATATTCAAATAGAATATTCCAGAGGGGGCGTCATCTTTTCTCTACAATATTCAAATAGAATATTCCAGAGACGGGGCGTCATCTTTTCTCTACAATATTCAAATAGAATATTCCAGATTCTCTACAATATTCAAATAGAATATTCCAGAGGCGACAATATTCAAATAGAATAGAGGGGGCGTCATCTTTTTCTACAATATTCTTCATCTTTTCTCTACAATATTTCAAATAGAATATTCCAGAGGGGGCGTCATCTTCTCTACAATATTCTAGAATATTCAAATAGAATATTCCAGAGGGGGCGGTCATCTTTTCTCTACAATATTCAAATAGATATTCCAGAGGGGGCGTCATCTTTTCTCTACAATATTCAAATATTCAAATAGAATATTCCAGAGGGGCGTCATCTTCTCTACAATATTCAAATAGAATATTCCAGACGGGCGTCATCTTTTCTCTACAATATCAATAGAATATTCCAGAGGGGGCGTCATCTTTTTCTTTTCTCAATATTCAAATAGAATATTCCAGACGGGGCGTCATCTTTTCTCTACAATATTCAAATAGAATATTCCAGACGGGGCGTCATCTTTTCTCTACAATATTCAAATAGAATATTCCAGACGGGCGTCATCTTTTCTCTACAATATTCAAATAGAATATTCCAGACGGGGCGTCATCTTTTCTCTACAATATTCAAATAGAATATTCCAGAGGGGGCGTCATCTTTCTCTACAATATTCAATAGAATATTCCAGACGGGGCGTCATCTTTTCTCTACAATATTCAAATAGAATATTCCAGAGGGGGCGTCATCTTTTCTCTACAATATTCAAATAGAATATTCCAGACGGGGCGTCATCTTTTCTCTAAATATCAAATAGAATATTCCAGAGTCATCTTTTCTCTACAATATTCAAATAGAATATTCCAGACGGGCGTCATCTTTTCTCTACAATATTCAAATAGAATATTCCAGAGGGGGCGTCATCTTTTCTCTACAATATTCAAATAGAATATTCCAGAGGGGGCGTCATCTTTTCTCTACAATATTCAAATAGAATATTCCAGAGGGGCGTCATCTTTCTCTACAATATTCAAATAGAATATTCCAGAGGGGGCGTCATCTTTTCTCTACAATATTCAAATAGAATATTCCAGACGGGGCGTCATCTTTTCTCTACAATATTCAAATAGAATATTCCAGACGGGGCGTCATCTTTCTCTACAATATTCAAATAGAATATTCCAGAGGGGCGTCATCTTTTCTCTACAATATTCAAATAAAATATTCCAGAGGGGGCGTCATCTTTCTCTACAATATTCAATAGAATATTCCAGAGCGTCATCTTTCTCTACAATATTCAAATAGAATATTCCAGAGGGGCGTCATCTTTTCTCTACAATATTCAAATAGAATATTCCAGAGGGGCGTCATCTTTCTCTACAATATTCAATAGTCCAGAGGGGGCGTCATCTTTTCTCTACAATATTCAAATAGAATATTCCAGACGGGGCGCAATATCCAGAGGGGCGTCATCTTTTCTCTACAATATTCAAATAGAATATTCCAGACGGGGCGTCATCTTTTCTCTACAATATTCAAATAGAATATTCCAGAGGGGCGTCATCTTTTCTCTACAATATTCAAATAGAATATTCCAGAGGGGCGTCATCTTTTCTCTACAATATTCAGAATATTCCAGACGGGGCGTCATTTCTCTACAATATTCAAATAGAATATTCCAGAGGGGGCGTCATCTTTCTCTACAATATTCAAATAGAATATTCCAGAGGGGGCGTCATCTTTTCTCTACAATATTCAAATAGAATATTCCAGAGGGGCGTCATCTTTTTCTCTACAATATTCAAATAGAATATTCCAGACGGGCGTATCTTTCTCTCTCAATATTCAAATAGAATATTCCAGAGGGGGCGTCATCTTTTCTCTACAATATTCAAATAGAATATCGATATTCAAATAGAATATTCCAGACGGGGGCGTCATCTTTTCTCTACAATATTCAAATAGAATATTCCAGACGGGCGTCATCTTTTCTCTACAATATTCAAATAGAATATTCCAGACGGGGCGTCATCTTTTCTCTACAATATTCAAAATAGAATATTCCAGAGGGCGTCATCTTTTCTCTACAATATTCAAATAGAATATTCCAGACCGGGCGTCATCTTTTCTCTACAATATTCAAATAGAATATTCCAGACGGGCGTCATCTTTTTCTCTACAATATTCAAATAGAATATTCCAGACGGCGTCATCTTTTCTACAATATTCAAATAGAATATTCCAGACGGGGCGTCATCTTTTTCTCTACAATATTCAAATAGAATATTCCAGACGGGGCGTCATCTTTTCTCTACAATATTCAAATAGAATATTCCAGACGGGGGCGTCATCTTTTCTCTACAATATTCAAATAGAATATTCCAGACGGGGCGTCATCTTTTCTCTACAATATTTCAAATAGAATATTCCAGACGGGGCGTCATCTTTTCTCTACAATATTCAAATAGAATATTCCAGAGGGGCGTCATCTTTTCTCTACAATATTCAAATAGAATATTCCAGACGGGGGTCATCTTTTTCTCTACAATATTCAAATAGAATAATTCCAGACGGGGCGTCATCTTTTCTCTACAATATTCAAATAGAATATTCCAGACGGGGCGTCATCTTTTCTCTACAATATTCAAATAGAATATTCCAGACGGGGCGTCATCTTTTCTCTACAATATTCAAATAGAAATTTCCAGAGGGGGCGTCATCTTTTCTCTACAATATTCAAATAGAATATTCCAGACGGGGCGTCATCTTTTCTCTACAATATTCAAAATAGAATATTCCAGACGGGGCGTCATCTTTTCTCTACAATATTCAAATAGAATATTCCAGAGGGGCGTCATCTTTCTCTACAATATTCAAATAGAATATTCCAGAGGGGGCGTCATCTTTTCTCTACAATATTCAAATAGAATATTCCAGAGGGGGCGTCATCTTTTCTCTACAATATTCAAATAGAAATATTCCAGGGGGGCGTCATCTTTTCTCTACAATATTCAAATAGAATATTTCCAGACGGGGCGTCATCTTTCTCTACAATATTCAAATAGAATATTCCAGAGGGGGCGTCATCTTTTCTCTACAATATTCAAATAGAATATTCCAGACGGGGCGTCATCTTTCTCTACAATATTCAAATAGAATATTCCAGACGGGGCGTCATCTTTTCTCTACAATATTCAAATAGAATATTCCAGAGTCATCTTTTTCTACAATATTCAAATAGAATATTCCAGACGGGGCGTCATCTTTTCTCTACAATATTCAAATAGAATATCCAGACGGGGCGTCATCTTTTCTCTACAATATTCAAATAGAATATCCAGACGGGCGTCATCTTTTCTCTACAATATTCAATAGAATATTCCAGACGGGGCGTCATCTTTTCTCTACAATATTCAAATAGAATATTCCAGACGGGCGTCATCTTTTCTCTACAATATTCAAATAGAATATTCCAGACGGGGCGTCATCTTTCTCTACAATATTCAATAGAATATTCCAGACGGGGCGTCATCTTTTCTCTACAATATTCAAATAGAATATTCCAGACGGGGCGTCATCTTTTCTCTACAATATTCAAATAGAATATTCCAGACGGGGCGTCATCTTTTCTCTACAATATTCAAATAGAATATTCCAGACGGGGCGTCATCTTTTCTCTACAATATTCAAATAGAATATTCCAGACGGCGTCATCTTTTCTCTACAATATTCAAATAGAATATTCCAGACGGGGCGTCATCTTTTCTCTACAATATTCAAATAGAATATTCCAGACGGGACGGGGCGTCATCTTTTCTCTACAATATTCAAATAGAATATTCCAGACGGGGCGTCATCTTTTCTCTACAATATTCAAATAGAATATTCCAGACGGGGCGTCATCTTTTCTCTACAATATTCAAATAGAATATTCCAGAGGGGCGTCATCTTTTCTCTACAATATTCAATAGAAATATTCCAGAGGGGGCGTCATCTTTCTCTACAATATTCAAATAGAATATTCCAGAGGGGGCGTCATCTTTTTCTACAATATTCAAATAGAATATTCCAGAGGGGGCGTCATCTTTTCTCTACAATATTCAAATAGAATATTCCAGACGGGGCGTCATCTTTTCTCTACAATATTCAAATAGAATATTCCAGACGGGCGTCATCTTTTCTCTACAATATTCAAATAGAATATTCCAGACGGGGCGTCATCTTTTCTCTACAATATTCAAATAGAATATTCCAGACGGGGCGTCATCTTTTCTCTACAATATTCAAATAGAATATTCCAGACGGGGCGTCATCTTTTCTCTACAATATTCAAAAGAATATTCAGACGGGGCGTCATCTTTTCTCTACAATATTCAAATAGAATATTCCAGACGGGGCGTCATCTTTTCTCTAATATTCAAATAGAATATTCCAGACGGGCGTCATCTTTCTCTACAATATTCAAATAGAATATTCCAGACGGGCGTCATCTTTTCTCTACAATATTCAAATAGAATATTCCAGACGGGGCGTCATCTTTTCTCTACAATATTCAAATAGAATATTTCCAGACGGGGCGTCATCTTTTCTCTACAATATTCAAATAGAGACGGGGCGTCATCTTTTCTCTACAATATTCAAATAGAATATTCCAGACGGGGCGTCATCTTTCTCTACAATATCAAATAGAATATTCCAGACGGGGCGTCATCTTTCTCTACAATATTCAAATAGAATATTCCAGACGGGGCGTCATCTTTCTCTACAATATTCAAATAGAATATTCCAGACGGGCGTCATCTTTTCTCTACAATATTCAAATAGAATATTCCAGACGGGGCGTCATCTTTCTCTACAATATTCAATATTCCAGAAATCTTTTCTCTACAATTTCATTCCAGACGGGGCGTCATCTTTTCTCTACAATATTCAAATAGAATATTCCAGACGGGGCGTCATCTTTTCTCTACAATATTCAAATAGAATATTCCAGACGGGGCGTCATCTTTTCTCTACAATATTCAAATGAATATTCCAGACGGGGCGTCATCTTTTCTCTACAATATTCAAATAGAATATTCCAGACGGGGCGTCATCTTTTCTCTACAATATTCAAATAGAATATTCCAGACGGGGCGTCATCTTTTCTCTACAATATTCAAATAGAATATTCCAGACGGGGCGTCATCTTTTTCTCTACAATATTCAAATAGAATATTCCAGAGGGCGTCATCATCTTTTCTCTACAATATTCAAATAGAATATTCCAGAGGGGGCGTCATCTTTTCTCTACAATATTCAAATAAATATTCCAGATCATCTTTCTCTACAATATTCAAATAGAATATTCCAGAGGGGGCGTCATCTTTTCTCTACAATATTCAAATAGAATATTCCATTCTATTCCAGAGGGGGTGTCATCTTTTCTCTACAATAATGAACGTAATTTCTTTTCAGCAAAATCTGTGATTAAATCTGCTGCCACACTCATAATAACACCTGCATCGTTAATTCATCAATGGAATCACGAGATTAAAAGTCGATGTAAGAATCAACTGTTACGAGTTTTGATTTATCACGGACCAAACAGGGAAAAAGATCTTTCCACGTGAGTATCACACACCCCCCCCAAAAAAAATTTTTCCAAATTCAATAATTTCTTTGATAATTAATTAGACTAGCAAATATATGCACCCTCCGTAGGGTGCAAGTATTTAAGTTTTGATATAATAAAATATCATATTAAATTAGAAAGGCTAATGAAACTGACTAAGAATGCAGATAAAAAGATTTGCAACAGAGGGGGTATAATCGAAAAATAGAACAACTTTGAAACTAACTATTCCATCATTTTCCATTACTCCCCTCTTTCATTGGTAAATTTTCCTAATTTAACTATTTAGTTAAAATAGGAAGTAAAGGATAATATTACAGTTATTTCTTCTTGTAAATAAATTTCTTTTAAGATTTATCCACGAGAATTTTGTTTATATTTCTTAAGATAAAACCAAACAATTAGAAATCAATAATACCAAGCACATATTTATTAAAATAAAATTTTAAATATCAATATGCAAATTAGCCTTCTCGTTCAAACTGTAAACCGCTATTTTGTTGTATATATAAATACAATTGCATGTTATTAGTACGTAGATATGGTCAACAGTATTAATAATGTAAAACAATTTTTATTAATAACTGAAGGTTTAAAAGAATGAAATCATGGAGAATTTGACGTAAATAATTAAGGGAATTGTGACTTGAGTAGTAATATAGTTTCGGTTACAGACAGAAAAACACACAATTTCCATTATAATAGGATATCCCTCCCACTGTGGCATTACTTTCGTATTTTGCCTGGAGAGTTGTCTGCCCATTTAGTTTGCTGGTTCCCGCTAGGGGCCGGTTATATTTAAGCGGCTGGTTTGAACGTCTCTTCCTCTTTTTTCCGGTTGCTCGACCCACGAGGCACCATTATGGGTTAGACTCTGGTCTACCCCCTCTTGTTGGGGCTTTGGCCCCCCTTACATTACTGTAAGTGATTCACACAGCATGGACTATTCCTCGTCTCATGTCTGCGCTTTTATGTTTATTTTTCTACATGTAACTTTGTATTACGTATTTATGTATGTTCATGTACACCTATACTTTATGTATCTTGTTATATCCATGTGCTGTACCATATTAAATGTTTTGTTTATCAAACCTTTGTCGGAGTTTGTATCTGCAAGTATATATCACTTTTAACCTTATACCACCACCACTGACACCTTCGATATGCTTGTCACTGTGTTTCACTGAAAATAAGACAGGGCTTATATTAATTTTCGCTCCAGCTTTTCACTAGGGCTTATTTTTTTTGGGGGGTGGGGTCTTATTCTTCCTAAAAAAAATTTTTCATATATATATATGAGTATAGGTAAAAGGATATGAAAACACCACAAAATGCTGTTAAAGTGAAAACATTTTATAACATATTCATAGCTGATACTGAACAATATTTCGATTTTACAAAAATCATCTTCAGAGCTTGTTTATACTCCACGTTGTTAAGAGCGGAGACAAAAGTAAAATCGAAATATTGTTCAATATCAGCTATGAATATGATATAAAATGTTTTCACTTTAACAGCATTTTGTGGTGTTTTCATATCCTTTTACCTATACTCATATCGTCGGATTCATTTCCTTTCTTAACTTATATATATATATATATATATATATATATATATATATATATTCAACCAGCATTTATGTGTATATTCTTTCTTTATAATGTACCAGAAGCTGCTTCTGGTACATTATAAAGAAAGAATATATGCCTCCCTCTACCCAGGCGACGCTGGGTCGCCTGGGTAGAGGGAGGCGTAGCAAAAAAATTCTTGCAGATCCATTATTACTGAATCACTAGTTGTATCCTCGCAGGATGCCCCATTAAAATCCCTATGTAAAAAAAAAAAAAAAAAAAAAAAAAAAAGACCTTGCGTTGATTCAGCCACTCTGAAAAGAAAAATTATTGTCTACAGTTTAAAATCTTAAATGAAAAAGAAATTCTATGCTGTTATCATTTTAAATTTTATTTTTTAATTATCTTCACTAATATAAATCATACCTTCATTATTTTTGCTCAAAAACCAAGCCCTGGTGATATTTAATGTGTATATATATTTACTTTGTCGTTAATTGTTTTAATTTTCGTAATTTCATCAGGATATACCCATACACACAACTGCCCTTTATATATGTATAGATTACATTCGGACATACATACGCGCAACTGGATAGATAGATAGGTATATCTATTAATAATGGAGATTCACTTCCGGTTTTTGTCTGTAACAAAAACTACGTCACTGCTTACGTCACATTACCCAAAATCATCATAACATAGAATAAATACACTCAAAATTTGAACATGCAACATTAGACAGTCCTCATTGTTTTTTAAAACAAGTTTTAATAAATACATGACTGGTATTATAAATCTATATATAGTTTGTTTTATTTTAATACATATTTAAAGTTTACATTTCAAATTGTTTTATTTTTTAATCCTTTAATCAATTTGATGATTTTACTTACTTAGGGTACAAACTCGTTGACATTGAATTTTTTACTCCCAACACTCAGGCAATATGTTTCAAAAATCTATTTTTACATCGCCCGGAGGGCGTTTTTTTATTTTGTACTTGTTTATGTTATGTATGTTTCTATTTTCCAGTTTGGCGTCATATGATGTTGTGCTGACCACTTACAAGATTATCAGTTCTGAACTTGGGCGGAAAGAGGACAGCAAATGTGCCGATCTTCCTCCAGGAGAACAAGAAAAAATGGAATTAAATCAAGATGATGACAAACAGGTCCTGCTGAACATTTTTTTTCTTTTCTTTTTGTCTTTTGGTAATTTATGAGGAAGTGCATCCTGGTCTCCTGCCTCAAAAATTGCTATCCGGTGACTAATAAGAAATAACGACCTAGCTCAGTCTATTCAAAACTATCCATCTTCATATCCATCTATCTATCTATCTATCTCAATTTTTTCATATTTATCTATATTACTTTAAATACTAAGATTTTCTTTTTATTCATGTTTGTTTAATGTCTTATCTTTTTAGTTTAAATAAACAAGAATTACGACAAAAAAAGAAGCAACTCCCACCCCCAAATACATTTACTTGTCGAAAATATCTATCTATCTCTATTTGTTCATATCTATCTATATTATTTTGTTTGTTTATCTATCTATCTATCTGTCTATTCCAAACTATATATCCATCTTCATATCTAAACAAGAATTACGATGAGCTGGGGTTGTTATTTTAATAGTCACCGGGTAGCAATTTTTGAGACAGGGATGCACTTCCTCATAAATTACCCATCTTTTTATACTAGTGTAAGGTTCAAAGTTATAATAAGTTGAACAAAAGAACTCCGACACAAGTGTTAAACACACTCAAGGACTTTACTACAAGCACATGGAAATGATACATAAAACAGAAATACAAAGAAGATATAAAAAAAAGAACACATTCGTGAATAGAGATACAATAAGGAGGTATACAAGAGATACCTAAATGTACATATAGAAGTAATGAAGAGTCCTTAAAGCAATGTCACTTACTAACGTTGTGTTGGGGGCTGAAGCACCCACCCAAGAAGGCCGCTCGATTTTTTTTTTTTTTGCATCTACCTCCCATGTGTTTATATCAATGTGGCCTATCCTTGTGTTTCTCCTGTAGACATCTTTGAAGCATAGGTGTGGTCTACCTATCAATTGGGAGTCTTTTATAGTACCTATTAGGGTCCCATCTAAATAAAAAATTGAAAAAATGTGTTTATAAAAAAATAAATTGTGTATCCGTTAAGTATGAATTCATTTCAAAACTGTCAGCATTAAATGACCCACTGAGGTTGATATGCTGTTTTAAGGTTCAAAGTTATAAGTTGAACAAAACAACTCCGACACGAGTGTTACATCTTATTATAATGGAGATTGTGTGTTTTTCTGTCTGTAACCGAAACTATATCACTACTCAAGTAATAATTCCCTTAGTTATTGACATCACATTCTCCATGATTTTATTTTTATTTAAACCTCAATTATTAATAAAATTGTTTTACATTATTAATACTGTTAACTATGTCTACATACTAACAACATCCAATTATACTTATATATAAAACAAAATAGCGGTTTACAGTGTGAACAGGAAGGCTAATTTGCATATTGATATTAAAAATGTGATTTTAATAAATATATGCTTAGTATTATTGATTTCTAATTGTGTGGCTTTATTTTAATGAATATAAGCAAAATCTCTTCAATGAATCTTAAATGAAATCCATTAATAAGAAAAAAATAGCTGTCATTTTATTCTTTACTTCCTCTTTTAACTAAATACTTAAATTAGAAAAATAACAATGAAAGATGAGAGTGATGGAAGAGTAACTTTCAGTTGTTCTATTTTTCGATTATACCCACCTCTGTTTCAAATCTTTTTATCTGCATTCTTATTTAGTTTTATTAGCCTTTCTAATTTAATATAATATTTTATTACATTAAAACTTAAATACTTGCACCCGGAGGGTGCATATATTTGCTAGTATATATAATGGACTTTACTAAAAGCACATGGAAATGATACATATAACAGAAATACAAAAAAGATGTAAAAAAGGACATATTCATGATTAGAGATACAATATGGAGGTACACAAGAGATACCTAAATGTACATATAGAAGTAATGGATAGTCCTTGAAGCAATGTCACTTACTAACGTTGTGTTGGGGGCCGAAGCTCCCACACAAGAAGGGTGTAGACACAAAACATATCCTGACGCGCTTTGTTTGTGGGGGCTGGGAATCCGCTTGTTCATAGGGCTGCCTTTCAGTCCCGTCACATTTTCAATATAAGATTATACATAGGATTGCTTTTAATACGTTTGAGAATAAAACAATAAGATTAGAAATCAATAATACTGTTGAGTTTAAGGTTATAATAAGTAGAAGAAAACAACTTCAACACGAGTGTTAAACATACACAAGGACTTTACTACAAGCACATGGAAATGATACTATAGAAGGGGGGGAATAGAGGAGGAAAATAGATATTTGCTTCAACAAGTTCCTGCTCAGGAGGGGGGGTACCAAAAAGAAGCGAGTTCACTGTTTTCTCGC
This sequence comes from Doryteuthis pealeii, assembly GCA_023376005.1. Lineage (NCBI taxonomy): Eukaryota > Metazoa > Mollusca > Cephalopoda > Myopsida > Loliginidae > Doryteuthis > Doryteuthis pealeii. The sequence goes on from CM042182.1 coordinate 13,956,014, forward strand.
AGGCCAAACTTTCTTTTGGTCAACACAGTCTTCGACCAGCAGCTGAAAATCCGTCGCCGTAGTCGTCAAAATAACATTTTCTGACTGCCGTCTCACGTAAGCCGAATGCTTCTCTGCTTGTCACCCTGCTCGCTTTGGTTATTTATCGGCATATTACTCAAACATCCGGGCACATCAGTCGAACCTCGCGTCCGTGCAACGCACAATTCACGTGCATTCGGATGGATGTGTGTAGGCGCCAACATCCGGGCGCCTGAATTGCACCTCGCGTCCATCCAGTGCCTAAATCACATTTGTTTTTGCATGCGGGAGGCCGCGAGTTTGATCCCAGCAGGCAAGACAAAGTCTTGCTCTTTTTCGTTCTCCGACAACATACACAAGGACTTTAATACAGGCACATGGAAATGATACATATAACAGAAATACAAAGAAGATATAAAAAAGGACACATTCATGAATAGAGATACAATAAGGAGGTATACAAGAAATACCTCAATGTACATATAGAAGTAATGGATAGTTACAGAGAGTCCATAGGGCAATTTCACTTACTAGCGTTGCGTTGGGGGGAGAAGCCCCCCACACACACACACACACACACACACATGAAGGGTGTAGACATAAAAGTCTAACCCATGTGCGTGAGGTGCTGCAGAAGAAGAGGCTGAGGGTTCCAAAACAGGCGCTTAAATACAAAAAAAAACCTGGTGATCAAAAAACGGGAAACCAGAGGGAAAATAACCCTTCCAGCCAAATGGGAAGACAAACCCACACTAGCATTCCCATTAATCTGAACATTAGCTACATAAATGAGAGTAACCTCCCCTTGTTTCTTTCACTTTGAGGAAGCCGTTATGTTTTGGTCGGCCATTTTCATTTCACTGTAAATCTACACTGAAAATACAAATTTGTTCAACTCAATACAACAGCATGTGTTAACACGAAAGTATCATAAAATGTGTTCTTAATTGTGCTTGTGCATTATTTGAAATGAATTTAATTGTTATTAAGAACACATTTTATGATATTTTAGTGTTAAAACATTCAGTTGTATTGATTCAAACAAATTCGTATTTTCATTGTAGATTCATGGTGAAATGAAAATGGCCAACCAAAACATATGGCTTCCTCAAAGTGAAATAAACAAGGGGAGGTTACTCTTATTTATGTAGCTAAAGTTCAGATTACCTCTTAATTTATTCATCTATTCATTTTTAAAATTCATTTGTTTTTTATTAATTTATCTATTTTTTTAATTTATTCATTTATTTTAATTTATTCATATTCTCAATTTATTTTTTATGCTTTTTATTTATTCATGTTTTTATCTTTTTTTTTTTCTTTTTTGAAGGGTGGTGATGTGAAACAACTTCCATTGCTGTTGAAGATTACCTGGAACCGAATTATCCTTGATGAGGCCCATGATATCCGCAACCACAAGAGCCTGTGCGCCACAGCCGTGTGTCGTCTTCGTGCGAACACAAGATGGACAGTGACTGGAACTCCTATTCAAAATAAACTGCTGGACATGTTTTCCTTAATCAGGTAATTTATTTACTCTTTATTTTGCACTAGAAGTGGCTACCCGGCATCGCCTGGGTAGAGGGGGCATTTTTAAAAAGTTAGTCTTGCAGATCCATTATTACTTATCACAAGTTAGATCCTCACTGGATGCCCCACAAAATCCCCACGTAAATATATAACAATATAAGAAATTTTAATTCAATAATTTACAATTTCAAAAAAAATACAATATAAATTCAATAATTTACAATATCAAAAAAAATACAATATAAATACAAATTTATAATTTACAATTCAATAATTACAATTTAAAAAAAAATACAATATAAATTCAATAATTACAATTTAAAAAAAAAATACAATATAAATTCAATAATTTACAATTTTTAAAAAAATACAATATAAATTCAATAATTTACAATTTAAAAAAAAATACAATATAAATTCAATAATTTACAATTAAAAAAAAACATAATAAATTCAATAATTTACAATTTTAAAAAATACATAATAAATTCAATAATTTACAATTTTTAAAAATTACAATATAAATTCAATAATTTACAATTTAAAAAAAAATACAATATAAATTCAATAATTTACAATTTAAAAAAAAAATACAATATAAATGAGGCAATTAATTCAATTAATCAACATCATATTTCAATTACCTTATTCCCCCTACCCAGGTGTGCAAACACATTTCCTAAACACACTCAAATCTGTCTGATGACTTTAGTGGAGTTATGGTGCTTAGATAAATAAACCAGCATTCTGTACTATGCTTGTGGTAGTGCAGTATCAAGTTTCTTTTTATTTAGAAAATTTATAATTACAGAGATACCTTGACTTACTACATGTTTTCTGAGTTATGAGCAGGGTAATTCCATTTCAAATCATCCAAGCCATGTCACCCACCCCTTCAATTTTTCTGGAATTTTGTCCAAGCGTGGATTATGATAAAGTTAGCCAATCCCCAAAATTTGAGCTTCCAATTCAAAAAATTGGTGGAGTTGTGTCGATTTTTAGCTCCCCCAATTTTTTTTTTTTTTGGGGGGGGTCACGAAAAATGGTGACTTTTTGTAATCTATTTTTGTCTGTAAAATGAGTTTTAGAGCTTCCCTACTCCTAAAAATTGGTTTATAAAAGTATTTTTGCTCAAGGAATCCAAAAATTCTATCAAAAAAGTCTTAAAGTTAACCAATTTTAAGTTATTAATGATTTCTGATTTGCATTTTAACTGATGTAGCTTGGTTCTGAGCAAGTATCAAACTATCTTTTTGATTCTTTATGTATGTTGGAACACACATCCTTTTTTTATAAAGTAAAATTGGTAGAGATCAAAATTCAATAAAATCCACACCATATTTTTGTCTGGGAGGGTGTTAAAAAAACTAAATGAAAATATAAGATTTACTAGTGCCCTAAGTTACAGGTTTTCTGAGTTATGAGCTGTCACTTGTGTAGTATCCCAATTACCGTCGAATTAGCAGACAAAGGTAGCAAGCAAGCAAGCTGCAAAGATTAATTATATTAATGATATAATTATCAATGATATAACAAAAAATTCATTTTAAAAAATGATTAAAAAAATAAAAACAAATTAATAAAGGATAAAACATAATAAAAATCTTAAAAACAAGAATATATAAAGAATGAAAGATACTAAAATAATTTTTTATTCATTGAATAAATATAGATAAGAGATGTATTTTTAACTTTTTGAATCCCAGGCAATGCTCGGTAACTCTGCTAGTTACTGATAAATCGTTTGATCAGTCAGATATGGTGAATTTATCTGTTGATATATGTAAATATAATAAGATGATATATAAAAAAAATTAATTTTGAAAAATGATTTTAAAAAAACTAGCAAATATATACACCCTCTGGGTGCAAGTATTTAAGTTTTAATGTAATAAAATATTGTATTAAATTAGAAAGGCTAATGAAACTAAATAAGAATACAGATAAAAAGATTTGAAACAGAGGGAGTATAATAAAAGATTTGAAACAGAGGGAGTATAATAAAAAATGGAACAACTGAAACTTACTCTTCCATCACTCTCATCTTTCATTGTTATTTTTTCTAATTTAAGTATTTAGTTATAAGAGGAAGTAAAGAATAAAATGACAGTTATTTATCTTGTTAATGGATTTCATTTAAGATTCATTGAAGAGATTTTTGCTTATATTCATTAAAATAAAACCAAACAGTTAGAAATCAATAATACTAAGCACATATTTATTAAATTCGATTTTTTAATATTAATATGCAAATTAGCCTTCCCGTTCACATTGTAAAGCGCTATTTTGTTGTATATATAAATATAATTGCATGTTGTTTGTATGTAGACATAGTTAACAGTATTAATAATGTAAGACAATTTTATTAATAATTGAGGTTTAGATAAAAATAAAATCATGGAGAATGTGATGTCAATAACTAAGAGAATTGTGACTTGAGTAGGAATATAGTTTCGGTTACAGACAGAAAAACACACAATCTCCATTATAATAAGATTTTTAAAAATTAATAAAGGATAGAACATAATAAAAAATATTTAAACAAGAATATTTAAAGAATAAAAAATACTAAAACAAAAATATAGAAGTTTTAAAGTTTTGAAAGTATTTTTTTAAGTTTTTAAAAGTATTTATATAAAATTTACATATATATTTATCAATTTATATAAATTATATATTTATAATGTTTATATTTATGTTTATTTAAATATTTAATGTTTATTTAAATATTTAATGTTTAATGACATATATATTTATTAATAAAATTTATATTATATATTTATATATATATATATATATATATATATATATATGAGGAAGAATGAATAAAGAAAAGAAAGAATAGAATGGATAATAAAAGATGAATTTAATCAATATCACTTACACATGTGCTTCGGTCAGTTCATCTGTGTGAAAATATTTCGCACACAGAGAAGATTCAACCTTCATCAGAGTGAAATTTTATTTTGAATGAAATTTCACTCTGATGAAGGTCGAATGTGTGCGGAATATTTTCACACAGATGAACTGACCGAAACACATGTGTAAGTGATATTGATTAAATTCATCTTTTATTATCCATTCTATTCTTTCTTTTCTTTATTCATTCTTCCTCATATTGTCGGATTCATTTCCAATTTCCATTTTTTACATATATATAATATATATATATAAATTATATATTTATATTTAAATTATATTTTAAAGTTTTTAAAGTATTTTTTAAAGTTTTTAAAGTATTTTTTAAAGTTTTTTTGAATTTATCTGTTAATATATGTAAATATAAGATGATATATTAATGATATAAAAATCAATGATTTAAAAAATAAAAACAAATTAATAAAGGATAAAACATAACAAAGAATTGTAGGGGATTATCTTCCTTTTGCCGGAAGAGTTATCTTCTCACTGTGTTGCTGTTTGTTCCCACTAGGGGACCTCTGGTATTTAAGCGCGTTCATTCAAACGCTGCTTCCTCTCTTTTAGCTGGATCTTCTCAAGAACTGCTATGGGCTAGAGTCTATCTACCCCCCTTCTCGGTGGGGCTTTGGTTTGGTTTTGTTTTGAGGTTGATATGCTGTAAAACAAAACCAAATCAAACCCAGGTAATGCCAGGAATTCATCTGTTAAGAGTTGGCTAAACTGAGTTATTTCCCTTTGTTTGTTGGATGGAAGACATATTTGGTTATCTGCCCTTGGCTATAAAAATGACCCACTGAGATTAGTATGCCATAAAACAAACCAAACCAACAATTAGACTAATTCTATAATAATTTCTCCACAGATTTCTGCGATTTTCTCCCTTTGATGAATATAAAGTTTGGAAAAAACAAGTTGAAAGTAATGAAGGTAAGTTTTTTCTTATAAAAAATCTGGTAATCTGAACTTTAGCTACATAAATGAGAGTAACCTCCCCTTGTTTATTTCACTTTGAGGAAGCCATATGTTTTGGTCGGCCATTTTCATTTCACCGTAAATCTACACTGAAAATACGAATTTGTTCGAATCAATACAACTGCCTGTTTTAACATGAAAATATCATAAAATGTGTTCTTAATTGTGCTTGTACATTATTTGAAATGAACTTAGTTGTTATTAAGAACACATTTTATGATATTTTTTTTAAAACATACAGTTGTGTTGATTACGGTGAAATGAAAATGGCCGACCAAAATGTATGGGGTTATTTCCTATAAGTCTAACATAAACAAAGGGGAACCACTCTTGACTGATAAATTATTTACTTATATATTGATTTACTAGTAAAAAAGAAGACAGGG
>CM042182.1:13966844-14061844 GCA_023376005.1 Doryteuthis pealeii
ACAAAATTTTATTATCCATTAAGAATTGATTTATTTCAAAACTTTATCGGCATTAAATAACCCACTGAGGTTGATATGCCGTAAAACAAAAACAAACAAACAAATCAAAAGAAGAAATTTATTTTTGCTCGGAGAGGATAATCCTTTTTAGTTTTTGTCTGTGCGTGTTACATAATTGTTAGTAACCTAACACTTATGTACAGTAGTGTAGAAACCAAAATGGCTGTTATAAGTTGCAGCCGGCAGCCTTGAAGGATTGAGTGACACGGCTTGACCTCATCCTGATCCTCCTTCCAGTGGATACCGTGAGAATCGGTGGAGAAGACCCTCTTCCAGTTTAGATTAGAAAGAGAGTTTAGTTCAGTATTGGCCAAAACCGCGAAGGTAGCAAGTCGCGCTTAGGCGCGTTGCCATACTCACAATCGGCGCAGTTGTCTGGTGGGGATTTCGGAATAAAATATGCTCTAAAGCAAATTGAAGTCTTGGGTTATTATCTAAAAACTACCAATGACACAGGGCTTCTGATAAAGAGAGATCCCCAATGGAAGACCAGACACAAAGTCCCCAAGACAAAGTCCAGACGCTAGAAGAAGAACATAAGTTACCAAAGACTATCAGAAGAAGAATAAAGAGCGTATACAACATATATACATTTATTGGTATACAACATGAGTAATCTTTGCTTGGGATTAACTTATTAAATTTAAAAAAAAAAAAAAATGTTTTTTTTTTCTTTTTTAGAAAGAAATAGACGAGGATGAACGTTTGGATTTGGGATTAGAGGATCAAATGAAGGATTTGTTGGTGAAGGACGATGATGCAGACACCAGTAAAGACGTCTCGGCATCGGAGGAAGATATTTTTAATCCCGCTACAGAAACAACCAAGGTTTGTCTTCTCTTGACCCCCAACCCCAGCCCCACACATACCCATCATCATTTGCTATTTTTTTTAAAAAAATTTTTTCTACTTTTTCTACTGAAAGAAAAACCTAATGTATATGTATGTCCGGAGGAAACTTCAAAAATAAAACCATTAACAACAAAGTAAATATATATACACATTAAATATCACCAGGGCTTGGTTTTCTATCTATCTATACATATATAAAGGGCAGTTTGTGTGTATATGTATGTCCGGAGGAAACTTTGAAAATAAAACAATTAACAACAAAGTAAATATATATACACATTAAATATCAACAGGGCTTGGATTTTGAGCAAAAATAATAGTGATTAGATTTCTATTCGTGAAGATAATTAAAAACCAAAATTTAAATGATAACAGCATGGATTTCTTTTTATTTAATATTTTAGATAGTAGACATTAACATTTCTTTTCAGAGTAGCTGGATCAATGCAAGGTCTATTTTTTTTACTTAGGGATTTGAATGGGGCATCCCACGAGGATTCAACTCACGATTCAGTAATAATGGATCTGCGGGACTAACTTTATTGAATGAAAAAAGGAAATCCATGCTGTTATCATTTAAATTTTATTTTTTAATTATCTTCACGAATATAAATTAAATCTCTATTATTTTTGCTCAAAAACCAAACCCCGGTGATATTTAATGTGCATATATATTTAGTCTGTTGTTAATTGCTTTATTTTCGATGTTTCCTCCGGACATACAGATTCACACAACTGCCCTTTATATATGTATAGATAGATAGATGGGATTAAAGTTTTATCTTGGAAGACTACTAGCATAAGTGACCTAAAGGCTTTATCCATCAAAGAGTCTAATCTTAGACATGAGGAGGCTGGTATTTTAAAATTAGTTTGGATTTCAAGTTCGAAACCAAATTGATTGAACAGCCAATGTAATTTTTTCACATATTGCATCACCTTTTTTGGGGTTAATATAAGCAGACCATCATCATGGTAAAGTTTGTGATATCCAGGGTCTGTTATGGTGTTGATATTATGAAATAGCAACCCACCAGCTAACACATCTCTGCACCATCATAAGTGCCCATGGAGATATCATAACATGTATATATTTAGTATTAGAAAAATAAAATTTAAAAATAGATTATAAATTTAAGCAAAAACTTTCAATCTAACTTATGTTTTTTCATCATTTTTATACATTTACACTGATGGATTTAGCATCCAACCCACCAGCTCACATATCTTTGCACCATCGTAAGTGCCCATGGAGATATCATAATATGTATATGTTTAGTATTAGAAAAATAAAATTTAAAAATAAATTTTGAAATGAATTTAAAAAATTGAAACAACATTTAAAAAATAAAAATTGTAACATTTCTCCTCCTTTTTTCCTTCCTTCACTCCTTCCTCATTATCATTCACCCTCTTCACCTTCTTCCCCCTACCCTCTCTTTTTATCATCCACCTTCTTCCCTCTCCCCATTTTTTTTTCATCTTCACTGAAATTAGAATAAAATTATTTCTGCCATAAATAGATTTTCTCCCTAAAATTGTTTTTTTTTTTTTTTTTTTTTTTTCATCATTATTAACGTCCCCCATTCTTCATCTTTTTTTTTTTCATCCTCTCTCTTCAGATTTCGGCTCTTTTCAATTAATTTGAGAATTATTCGCATTATTTTTGTTGTTTTTATCAAAAACAATAGCAAAGAGGATAATGTGAGAGTCGTGAAGACACAAAATCAAATCAAATAGTTTTTTAAATAATGAAAGAAAATATTCTTAAAATAGATACACAATTGTTTGTCATTGAATGTGGACAATCTTCCCAGCCTCGTTTTCGTTTGAAAGATAGTTTTCTCCCTGAAAATGTTTTTTTTTCTTCATCATCATTAACGTCCCCATCTTCATCTTTTTTTTTTTTTTCATCCTCTCTCTTCAGATTTCGGCTCTTTTGAAAGAAGTCATCCATATCCGAGAGACAGAAAAGGCAAAATGGTATTATCTATTGTCCTATCTTAACATTGAATGGTATTTTATTGTTTGATCATTAAATGATCAGATTTTCTAAGCATCAACTAAAAATTTTAGAAGCAATTACAAAGGGTCTAAGTAAACTCAGTTATGTATGGCACAAGGCAACAAATGTGGAGCACTTCATGAACATCAGATTCACTAAACAAGTAATGATCTGCAAAACCAGCTTTCTAACTCCATGACTTGGTCCCAATAATCAAAAAATTAACAAAAGTACTTGCTTTATATAAATAAAGAAAAAATCCTGTAAAGAATTCAATAAAAGAGAAGCATGAAATCAAAGAACACAATAATCAAAAAGATAAGACATATGGAACTAATAGAATGTGAATTCCATCTCGTCGAATGGAACCAAATTCTGCTATTCTCTCAAAAATGCAGTTTCTCTCCCTTGCCTCTTAGCTCGGTGGGCTTTTGAAGACCCCCAGACTTGATTATGATCGTTTTTTTTAGCTTCCTTTTGGCCGTAACACAAAATCGAACTCATAAAAGGGGGCCAGAACAACATAAGATCAAAATTACCAAAATATCTTCCGTAATTCACAATTTCAATATTACAAATAAAACAAACATGTAACTTTTTTTTTTTTTTTTTTTTTAATTTATTTTAATTTCATGTTGGGAATTTAAGTGACACAAGAACCATTTGGAATGTTTCATCATTAAAATTGGGTGAAATAAAATGGGTCAAATAAGAAATCTGCGATTAAGTGACACCAGATAATCTGGATTTACATTTTTGCATTGCATTTAGGACGGTCTCATTTTTAACCAGAGGTTGTTGCAGGATGATAACGGACGGAAGATTTAGGAACAAGCGTATTAATATATAGATAAGTCCGACTCAAAACCTCTGTTGCCTTTCAAGGAAAAGCTACGGGAGTAAACCCCGAAAATAAATCAGGAGCTGGAGTCCCTAAAGGTGGTGTGAGGCTGAAATCCAGTGCTACCCATTAACTCCTGCGACACTACCGTTGCCAAACTGCATTGGTCCCTTACCTTTCCTTTGGATCATAGCGTCAGTGTGGAGAGGGGGGGATTTGCTGCATGGGCAACAGTTCATCCTCCATATTAACCCGCCCAGGCTATGTAGTTCAAAGAAAGAAAAAACTTTGACACTACTCCATCGTCTCTTGTAGACAGAAGGCTACCAACCAAGATTTTACTATATAGAAATGAATTGCAGATGATTTTATTATAGAAAAGAATTGCAGATGATTTTATTATAGAAATGAATTGTCTTTCATGAATTTTAATTGTATGTGTTGTCTTTTTAGTGTTATTGTGTCTGAATGGACAAAGATGCTTTCCATTGTTGCCCGCCATCTGAAAGGGTTGGGTCTTCGTTACCATCTGCTGCAAGGAGATGTTCCTCCTCATAAAAGAATGGAAATGGTCAAAGATTTCAATGATAATCCAAAAGGCGCTGAGGTAAGAAATAATTACAGACTTCCAGGAATTTCTTTCGGTAATTTTTACCTTTAGTTGGCTAAATTCCTAGCAAATAAGTCAATTAGAGTAACCTCCCTTGACTTTCACTTTGAAACAAGCCGGTAGCTATTTTGAAAGTCTCCGTGCGAAATAAACAAATATTAGATACTTTTTCGAAAACAATACCACTGCATGCTTTAACACAAAAATATCATAAAATGTGTTCTTAATAACAATTAAGTCTATTTCAGATAATTTTATGCTAGGAATTTAGCCAACTGACTTTCACTTTGAAACAAGCTGGTAAGAAACAATAAAAGAGTTTCAGGAATTTCTCTCTTTTTAAAATCTATTATTATACTAAAGCTGAGTGAATCAATGATTGTTTGCTAAAGCCTTTTTTCCTATTTAGTTTAATGACACAAAATATATAATAAAAGTAAATATGCCCAAAGAATATTTTTTTTTTTTTAAATTAAAAAAACATTGAAATCATTTTGCTAGAATTTGCAATGAAGTTAAATACTGACCTGTCTCTTACTTCAGATTCTGCCTGTCACTTTCCCCCTCTGGTGTGGTTAATTTACTGCTTTTAAGAAAACCAAGTTTAATAAATAATTACTTGGTGTTATTGTTTTATTCTCCAACGTATTAAAATCAATCCTATGAATGATTTTATATAGAAACCAATTGAAATATAATTAAAATAAGTAATATTTTTATATGTGTTCTTATTTAATTTCTAATTTAATATATTTGATTATATTAGAATTAGAAAGGGCTGGGTTAGCTCAGTTGGTAGAGCGTTCGGCTAGAAACAGCAAGGTTCCTAGTTCGATACTGGTCCCTGCCAACTCAGCGTATGAGTAGCACAGGGATCTGTGCGGTAAAGTAAGGAGCTGATGGTAGGTGTGGCGCTCCACCTCAGACGCTAAAATAATCTCCTTGGTCTAGCGCTATTGAAAAGGGGATAGACTCCCTCGCTGACTGGCTAATACCGACTAAAGGCCGCCTCGACGACTTTACTTACTTTTCCATTAGAATTTAAATATTTACGCCCTGCGGAGGACGTATATTGTTGCTAGTTTGCATAATGTTTGAGTTTATTCCTAATTCTTCTGACTGAATCATTGAATTTTTTAAATTTTTTTTCAGGTTATGCTGCTGTCTCTGAAAGCCGGTGGGTCGGACTCAATCTGATTGGGGGTAGCCATTTGTTCCTCATGGATAGCCATTGGTAAGTTCAACAGGTGCACACACACCACACACACACACTATGCAGCCCTGTCTTCTGGGGCTGTAGAATACACCGACTGCACCTCTGCAGAGGGGTAAAACTCCTCCCAATAATTGTTGCATCTTTAATTAATAGTCAATAATAATAGTTATTGTATTTTCTCTTTTTTTTTTTAAAAGATTTTTTTTAAAAAAGGGGAAATGCCCAAGGAGAGTCAAGCCCTAGCACCTATATGATTGTCCTGACCCTATTGCCCTTATGGCAAAACCCAATCCTTTTTATCATGTACATGCTAGAAGTTACTGGCTGAGGGTCTTAATGTCCTGGGTAGGACATTAAACTGCATCCATTGGTGCAGTTCCGATTTTGGAACTCTAGGGAATGTGGAGTACCCCTTTATCGCCATTACTCCCATACCCACCCTTACCCGGAGTGGTAGTACATGTTAGGGTCTCATCTATAGGTTAAATAGATAAAAAAATTGAGTTTGAAAAAAAAAATTGAATACTCAGTAAGAATGAATAAAATTGGCCTAAAATAACCCAACAAGGGTTGACATGCCGTAAAATCCAACCAACACCATCCAGAATGAATCAAACAAAATGTCTTTGGCATAAAATAATCCAACAAGGGTTGATATTCTGTAAAATCCAACTGACCAAAAAAAAAAAAAAATACTGAAAGTTAAATCAATATATAGAGGTGACAAGACTTTTGGACCAACCTGGATTAATTTGTTAATTTTTGCTCTGGATTGTTTTTTTGGGGTTTTTTTATAATTTCATTTTCGATCCAAAATTATTTTCAAAACTTTAGAGATGAGAATATCATCAAAGTAAAAATCTATATACTTATTTTTGTTTAATTTTCAAGGAACCCTGCTTTAGAGGAACAAACCTGTGATCGTATCCATCGAGTGGGTCAGAAGAAAGATGTAAAAATTCACAGGTAAGCAGATTAAGAATGCAGCATTTTTTTAATTCTGTAATTAACATGCTTATACCTTGATTATTTTTTATTTAAATAAACTAAAATAAATAAACTAAAAACAGATAAGATGCAAATCCATTTTCTTTAATAGTTAAACATTCTGGCTTCATAAAATATACCTTAAACAAAATAGATTAAATTAAATTAATGATATATTTTCATTTAGCAGTAAATAAACTAATTGCAGGTAAGACACAACTTTTTTTCATAACTGAACATTCTGGCTACATAAAATATTCCTTAAACAAAATAGATTGAGTTATTTAGCAGTAAATAAACTAATAACAGATAAGACAAAAAGCTTTTTCCTTTAATAATTGAATATTCTGGCTTCATAAAATATTCCTTAAACAAAATAGATTAAATTATTTAGCAGTAAATAAACTAATAACAGATAAGACAAAAAGCTTTTTCCTTTAATAATTGAATATTCTGGCTTCATAAAATATTCCTTAAACAAAATAGATTAAATTAAATTAATGATATATTTTCATTTAGCAGTAAATAAACTAATAACAGATAAGATGCAAAGCATTTTTTTTTGGACCATATGACCTTTAAGCACCCCCATCTGCGATCTCGATTCATAAGTACATTTTTTTCATTTACACTGTCAAAATCCGGTTGTTTGTTAACAGATGATTTTTAGAGGGGTTTTTTTTTTTTTTTTTAATTATAAAACTAACACGGGAATAGTTGTAGTTGTTAGCCTATGTGAAAAAATTAATTTTGAACTAAAGATAAAACTAATATTGTTATATATTTAAAAAAAAACAAAAAACTTAAAACGAAAGACATGTTTATTTATTTTCCATGTGCCTATACAGATGGTTAATATTAAAATATTTATTTAAAAAGATATTTTGTTAGGGTTAGGGGTTAGTTGTAAAAATGCGTCTAAAAATCGTCTGTTAAAAAAACGGTGTAAATGGGAAAAAATCAGAAATTGTCTGTTAACAAACTGCAGGATTTTGATGGTATAAATGAAAAACATGTCCTTCTGAATCAAGATTGCAGGTGGGGTGCTTAAAGATTATATGGTCCATTTTTTCTTTAATAGCTGAATATTCTGGCTTCAATAAAATATTCCTTAAATAAAGTAGATTGAAAAGTTTAAAATGAAAATGTTTTTGTTTTCTTTTTCTTTTGTAGGTTTATCTGTCAGAACACAATTGAAGAGAAAATTCTGCTTCTTCAAAACAAGAAAAGAACTTTGGCAAAAGATGTTCTTTCTGGGTAAGGCGTTAAAAATTTCTATTTATTCTGATAAATTGGTGCCTCATCATGGTGTAATGGTTAACATACTAGTCTTGCAAATCCATTACTAGCAAATTTGATCCTCACTGGATGCCCCATACTTGGAACCTTGTGTCACATCCTACCTGTGGCAAACGGGTTGGATAAATAAGGGTGTCCCATCAGGGTACAATGGTTAACAAGCTAGTCTTGCAGATCCATTACTACTGAATAGCAAGTTTGATCCTCGATGAATATCCCATACTTGTGACCTTGTTTCAAATCCTACCCATGGCGAACATATATACGTATATTTTTTTTTTTTTTTTTTTTTTTAGTGGGAGGGGGGGGGTCTAAATTAAATTGGGGGGGGGGCGAAACAGTCTGATAAAGATGATTGGTATCGGTGGAAAATAAATTTACAACTGTTAATTTAAGCCTTTTCTTTACTGAATATATATATATATATATATATATATATTTGTTTTATTTTAGAAGCATTGTGAATAAAGTGTATATTATTATTTTAAATTTTTGCTTGAAGGCAATTACAATGCATGTATCGCATAAAATTTGATAATTATAGAAGATAATAATGACAAGTGAATTTTGGTAAAGAATTATTCTGTGTGTAGAACATCGTACGGACTGTTTCAACTTTATTAGGTCTCATCAGTATTAAGTCTCATCAGCGATGTATACTAACGATTTCTCTGACAGAAATCGAAACCGGTACTTCAGCAGGATAGTCAGAAACCATACTGCTTCGGCCACGATACAGCACGGGAAAATCCTTGCGAAATTAACCTGTCAATGATATTTAATATGAGACTTAATAAAGTTGAAACAGTCTGTTCTACACACAGAATGATTTTTTACCGAAATTCACTTGTCATTATTATCTTCTATAATTATCGAATTTTATGTGATATACGCATTGTAATTGCCTTCAAGCAAAAAAGTAGCTAATAAATTAATAGATATTGACAGAAACGTTACATAAATAAAATGAGATGGAACANCGCGGAGAATTGCACCTCTAGAGGGGGTAAAACTCCTCCCAATAATTGTTGCATCTTTATTAATAGTCAATAATAATAGTTATTGTATTTCATCTTTTTTTTTTTTTAAAAGATTTTTTTTAAAAAAGGGGAATGCCAAGGAGAGTCAAGCCCTAGCACTATATGATTGTCCTGACCCTATTGCACTTGGCAAAACCCAATCCTTTTTAATCATGTAATGCTAGAAGTTACTGGCTGAGGTCTTTAATGTGGGTAGGACATTAAACTGCATCCATTGGTGCAGTTCGTTTTGGAACTCTAGGAATGTGGAGTACCCCTTATGCCATTACTCCCATACCACCTTACCCGGAGTGGTAGTACATGTTAGGGTTCATCTATAGGTTACGAGATAAAAAAATTGAGTTTGAAAAAAAAATTGAATACTCAGTAAGAATGAATAAAATTGGCCTAATACCAAAGGTTGACATTAGCGGCAGAGGCATCCGTAAATCCAACCAACCATCCAGAATGAATCAAACAAATGTCTTTGGCATAAAATAATCAACAAGGGTGATTTCTGTAAAATCCAACTGACCAAAAAAAAAAAAATTACTGAAGTTAATCAATATATAGAGGTGACAAGACTTTTGGACCAACCTGAGATAATTTGTTAATTTTTGCTCTGGATTGTTTTTTTGGGGTTTTTTTATAATTTCATTTTCGATCCAAAATTATTTTCAAAACTTTAGAGATGAGATATCATCAAAGTAAAATCTATATACTTATTTTTGTTTAATTTTCAAGGAACCCTGCTTTAGAGGAAAACAATCGGTGATCGTATCCATGCGAGTGGGTCAGAAGAAAGTGTAAAATTCACAGGTAAGCAGATTAAGAATGCAGCATTTTTTTTAATTCTGTAATTAACATGCTATCTTGATTATTTTTTATTTAATAAACTAAAATAAATAAACTAAAACAAGATAAGATGCAAATCCATTTTCTTTAATGTTAAAACATTCTGGCTTCTAAATATCTAAAACAAATAGATTATTAAAATTAATGATATATTTTCATTTAGCAGTAAATAACTAATTGCAGGTAAGACACAATTTTTTTCATAATGAACATTTCTGGCTACCATAAAATTCCTTAAACAAAATAGATTGAGTTATTTAGCAGTAAATAAACTAATAAAGATAAGACAAAAAGCTTTTTCCTTTAATAATTGAATATTCTGGCTTCATAAAATATTCCTTAAACAAAATGATTAAATTATTTAGCAGTAAATAACTAATAAAGATAAGACAAAAAGTTTTTCCTTTAATAATTGAAATTTCTGGTTTCATAAAATATATTCTTAAACAATATAGATTAAATTAAATTAATGATATATTTCCTTTTAGAAAGTTTTAAGAAATAAACCCTAAATAACAGATAATGCAAAGCATTTTTTTTGGACCTATGACTTTAAGCCCCCCATTGGATCTCGATCATAGTACATTTTTTCATTTACACTGTAAAATCGCGGTTGTTTGTTAACAGATGATTTTTAGAGGGGTTTTTTTTTTTTTTTAATTATAAAACTAACACGGGAATAGTTGTAGTTGTTAGCCTATGTGAAAAAATTAATTTTGAAGCTAAAGATAAAACTAATATTGATATATTTAAAAAAAAACAAAAAACTTAAACGAAAGACATGTTTATTTATTTTCCATGTGCCTAAGATGGTTAATATTAAAATATTTATTTAAAAGATATTTTGTTAGGGTTAGGGGTTAGTTGTAAAAATGCGTCTAAAAATCGTCTGTTAAAAAACCGGTGTAAATGGGAAAAATCAGAAATGGTCTGTTAAACAAACTGCAGGATTTTGATGGTATAAATGAAAAACACGTCCTTCTGAATCAAGATTGCAGGTGGGGTGCTTAAAGATTATATGGTCCATTTTTTCTTTAATGCTGAATTTCTGGCTTCAATAAATAATTCCTTAAATAAAGTAGATTGAAAAGTTTAAAAATGAAAATGTTTTTGTTTTCTTTTCTTTTGAGGTTATTCTGTCAGAAACACAATTGAGGAGAAAATTCTGCTTCTTCAAAACAAGAAAAGAATTGGCAAAAGATGTTCTCCTGGGTAAGCGTTAAAAATTTCTATTTATTCTGATAAATTGGTGCCTAAATCATGGTGTAATGGTTAACATACTAGTCTTGCAAATCCATTTAGCAGAGTCCTCACTGGATGCCTATACTTGGAACTTGTGGTCACATCCTACCTGTGGCAAACGGGTTGGATAAATAAGGGTGTCCCATCAGGGTACAATGGTTAACAAGCTAGTTCTGCAGATCCATTACTACTGAATAGCAAGTTTGATCCTCGATGAATATCCCATACTTGTGACCTTGTTTCAAATCCTCACCATGGCGAACTATATACGTATATTTTTTTTTTTTTTTTTTTTTAGTGGGAGGGGGGGGGTCTAAATTAAATGGGGGGGAGGGGGCGAAAACAGTCTGATAAAGATAATTGGTATCGGGTTGGAAAATAAATTTACAACTGTTAATTTAAGCCTTTTCTTTACTGATAATATATATATATATATATATTATATATTTGTTTATTTTAGAAGCATTGTTGAATAAAGTGTATATTATTATTTTAAAATTTTGCTTGAAGGCAATTACAATGCATGTATCGCATAAAATTTGATAATTATAGAAGATAATAAGACAAGTGAATTTGGTAAAGAATTATTCTGTGTGTGTAGAACATCGTACGACTGTTTCAACTTATTAGGTCTCATCAGTATTAAGTCTCATCAGCGATGTATACTAACGATTCTCTGACAGAAATCAAACCGGTACTTCAGCAGGATAGTCAGAAACCATACTGCTTCGGCCACGATACAGCACGGGAAAATCCTTGCGAAATTAACCTGTCAATGATATTTAATATGAGACTTAATAAAGTTGAAACAGTCTGTTCTACACACAGATGATTTTTTACCGAAATTCACTTGTCATTATTATCTTCTATAATTTATCGATTTTATGTGATATACGCATTTAATTGCCTTTCAAAGCAAAAAATAAAATAATAATAATATATATATATTATATTATATAGCATAGCTCTCCTAAAAACGATGATCCATAATGATGGTCACGGTACAAGAACGGTATTTGTTGCATAGACCAACTCAAGTTGTAGTAGTAATAGTCGTTAGTTAGAAACAACATACACACAAGTTGTATAGTCCCAAGGGATGTGTATTTATTTCTAGGCTCATGGGTTCTCTTTTTCAGAGTATATATATTATATATATATATAGGAAAAGCGAGAGATGGGGTAGGCGGGGGGGGATTCATTTTCACCATTTTTTGACAGTTACTTCAATTATTGTCGTCAGAAAAATTGTTTCGCCTGAGAGAGAACTTTTATACATTCTTTCTGCCGTTAAGTATTGTCCTCAGAACATTCCCGATATTACTTGGCTTGTTCGAATAAAGGACCATTATCTGCAAAACATTCTTCCACAAGAATAGTCCCTATTTTATTCAAATTCACCATCATTGTTTTTTAACGTATCATTATGGCCGAGATATTCCTGACTTTGCCGTCCTGTCCAAAGATCTCAGATTAACTGTTTTCATTATCATAGACAATTACCTTCATCTTTTTTCATCTCTTCTCTCCGCCCCCACCCCCCACCACACACACTTCATCTTTTATTTTTAGCCCAGCCTTTTTGAATGACATATAATTCCTTCCTTTCTGTATTATCCAAAGTTCTAAGATAAGCTATTTTCACCAATCCATACATTATTCAATCGAATATCTTCATCATTGTTATTTTTAGCAAAAGGTTTTCTTTTAATGGAACTTCTTAATAAATGCATTCTTTTTTTCTTCCTACATGACTATCATCATCATTGTTATTTTTAGCATATTTTTTTGTATATATATTCTGTTCTCTAAAGGGGTCAGTTTAACTCAGTCGCCTACGAACCACAAAGTTCCTGGTTACTCTGTTGTAAATTATGCTTGCTACTACTATATTAGACCTATAGAGGGAACCACGAAAGGTCCCACCTGCTTCTCACGAGGCCTGGCCAAAAAGAGCCTGATTTTCTTCTTCCGTTTCCGGTCAAAACCTAGGACTTATATATATATATATATATCTTTCTTTTATCACACATTCAACATACACTGAAAATTTGTATGACTAAAAGATGAAAGATGTTCAATGTCCTGAAGAAGGTTTTAATTTTTTTTAAAACTCGAAATACTTAAGTATCGACATAGAGTTTCCATCATTCATGACATCCTGTGTTTATTTTCTTTAAAAAATTTTCTCCACATACTGTCGGATTAATTTCCTCATCGTGCTTCCATATATATATATATATATATATATATATATATATTTTAAACAAGCCACTTTTTTTTTTAAACTTTAGCGGTATAACATTCCATCACGTGAACACACTTCACGTTTATATAAATGCTTAACAAACCACCGTTTTTCGACCAAAAATTGGGGCCTTTATAAGTTGATTTAACAAAGCTCCCCAAAATTAAGTCTCATCAGATGGATAATCATCAATAATTTGAATTGCATAACAGAAAAATTTTCTCAAAGTAGAATCTTCTTCCTCCTCAAAAATTTTTTTTTACAAAATGTATACACTAAAAGTCTCTCACTATGGTGACAGGAAGTCATTGCAAATGAGAAGAAAAAACACTTTTTGGGGTAGTAATCAGTCAAATTAACATCTACGAAAATTAAATAAGTCTGAGTAAGTATGAAGCAAAGATAAAACAAAAAATATAAAAATTATTGATTATTATAATATATAAAAAATACTACTATTATTATTATTATTATTATTAAACAAATAAACATAGTAAAACCATAAAATATAAGATAAGTTTTGGATACCTCACATCTATATATCTATCTATATATATATATATATATCACAACCAACACGCATTTTCATGGACACGCACATGACAACATACGCGCAAGTACAAAAAAAAACCACATTCACGTAAACATACAACACGAGAATACAGTTATATAAAAATACCATCATTTAAATAAAAAAAAAATTCATTTAAAAAGAAATGCCATAACTAGACTGCTTCAGTTCCAGTGATCTTTTGAAAAAGAGATATTATCTCAAAAATTCAAGAATTAAATACAGGTTAACACACAACATCATTGTTACCGTATTATTATTTTTTCTTTACACCTGCATTGTGATAGCCTTCTAAATCAACCTCCTAACCAATATATACACAATGCTTCAAGCAAATTATAAAACTCTCTCTTATATTATTTTCTTTTTTAATCTGAAACTTTTTCTTAAAATTTGATTTTCTGAGTAATTTCTTTGTTTTTATTTCTTTTCAGCGATCGAGTACAAGCTTCTCGTCTTGGACTAAACGATTTGCGTATGTTGTTTAGCATCTAAAAATCTTCAAATATTTCTGGGGATTTCTGGCAGGATTTGTTACCGGTGGAGAAAACAAAAACAGAAAAAAAAAAAAACCTTTTGGAAGTGATATCCATCTCAATCAACTACAGACAATTAAGAAAAAGATGAACATTTTCATCTAAATGTATGTATGTATATATATATATATATATATATATATATATATATACACACTGATGTTTTGCTATATAATCATAGGTAATTTTATATAACAGTTATATAAAGTCTATTATAATAAATATATTATTCAAATTTAGTTTTTCCGCGTTTTATTTACTCTGAAACTTTTTATGATATTGTGTCACATCCTACCCATAGTGATGTTTCTGGTTAAATATTACCACTGCTGTTTTTCTACAGGGATGGCTTTGACATTAAATCAGGATTGAACCTGCAACCTACAGATGATTGTTACTTTGAACTATATTAGGTAATTTATGAGGAAGTGCATCCTAGTCTGCTGCCTGGTGACTATTAAAATAACAACCCAGCTCAGTCTATTCAAAACTATCCATCCATCCATCCATCTATCTCAATTTGTTCATATTTATCTATATTACTTTAAATACTAAGATTTTCTTTTATTCTTGTTTGTTTAATGTCTTGTTTTTAGTTTAAATAAACAAGAATTACGAAAAAAGAAGCGACCCCTCCCCCAATACATTTACTTGTCGAAAATATCTATCTATCTTCCTTTGTTCGTATCTATCTATATTATTTTGTTTGTTTATCTATCTATCTATCTCAGTCTATTCCAAACTATATATCCATCTTCATATCTAAACAAGAATTACGACAAATTACGATAAATAAACAAGAATTACGACGAGCTGGGGTTGTTATTTTGATAGTCACCGGGTAGCAATTTTTGAGGCAGGAGACCGGGACACACTTCCTCATATTACCTCAACTCTTATTTCCATTACGCCATGTGTCCAACGACTTTGTGTAAAAACTGCTTCATTTTATCACAGAAATTCCATGGTGATCTTTTTTTTTTCTTTCTTTTTTTCATCATCCAAAATGTAGTTTTAATTTGTATATTACTAAAAAAAAAAATTTAAATAAAAAAAATAAAAAAATAAAAGATAATTGTGAAAAAATTTTACAACTTTTATTTTAACAAATAATTTGTTTTTGGTCATTGACAATTGTTTAAAAAAATTAAAAAATAGGATTCATCCAGATTTGAACTTGAATATCTTCAGCAGAATTTCAAAATTAGTTGATTTTATGGACTATATCTTTAGGCACCCCTTTTTGATCTCGATTAAGAAAGGACATGTTTTTCATTTACACCATCAATATCCGGTTTTGTTGGTTGGGTTTAGTTTTATAATTAAAAAAAAAAAAAAAAAATCTAAAAATTGTCTGTTAAAACAACCGGATATTGACGGTTGTGTAAATGAAAAACATGTCCTTTTTAATCGTGATCAAAAGGGGTGCCTAAAGGTCATATGGTCCGGGTTTTATTTTTCTGAGCACTCTAAGAAAAAAAAAAATTACATATTCTTCCAAGTCCCTTTTAAAAAAAAATATTGTGTATCATGTGATTTCGGGAAACTTATATTTTAGCTTGCACCATACGCAAGATACAAATTAGGTCTAGGGGTTGCCCAACTATTTAAAGGAACAAAAAGTGTGACCCCAACCCCCTAAAATTTGGCTAAAATTTAGGTTTCAAAAAGTAGTCACATGATACACAAGTATTTACGATGGCCAACAATTCAAAAAAAAAGAAAAAACTCCCCCACCTTTACCCATAGATTAAACCAAATTATCTCCTAAAGAATTTTTGGACCATATGACCCTTATGAATCGAGATCGCAAAAGGGGTGCCTAAGGACATTTTTTTCATTTAAACAGTCAACATCTGGTTGTTTGTTAACAGATGATTTTTAGAGTTTTTTTTTTTTTAAATAAAACTAACCCCTAACAAACAACCGGATTTTGATGGTGTAAATGAAAAACATGTCCTTATGAATCGAAATCGCAAAAGGGGTGCCTAAAGGTCATATGGTCCGAATTTTCCACCAATTATTCCGTCTTTGAAAAGATTCCTCGAATGGTTGCATTTAAATGAAGAATTTTCATATATATTTAGTTCATTTAAATCTTGTTCACTGAGAAATTTGTATCAAAGTTTGTACCTCTCGTAGGGTGTGACCCCAACCCCTTAATATTTGTCAAAAATCAGGGTTTCAAAAAGTATTATATACTATTATTTACAGCATCTTGGTCAACAATTTGAGAAGAAAAATTTTTTAAAAAAATAAGAACCCTTTCTTTACCCATGGATTAAATAAACCAAATATCTTCTGAAGAATTTTCGGACCAAGTCACTAATCGGCACCCTAGCCAAGATCAGTTTTGAAAGAAACTGAATTTTACTTTGTGAAAAGCAAAATTCAGTTCCTTTCAAAATTGATCTGGGCTGGGGTGCCTATTGGTGACTTGGTCCGACTTTTCCACCAATTAGATTCCTCGGCTGATTGCATTTAAATGGCATTGGAAGAATTTTCAGGGCTATTAAACTAGAGTTATCCCAGATTCCTGCCCATATATTTTTTTTTATTTTGTAAAATATATCTCTAAGATAACGATTGGATGCATCATCAGTGATATTCTTTTGTTCATTGGGGATTTCGGGTCTTTTAAACATCATACCCGCTCGCTAAAAAGTTACTTATAATAATGAATGGTTTACTGATAAAAGGAAATGGTTGGGAGACTATGAATATTTACTAAGGATTTTTTTTGTATTGTCAGTAATTGGGGGTTTTAGGTCTTTTCTACATTATTTTTGCTAAAAAGTAAATAATGATGTAAGATGTATAAAAATATATTGTAAAAATTTCAATTTGAGAAAGAAAAAAAAAAGGGTAAAATAGATTAGATTTATCTAAAAAAAAAAAAAAAATTTTTTTTAAATAAAATTAAATTTACCTAAAATAATTTTTTTTAAAGGTAGATTAAATTTACCTATGTTGTCTCATTTCTTATTTATATTTTATATTTTATCCAGGGTCGAGAGTGGGATATTGTAAACTGAAAAACTATCTAAATTATTTTGCCAATAAAAAGTAAGAAAGAACATACAGGAAATACCTAAGGAGCTCCATTTTTATGCCGGTAACCAGCAAAGAAAAAAAAAAAAAGGAAGTAGCATAGCGTAAATAAAGGCAGGGATCCGGGACAACTCTAGTCAAAAAGCACCGAATTTTCAAATCTGTTTTTTTTTTCTTTTTTCATTTAAAGCTTGTTCACAGAGAAATTATCAAAATCCGCCAATCCGTATGGAGACGTCCCCACAGCCGCAAATCCAGTTTTCATCACGACCGATGGATGATTGACGTTAAACACAATATGTTCGTTGACCATTCCAATCAGATCCTTCTGCTGCAAAGAGAAACAAAAAAAAGAATACATAAGTTAGTTGGAATATATAGAGGTAGGCACAGCCTATTCTTTTTAGCAGGTAGTGTAATTTAAAATAGTGATAAACAGTGGGAAAATCACTCATGCATTTTGAAAGGCAACAGTCTTTATGTTATATACTGTATCAATTGACAGCGCTGGTGTGTAGTACACTGGATTAAAAACCAACACAGGTATACAAAAGAAAGCTGGACTTTATTTTCTTTCCTCGGTTGGCGTGGATGAAAGGTGTGAGACGTGATAACGCCGGCTTGGATGAGTGGTGAAATGAACTGTAGTTATAACAGGTCTCTTCTTCGGAGAGTCAACGGGAGTCTGCTCTTAATGGCTACCAAATCTTAACTGCTGAACTCCCCGGTCTCACCGTCACTTTTTCAATTTTTACCCAGCATGCTCTGGTCTATTCAAATTACACCGGAACTGTACTGCGTGACTTGCAATCCTAGATTTGTCACCAGTCAATAGGAAGTCCTTTGTCATCCTGCTATTGTTGTTTTTTCCGGACAGTTCGTTTGACCCGGTCAGCAGTAAGCCTCCAATCTTACTCACTCTTCCTCTTTCTTCTATCCAGACTTCTGTCTGGAACATCCTTTGTTTCCCAATTCCCTTGTCTTTTTTAACTTCTTTTCGCGCCAAAAGAATTGAAACAATAGTTAATCTGCAACATTTAACCAAAGTTTTGTCTGAAGTATACATCCACAATTATACTACAATAATTCTACTTTGAAAACAGATCAACAGACAGGGATTAAAACTGATACTACATCTTTCTACTTCAAGAAAGGATCAACTACAGGCCTAAAATGGCTATGCGGATCATAACAAAAGTTTGTTGGGGGTCTTTTTTCTACTTACATTTGTAAGAAATGCTATCCTATTCCATCCAGGTTTTGCAGAAGGTACGAGACCTTTCTTAATTATTTTTGACTGGGCTGCAAAAAAGAAAATAATTATTCTGTATCAAAAAGGATTAATTTCCACAAAAACTTTAAATCAATTTTTAATTCTTGATTAAAAAAAAATTTGAAAAATTATTAGTTCAAATATTGGGGTTATGGTGTATAGTAAAAATTGGGTCTGTGATATTTAGAGAAACAGGATAATAGTTAAAAACATTCATTGAATATTAACAACAATAAAGATGAGGATAGTCTAAAACATTCATTGAATATTAACAACAATAAAGATGAGGATAGTGAAAAATATTCATTGAATATTAACAACAATAAAGATGAGGATAGTCTAAAACATTCATTGAATATTAACAACAACTCATCTCAAAGTCTCAGTCAAAAACAACAATAAAGATGAGGATAATGAAAAATATTCATTGAATATTAACAACAATTCATCTCAGACAAAAATAACAAAAATTTCAAAAATAAAAAAATTTACTTACCAAGATCGGCAGAAAGTACAAAAGTTTTCTTGATGGGATTCAAGAAAAAGAAATTTCCCCGTGCAGAAATTGTATTACAACCAAGTTGACCGACACGTGATGCCACAAAAATCTCCTCTGATCCATTTACACTTCCAACACGGGCATCGACTATAAGATATGTCTGCAACCTGACAAAATGGAGAAGAGATTTTTTTTATAAATTTATAAATTATATAGCAATTAGCATTAAATAACATTTTTATACAATGTTAGCAGAACTCTCTCTCTCTCTCTTTCTCTCTCTTACTTACATACATACATACATACATTTTTCTTTCTTTCTTGATTAGTTGATTTGATATACTGGATATATATTTTGTATGTGTGTAGCTATTGAGGAAGTAAAAAAAAAAAAAAAAAAAAAAAAAAAAAAAAAAAACACACGTCTGATCCATTCAGGTTGTGTCAGAGAAACAGGTAGATTTCTAGGGCTCAGCTTGTGACGTCACCATACCGACACATGACGTGGGAAAAGTCCTCCTCCAATATAAAAGGGGAGATAATTCTATTTTGTCTCCCAACAGTCTCTTGCTATGTTACATAATCATTAAATACCTAATGATTATGACAATAGTGTAGAAATCATATTAGTGCAGCTGATGGCCTTGAGGGTGAGTGACGGCGCTTGACCTCGATCTCACCTTGCGTTCTGGGGATAAACCGTGAGAAACGGAACCCCGATAGAAGCCCCTTCCGGTTTAAGGAGTAAGCAACTCAGTTAGTTAGAGTTAGAACTTAGAAGCCGAGCTAGCAAGATGAAAGGATCCGCGCACATTGTCTGGTCTGGGGATCTACGAATAAAGTAACATCATCGTAAATCGAAGTCTTGTATTTATTACTAAAAGCTAACAATGACACAGGGCTTCTGATAACAAGAAATCACTAGCAACAGAAACCAGACCCGGAATCCTCAATAGAAGACCAGACGAGACCTTAGAAGATATACCAGACCAAGATAGATGATAGACGATCAGAACCAAGCCGGCCAGAAGAATAGACGACAGAGTAAGAAGTAAGAGAAGTATATAACAGCTATACTCAGTCGTGCATCCCTCTGTTAAATGATTGCCTATTTCATCTCTCTCTTTTTTTCTTTCTCTCTCACTCAAATTCTACACTTGCTATTGTCATGCGTTTTATCAGTTTTACATTCTATATATTTAGTTCTTGTTTTTCTTTATATTCTATCAGACAACCATTAGTCCAACCCAGCTTTATAAGAAAGAAGACGCGCACACCAAAGACAGCGCCTTTATGATTACATCTTATTATAATGGAGATTGTGTTTTTCTGTCTGTAACCAAAACTATATTACTACACAAGTTACAATTCCCTTTGTTATTTACATCACATTTACCATGATTTTATTTTAATTTTAACCTCAATTATTAATAAAATTGTTTTACATTATTAATACTGTTGACCATATCTACATGATATTTACCGCGTACCCCACTTGTACGGGTCAGGCACAAAGTCCTTATTAACGTGGGACCACCCACAAACCGAAGCTCATGAGATGGCGGGTGAAAAATTGCGTCGATCCCGTCGGCATTCCCCCTCAAGGGGGGCGCCTCAGGCACTGGGCAATAAACCCAGCCCTGTCCCTTTAAATCAAGGGGGCAGGTGTTGCCTGGAGGGATGGCCCCCTGGGATCGACGCCGTTAATTATATCAATGGTCCAGAGGCCGAAGCCACTGTTGACCATATCTACATGATATTTACCGCGTACCCCACTTGTACGGGTCAGGCACAAAGTCCCTATTAACGTGGGACCACCACAAGCCGAAGCTCATGGAGTGGCAGGTGAAAAATTGCGTCGATCCCGTCGGCATTCCCCCTCAAGGGGGGCGCCACAGGCACTGGGCAATAAACCCAGCCCTGCCCCTTTAAATTGAGGGGGCAGGTGTTGCCTGGGGGATGGCCCCTGGGATCGACGCTATTAACTTGTAAAGATCCAGGGCCGAAGCCACTGGACCCCGGTGTTGACCAGGTCTACATGATATTTACCGCGTACCCCACTTGTACGGGTCAGGCACAAAGTCCCTATTAACGTGGGACCACCCACAAACCGAAGCTCATGGAGTGGCAGGTGCAAAAATTGCGTCGATCCGTCGGCATTCCCCCTCAAGGGGGGCGCCTCAGGCACTGGGCAATAAACCCAGCCCTGCCCCTTTAAATCAAGGGGGCAGTGTTTGCCTGGGGGGATGGCCCCCTGGGATCGACGCTATTAACTTGTAAAGATCCAGGGCCGAAGCCACTGGACCCCCGGTGTTGACCAGGTCTACATACTAACAACATGCAATTATATTTATATATACAACAAAATAGCGGTTTACAGTGTGAATGAGAAGGCTAATTTGCATATTGATATTAAAAATGTGATTTTAATAAATATGTGCTTAGTATTATTGATTTCTAACTGTTTGGTTTTATTTTAATGTGTATAATCAAAAATCTCTTCAATGAATCTTAAATGAAATCCATTAACAAGAAAAAATAACTGTCATTTTATTCTTTACTTCCTCTTTTAACTAAATACTTAAATTAGAAAAATAACAATGAAAGATGAGAGTGATGAAAGAGTAAGTTTCAGTTGTTCTATTTATCTATTATCACCTCCTCTGTTTCAAATCTTTTTATCTGCATTCTTATTTAGTTTCATTAGCCTTTCTAATTTAATACGATATTTTATTACATTAAAACTTAAATACTTGCACCCGGAGGGTGTATATATTTACTAGTTAAAATTAAATTCCACATAAACTAATAAAATAAAACTTGAGAGGAAGGCCCCGAAACAGTGCACATTTTCTCATGATGACCCCCCCCCCCAAAAAAAAACCCAACTCAAAACAAAACAAAATCATGGAATTAAACTACTCGGTGTGAATGGTTTGAGGGGCATTTTACAGTATGCTCGCTCTCTGGTGAGTCTCTCTTTCTCTAACACTCACTCATACACTCTCTCGATTCAATCACATGATAAAATAATTGAATTATTTATCATTTGTCAGAATCTCCATTCTTTCTATCTCTTTAACACTATAACTCTCTTTCTCAAACACTCACTCATACACTCTCTCTAACACTATCACTCTCTCTGTCTTTAACACTCACTCATACACTCTCTCAATTCAATCACATAATAAAATAATTGGATTATTTACCATTTGTCCGCCTCTCCAATGACGTTTATAGATTTATTAACCAAATCAGCCAGACACCAAACAACAGGTGTTTCCAAAACTGTTTGTCTCATTACTTTATTATATGGTGCCTCAGCTTGGACAACTTCAAACGATCCGGTTTGGGGTACAAAATTATAAGGTTCAGCATACAAAGGATAACCTGTAAATAATAATAAATACATCTATTATATATATATATATATTTTGGAGGATATGTGCTTAATTGAAGTCATAATAATTAATGAATTTTCAAAATTAGGTATGACTTCAATTAAGCACATATCCTCCAAAAATTGTCGGCTTAAAGCCATATAAAAAATAAACACATTTGTTTGTTTACTTAACTTCATATATATATATATATATATATATATATATATATATATATATATATATACTAGAAAAACCGTGACCCACTGGGTCACCCATTGAGCTCAGGTTATATTGTTAAAAAATAACAATAATGTAAAATAAAATCAGGAAATTTTCCAATTTTAATGAAATTTTCAGTGTAGATAAATGAGATTTATAATGCATCAGTTATTTTATTTCAAAACCTTCTAACTTAATTAGGTATTTCTGCTATAGTAAATCAATATTTAGAATTCATTTATGATATGAAACGGCTAATTTTAAGTTTCAAATTTCCTATTTTTAGATTCTAAAAACAGTTATCTATTTAATAACTACTTTAATTTATTATTGTTATCTAATAATTTTTTTAGAAACACTATATTGAAAATTTAGGACCCCTTCCTTTTAAACAGAACAAATATTGATGTATATTTTTTTCTTTTATAAGATAATAGTAGGATGGCCCATAATTCGTCTGCTCGCGACAGATCTTTTGTTTTAAAAAAGAATTAAAATTAATTATATCAATTATTTAAAGTCAAACTTTTGTCTAAAACGATAAGTAGTAACATAATGACCATCATTAAAAAAAGAAAAATATCATTACATATACAATTTTTAAAAAACATCTAAAACGATTTTTCGGTTAATTTCTATCGCTTTCGGTCTGAGATGCTGGTTTAAAAATGGCTTAAAATGGCTTTTTTACAAATTCAATATAACATTTGCGATTGCAAAAAAAATTTACCAAAAAATCATGGAATCAACCGATTTTAATGAAATATTCAGTATTGATTTATCAATTAATGAATTTTATAACGCATCAGTTATTCTATTTCAAAACTTTAATTTAGTATTTTTACTATGAATAATTAATATATAAAATTAATTTCAAATAAAAATATTCAGATTTTAAATTTAAGATGTTATATTTTTAGATTCTAGAAATAAATATCTATTCAATGCAAACCTTATTTTAGATACATAAAGTAATAAGTTTTGAAAAAAAAAACATGATTGAAAATGTACCCCCTCCCCTTTTTAATCAGAAAAATGTTGATGTATATATTTTTTTTTTCTTTTATAAGATAATAGCCAATTAAATAATTAAGGAAATGAGTAAAAAAAAATCTCAAAAAAATTAATTATTTATTATTTTTTTAAATTTTATTTTTCCATTTTCGCTACTTATTTTCTCATAGAATAGCCACCATAATTTTTTTTTTGTTTCTATTCATAACTGGTCTTTTATCTCTTTATTTATACTGTTATTAGTATCAAAAATGACCAACTCGCAAAACATTTTACACCCCCAACATAAGCGGGGTCAAAATTAAGCGACCTGAAAAAAATGAGAAAGTTTTGAAATAAAATAAATAATGCATTATAAAGATCATTCATTGATAAATAAACACTGAAAATTTCATTAAAATCCGATAATTCCCTGATTTTTGGTAAATTATTTTCTGTAGGGGGGGGGGGTAAAGTCATTTTGTCAAAAACGCATTTTAGGCTCATCTTGCCAGTAGCTAGTTTATGTAGATAATAAAAAGAGAGAGATATATATACATAGAGACAGACAGGGTGGTAAACTCATCCCAGCAGTCAGGCAAGTAATTTTTTTCAAGAGAAAAGGGGGATAGAATGAGGAGAAACCTCATTCTATCCCCTTTTCTACATGTATTGAGAGAGGGTGAGAGAAATAAACTATACTTATGACAGGGATTGGTCGGTCGTTGACTTAATTGTAAATTACGATAATTAGAAGCAAATAAAGTGGGATTTTTTTCAAACAATGATTAGATTTATGATAAGATAATATCCTGAGATAGTTTTTATATAATCAGTATTCATAGTAAAAAAGCCTTTAGGTGGCGAAGTTGAATTTGCTCAGCTTTAGTATAATAATAGAAGATAACATAAGCAACACACCAAATGTTAATTGTAAATCCAGCTTTTCCCAATATATTTCCCCATACCCAAATGAAATCACCTTCACAAACAATATTAGACAATAAAGACAACAAGATGAGATTTAGGAAAAAAAAATAAATTAAATTAAAAACATAAAACAAATACACACCCCCCCTCATAACCAATCCTTATGCCATTCACCATATATACATGAATCACTAAATCTTCAAACTCAGTCTATTAAGACCAACTTACTCCTTGTGGGCCGGGTTAGCTCAGTCGGTAGAGCATTCGGCTAGAAACCACAAAGTTCCTAGTTCGATACCCGCCCTCGCCAACTCAGCGTATGAGTAGCACAGGGATCTGTGCAGTAAAGTAAGGAGCTGATGGTAGGTGTGGCGCTCCAGCTCAGACGCTAAAATAATCTCCTTGGTCTAGCGCTAGTGAAAAGGGGATAGACTCCCTCGCTGCATGGCTGATACCGACATTAGGCCGCCCCGACGATTTTTTACTCCTAAACACCTAACACCTGTGGCTTCATTATCAGAATCCCTTTGCTACAACACCCTATCTAAGAGAAAGAGGAAAATCTCCAACCCAGAAAAAAAACAGAACCCAAATTATTTATTTATTTTCCCATTAAGCTAACCCTAAACCCCAACCCTAACCCTTGTGGGACTTAAACTTTAAAAAAAAAATTAAAATTAACAGTTTTATTACAAAATGTGTGGGTTCTGTTTTTTCTGGGTCACCCTGTAATATTATGTTACTCAACTAGAGGGGGTAGGGTTAGGGCTTAGAGTTGGGATTGGGGTTAGGGGTTAGGGTTAGTTTAATGGGAAAATTAATAATTTGGGTTCTGTTTTTTCTGGGTCACCCTGAAATATTATGTTACTCAACTAGGGGGGGTCGGGTTAGGGCTTAGAGTTGGGATTGGGGGTTAGGGGTTAGGGTTAGTTTAATGATAAAATAAATAATTTGGGTTCTGTTTTTTCTGGGTCACCCTGTAATATAATGTTACTCAACTAGGAAATAACCAAATTTAGAATTGAATAAACAAAACAAAAAAAATGGACATACCTTCAAAGTCGTCTAAATAACGAGATGGGAAATCTGATGGAGATGGAATGCTGGAGTAAGTTTTTTTTTCTTTGACATCCATTGTTGTCAAGGTGATAATTTCATCTACGTCAAGAGAAAGACTGACACTGCCATTTCGAACCTGAGAGAAGAAAAAAAAATATGAATAAACAGAAGGAAACGTGGGTAATTCCATGTAAAATCATCCAGAAAAAAGTAAAACTGTCGCCCACCCCTTCAAGTTTTCTGAAAATCTTTCCAGGTGTGGACTATATTAACATTAGACAATCCCAAAAAATTGAGCATTCAATTCCAAAAATTGGCAGGGTTATGTCAATTTTTATCTCTCAAAAAAAATATGAATAAACAGAAGGAAAGGTGGGTAATTTCATATAAAATCATCCAGAAAAAGTAAAATTGTCGCCCACCCCTTCAATTTTTCCAGGTGTGGACTATATTAACATTAGACAATCCCAAAAATTTGAGCTTCCAATTCAAAAAAATATTTGATCTTCCAATTCAAAAAAATATTTGAGCAAAAAATATTTGAGCTTCAATTCAAAAAAAAAAAAATATTTGAGCTTCCAATTCAAAAAAAATATTTGAGCTTTCAATTCAAAAAAAAAATATTTGAGCTTCCAATTCAAAAAAAAATATTTGAGCTTCCAATTCAAAAAAAAAATATTTGAGCTTCCAATTCAAAAAAAAAATATTTTTCCAATTCAAAAAAAAATATTTGAGCTTCCAATTCAAAAAAAAAATATTTGAGTTTCCAATTCAAAAAAAAATATTTGAGCTTCCAATTCAAAAAAAAAAATATTTGAGCTTCCAATTCAAAAAAAAAAAATTGAGCTTCCAATTAAAAAAAAAATATTTGAGCTTCCAATTCAAAAAAAAAATATTTGAGCTTCAATTCAAAAAAAAAAAAATTTGAGCTTCCATTCAAAAAAAAAAATATTTGAGCTTCCAATTCAAAAAAAAATATTTGAGCTTCCAATTCAAAAAAAAAATATTTGAGTTTCCAATTCAAAAAAAAAATATTTGAGCTTCCAATTCAAAAAAAAAAATATTTGAGTTTCCAATTCAAAAAAAAAATATTTGAGCTTCCAATTAAAAAAAAAATATTTGAAAAAAAAAATATTTGAGCTTCCAATTCAAAAAAAATTTGAGCTTCCAATTCAAAAAATATTTGAGCTTCCAATTCAAAAAAAAAAAAAAAAGATTTGAGATTTGAGCTTCCAATTCAAAAAAAAAATATTTGAGCTTCCAATTCAAAAAAAAATATTTGAGCTTCCAATTCAAAAAAAAATATTTGAGCTTCCAATTCAAAAAAAATGAGGATCCAATCCCAAAAGTTGGAGCTTCCAATCCGAAAAAATTTGAGCTACATACACTACATAAATCATAAATTATAATTTAAATTATAAATTTAAAACTACATGAATTATAAATGTACTTATAATTTGTCATTTTTTTTTTTTCATGATTCCTTTTATGTACAAATAAAATGATGAACACTAAATAAAAAAGATGGACCAATGGGTTGGAAATAAAGAAGGGATTTATTTAATGCAGGGTAGCACAATGCTTCTAATCAAAAGTTTACTTAGATCTATAAGAGGTTCACACAGAGTGTGAACTTTGGTTCTTATAAAGGAGAAGAGACTAAATAAAAGTTATTGGCTCCTCATAGCCAAAAAGATTAAGGCTAAGGTGCGTTAATTACTCAAAGGGAATGTTTGGCCAAATGTACAAAAATAATAATAAAGAAGTAAATGAAAAATAAAAGACATTGATAAATAAATTTAGAAAGAAAAAGAGAAAGATAGAGAAGGAAAGTGAGACTGAGAAATAAAGAGATATAGAGAAAAGAGAGTGAGAGAGAGAGAGTGAAAAAAGAGAGAGAAAAAAGAGAGATATAGTGAAGAGAGAGGAGAGAGAGAGAGTGAAAAAAGGGAGAGTGAAAAAAGAGAGAGTGAAAAAAGAGAGAGAGAGAGGTTACTTAAACGATAAGTCCCCAATGCGGAATACTTCAGTTAGGAAAACAACAAACGCATTAGTTACATTTATATAACTTTTATTATATATATAATTTATATAGATTATATATTTTATTATATATATATATCATAGATTATATATTATATATAATATATATTATAGATTATATATTTTATTATATATATAATTTATATAGATTTATATATAATGTTATATATATATTTATATATATGGTTCATATATATAATATTATATATAATGTCACAATTATTATATACTAGCAAATATATGCACCCTCCAGGTGCAAGTATTTAAGTTTTAATGTAATAAATCAAAAATCAATAATACTAAGCATATATTTATTAAAATCAATTTTTTAATATTAATATGCAAATTAGCCTTCCCGTTTACACTGTAAACCGCTATTTTGTTGTATATATAAATATAATTGCATGTTGTCAGTATGTAGACATAGTTAACAGTATTAATAATGTAAGACAATTTTATTAATAATTGAGGTTTAGATAAAAATAAAATCATGGAGAATGTGATGTCAATAATTAAGAGAATTGTGATGTGACTTGAGTAGGAATATAGTTTCGGTTACAGTCAGAAAAACACACAATCTCCATTATAATAAGAGATATAAGGGGAATGAAGTTCCCCAGGCTATACAATGTCACATGTAGGAAGCACGTGGTGTAATGGTTAAAGTCATAGGAAATGGACTCGTCGCCCCGAGTTCAAATCCTGGACGTGGTAATTGCATTTCACTTAGCGCTAATACCCTTGGGAAAGGTATGAATCCTACTCTCTCTCCAGCTATGGGTAAATAGTAGGGCTGACTGGGCTCTTTAACCTTGGTTTGGCAACCCGTCTAGGAGAAGGAAAACCTGTTAAATTCCGCTTAAGAAATTGACCTTGTGTCACATCCTGCTCGTGTGGAGGGGTTGGTAAATATATATATACAATGTCACATTGTCACAAGTGTCCAAATATTCATAGTAGTGTAATAGAGGCAAAATAGGTGGAAACCATTTACTGTATGTAGAGTTTGTACTGTATGGCATCTACCATGTGTGTGCTGGAGAGAGGTAACAAGTACATCCATACTTGTTCAGTAGCTTCGGCCAAAGAGGGTGATCTTCTTGTGTTCCTGTGTCACATGACTAAAAAGGGGCTCTTGACACAGGAGATTACCCAAACCCTCAGACAAGGGAGACTGCTCTTACAGACTACTCTTACAGCTAAAATGGCCGACCAAAAGTAACATCATCTCAGTCCATGTGTCATGGTGGAATCTTCACTTCTGGTTTGTGCTCCCACAATGCACCTGTTAAGGAAGTTTACTCTGCCTTATCCATTAAGGAGATTAAGATTTTTTTTTCGTTAGATGATCTAACAGAGAAAGGTGTTTTGCTCTGGTCTCTTTCTTTTGTAAAATACCTTGTTGTAGTCAGATTGATGGAGGGACACAGATTGATGGAGGGACACAGATATTCAATTAAGATATTCTTTAAGGGGATTCTTTTTTGGGGGGGAGGGCGGGGGTATTTCCCTTTCTCCCCAAAATGAAAAAAAAAAAAGGACTCACTGGAATTGGTTGTACTTGTTTGAACAGTACTGATGGTTCACCTTTGAAATTCAATCGACTGTACCAGACTTGAAGTTTCTTGAGGGAAGCCTGGAAAAAATAGAAGTGGAAAAAATTAATTAAAAAAACAGAGCTTAGCGCAAAATATTGGGCTTATGGTGTATTGTAAAACAGAGCTCAGCCCAAAGCTTATGGTGTATTGTAAAACAGAGCTCTGTCCAAAGCTTATGGTGTATTGTAAAACAGAGCTCTGCCCAAAGCTTATGGTGTATTGTAAAACAGAGCTCTGCCCAAAGCTTATGGTGTATTGTAAAACAGAGCTCTGCCCAAAGCTTATGGTGTATTGTAAAACAGAGCTCAGCCCAAAGCTTGTGGTGTATTGTAAAACAGAGCTCTGTCCAAAGCTTATGGTGTATTGTAAAACAGAGCTCTGCCCAAAGCTTATGGTGTATTGTAAAACAGAGCTCAGTGCAAATCTTATGGTGTATTGTAAAACAGAGCTCTGCCCAAAGTATCCTAATACAATTATTCCAATTAATTTCATTTAGTTGGTTAAATAAATAAATGAAACATTAAGTTAGAAAGTAGACAACATTCACTGCAAAAGAAAAAAGGGTTATTTCCTATAAACTCCAACATAAACAAAGGGGAACCACCCTTGACTGATAAATTATTCATTTATTTTCCCATTAAACTAACCCTAAATCTAACCCCGTCCTCTTTTTTCCTAGTAGGTCAATAAATAAATAAATTATCATTCAAGAGTGGTTCCCCTTCGTTTATGTTGGAGTTATAGGAAATAACCCTTTTTTCTTTTGCAGTGAATGTTGTTTACTTTCTAACTTAATGTTGGAGTTATAGGAAATAACCAAAAAAGTTTGTTTTTTTAAACCATGTTAAATCTAAAAGACATTTCGGTTATTTCCTATAACTTCAACATAAACAAAGGGGAACCACTCTTGACTGATAAATTATTTATTTATTTTCCCATTAAACTTAACCCTAAATCCTAACCCTGTCTTCTTTTTTCCTAGTAGATCAAGAGTGGTTTCCCTTTGTTTATGTTGAAGTTATAGGAAATAACCCCAAAAAATTTATTTCTCAGGATCAAAAAATCAGACTCAATGAAGAATTGTAAAAATTAGAGTTAAATAAATTAAAATTCCAAAAATAACTTACAAAAGATCCACTGAGTTGAATTGTGACGTTTTGGGGTTCAACTTCATATTTCGGCAATCT
This sequence comes from Doryteuthis pealeii, assembly GCA_023376005.1. Lineage (NCBI taxonomy): Eukaryota > Metazoa > Mollusca > Cephalopoda > Myopsida > Loliginidae > Doryteuthis > Doryteuthis pealeii. The sequence goes on from CM042182.1 coordinate 13,997,421, forward strand.
GGGACGAATACAAACGGAATGATCATGGGTCTGGAAAAAAAATTAAACAAAATTTAAGGAAAAGAAAAATAAACAAAATTTAAGGAAAAGAAAAATAAACAAAATTTAAGGAAAAGAAAAATAAACAAAATTTAAGGAAAAGAAAAATAAACAAAATTTAAGGAAAAGAAAAATAAACAAAATTTAAGGAAAAGAAAAATAAACAAAGTGTATTTGATTCAAACTGGGGCCGGGTTAGCTCAGTCGGTAGAGCGTTCGGCTAGAAACCACAAGGTTCCTAGTTCGATACCGGTCCTCGCCAACTCAGCGTATGAGTAGCACAGGGATCTGTGCGGTAAAGTCAGGAGCTGATGGTAGGTGTGGCGCTCCACCTCAGATGCTAAAAACAATCTCCTTGGTCTAGCGCTATTGAAAAGGGGATAGACTCCCTCGCTGACTGGCTGATACCGACTTTAGGCTGTAGCGTTAGTTTCGTATTTGCCTGGTGGAGTTGTCTGCCCGATTTAGTTTGCTGGTGCCCGCTAGGGGGCTATAGTATTTAAGCGCCGGGTTCAAACCTTTTCGGCCTCTCTTTTCCTGCCCAGTAACCACAAGCCACATGGAGTAGACACGGTCTACTCCTTCTCGTTGGGGCTTTTGGTCCCACTTACATTACTGTAAGTTCTTCACACAGCATGGACTATCCCTAGTCTCATGTCTGTACTTTTATATGTTATCTTGTACCATTCATGAATGTGTCTTCATCTTTATTTATGTACTCCTTGTATCTATCTTTTTACCTATGTATTTTGTATCTCGTCATATCCATATATTAAATGTTTTGTCTGCTAACCTTCGTCGGAGTTTTGTATATTCAAAGTATATATAACTTTGAACCATTCTTACAAGGCCGCCCCGTCGACTTTACTTACTTTACTTATATGTAGTAATAAGAGAACAGACACGGTCAGACTTGAGTAAGCTTTATTCTACTTTGAATACATTTGCAGTTCTCTTGAGAGTTTATATAGTTTTACAAAACTTTAAGTCTACATAAAGGGGAGGTAACTCAATTACTTATTACACTATAATTCATAGAATTATAGAATCCTTTCAGTCCACTAAGGATGATGGCGTAGTGTCCAAAAAATTTTTTTTAAATAAAATAAATTAAAAAAATAAAATAAATTAAAAAGATTAAAAATTAAAAATTAAAAAAAAAAATAAAAATTTCATCTGCATCTGCACAAGCGACTCTGCAGGCCAATTCTTGAGTGACAGTCTTTGGTGCACTGAATTTATAGAATATTGAAGCACAAAAACTATGGAAGCAGAACATTGTCAAGGAAAACTCTGAATTCAAGCCTGTTAACTCTTAACATCCTGTTGAGAATTTTCCAAGTCCAGAGCCCAATTCCTATAACCATTTATTAAAAATGGGTAAAAATGGCTGTTTCGTTAAAAGTTACCTGTTATTTCCCTTAAATTAAAGACTTCTAAATATGTTTAATATTACATTTAAACAAAGTCCAGATCCCCATTCCTATGAGGATTTATCAATAAATGTCTAAAAATGGCCTTTTCATTTTAAGTTACCTGTTATTTCCCTTAAATCAAAGACTTCTAAATATGTTTAATATTACATTTAAACAAAGTCCAGATCCCCATTCCTATAAGGATTTATCAAAAAATGGCTAAAAATGGCCTTTTCTTTTAAAGTTACTTGTTATTTCCCTTAAATCAAAGACTTCTAAATATGTTTAATATTACATTTAAACAAAGTCCAGATCCCCATTCCTATAAGGATTTATCAATAAATGGCTAAAAATGGCCTTTTCATTTAAAGTTACCTGTTATTTCCCTTAAATCAAAGACTTCTAAATATGTTTAATATTACATTTAAACAAAGGCTATCATTTAGGGTGGATTAGGAAAATGAATGTGACTTCTGGCTGGGTGGAATGAGGTGGTATAGGATGTTAAGAGTTTGTAACGATTAATAAAATGGCGGTTGCCGATTGCTTGAAAAAGGGGGGAGTTAGAATTCCTAAAATGCAATAACGGAACTAACTTATTTGTTATAGGATTAAGTAAAAGTAAAGTAGTCAGGGTTATTGTTTTATTCTTTAATATATTAAAATCAATCCTATGAATGATTTTATATAGAAACCAAGTAAAATATGATTGAAATAAGTGTAATCTTTTTATATGCGTTCTTATTTAATTTCAAAGATAAAAAAAAAAAACCTTAAACATGTACTTACCATTGTTTCCATGATAATGGTCAAGTGGTCCGAGTTGGGACTGGTCAGAGAAACATAACTGCCACCCTTTTCAAATTTACCCACACCATGGCCGTGCGCCAAGTAATTCCATCCAATTTCGGTAAAATGAGTTGTATGAGCTGCAATAAAAGAAATCAAGGTAAAAATCAACAATTTTTGAATTAGTATCATCTGCGTTATTCGGACTATTGTCCTCATCTTCATTGTTATCTGTACAATGTTTCAGCTGATATGCCCTCCGGCATTCTTCAGGTTAGAAAATTACAAATTTCTTAATCATACAAAGAATAACGGTTTCTCTGAATGTTTGAGATGAGGCTTGATGATTAGTATTATCTGCGTTATTCGGACTATTGTCCTCATCTTCATTGTTATCTGTACAATATTTCGGCCGATATATGCCCTCTGGCCTTCTTCAGGTATTTCTTGTTCATTTTTGAGATGAGGTTTGATGATTAGTATTATCTGCGTTATTCGGACTATTGTCCTCAAAATCACCTACAAGCCTACAAATTTTGAAAACAAAAAGAAAATTTTCTTTTTCGCTAGCTATGTACACGCTTACCAGTAACTATTGCAATTGTTACCAAGGTAACTGGAAGACCCTCTCATCATTAAACTCCTGAATAGATTAGACTCGATGTCTAACTCTAAGGAGATTATGATATGCTGGATCCCAAGTCATATAGGAGTGAGGGGAAATGAAAGAGCAGACTCCGCAGCTAAATCGGCTCTAGATTTGATCCCCAACAATTTCAAGATACTATGTACTGATTTGAAACCTAAAATTAATAGATTCCTTCATACAAAATGGCAACAACACTGGAATAACAACATCCACAATAAACTCTTCCTAATCAAACCGACTTTGGGAGGCTGGAGACCAACTTTAAGGAAGTCTAGAAAGGAACAAGTCATTGTGTCCCAATTACGCATTGGTCATACAAGACTAACGTACTCCTATATACCTAAACAAGAACAACAACCACAATGTGGAACATGTCAAACACCTTTGACAGTTAAATACTTATTCATGGAATGCAGGTTTTTTGCTCACATCAGAAACCGTTATTTTAAAGCAAACAATATGAAAGATCTATTTGAAAATGTCAACATGGAGGATATTCTCTCCTTTTTAAGGGAAATAAAATTATACCATAGAATATAGACATGAAAACAAATCATGCGGGACACTCTCCAAGTCCTAATGAAAGATGTAAAGAGACTCAAAAAGTTAATTGTTGGCTAAATAGTTCTTTTGCGTTATGTAAATCATAAAATTAACCCAGACTTAATTTGAATGATGCCATTTAGAGATTCAATTCAATAAATACTTCTATTTCTCTCTTTCTCTCTCTGTTTGTCTCTCCTAGCTGTTCATCTCTTCTCTGCTCTCTCTCCTTCTCATCTCCTTAAAGCTATCTCCTTTCTCTCAGTTCTCTTCAATCTTAACTCGTACTCCTCTATCTCTTTCTCTCTTCATTATTAACAAGCATATCCAACTCTCATACAGCTCTCTTAATCAACTTATCTCTCTCTCTATCTCTTTCATCTCTCTCTCATCCTTTCACTCCTCTCTTTCAATCTCTTCTCTCTTCATTAATTCTCTCTCTCTTTATTCCTCTCTTCATCTCTCACTCTCTCTCTTCATCTCCTCTCTCTTCAGTCTCTCTACTCCGAATATATCTCTACAATATCCCTCTCTCTTTCTCATCAAAGCTATTCTATCACTCTCTCTATATATCTCTTAATAAAACTATCTCTCTCTTATCAAAGGCTATCATCTCTTTCCCTCAGTTTTTCCTCTTAATTATCTCTTCCTCTCCTCCCCCCGCACTAATCTCTTTTCTCTCCCATCCTCTTCATATCATATTCATCAATTGTTGGACATCCAAGTCTGATAAAAGCGGTAACGAGGACTCAAAAAGTCGTAATTATCAATTCTTTTTTTATCCACGAGGGGAGAGTCCAAAAAATGTTCTTTATGTTTCAGCCATAACATATCTTTATCATTGTAGTATCAATATCCTGAGGAGTGTGGGACAGTATCTCTTTATCTGCTATTACATCCCAGGCTCCACTTGACCCCAAGTGGTATACATGTTAGGGTACAATCTATGTTTAAAATAGATTTGTATATATTATGGACTGTATCCCCTTACAGTAGCCGCGTAAGGCCACCCCCCGCTCTTACGCCTCACCCAAAAGAATGGATGTCCTGGGGATGACTCTACACTGCACATTGTGCGTGAGGCCTCAAAGTTCTGAAAATCTGCCTACGAGCGAGAGAGAACACAATACATCTGCAAAACTACATGTGTAAGAATGCAAGAGAGGTAAGAACTCCACCAAATGGGGCCACCTGTTGCGAACCGTGGTGACCCGACCATTGAGCTTAAGACGGAAAGTCAGTTCTTGAGTTGAGCAGTCATGACGCACTAACCCTAGAACCTTCTATAGGCTAGACGAGGTGTCGGAGATGAGCGCACCTCCGATAATCACGCAAAGCCTAGCACTCTATAATGATCTCCCACAACTATTGCCTCAGTGGCAAAGCCCCAACCCTTTTATATCATCATGTGGGGCTAGAAGGCGGCTGTGCTCCTTAGGGTCTACACTCCTGGCATATGACGTTAAACTCTACTCTATGGTGAGGTTCCAATGTTGTATGGTAGTTGCGGAGAATGTGGAGCACCCTTCAATCACACTTGCTCCTCCTGGTCCATCTGCCGAGTGGTAGGACAACTGTTTAGGGTCCCATCTATGGGTTAAATAGAAAAAATGATTTATAAAAAAAATGTATTATCCATTAAGAATTGATTTATTCAACTTTATTGCTTAAATAACCCACTCGAGGTTGAGTATGCTTCGTAAAACAAAAAACAAACAATACAATATTCAAAAGAACATGAAATGATTTTTGCTCGAGAGGAAATCCTTTTAGTTTTTGCTTGCTAGTTGAGTTGTACATAATGACGTATCCACCTAACATACTTATGTACAGTAGTTGTAGGTAGAAACCACAAAACCTGGCTTGTTAAAAGATTGTGCAGCCGGCCGGGCCTTTGAAGGATGTGAGTGACACCCGGCTTGATCTATCCTGATCCTCCTTCCGGTTGACTACCGTCGGAATTCGTGGAAGGAGAAGACCCTCTTCCGGTTCACATTAGAACGAAGAGGGTTTAATTCGAAGTATGGCAAAACCACAAGAGCAAGCGAAGTCACGCTCGCGGTTCCCATACTCACCAATCGAAGGCGCAGTTGTCTGTGTGGGGATTTCAGAAAATATGATCTAAAGGCAAATCAGAAGATCTTGGGTTATTATCTAAAAACTACCAATGACACAGGGTTCTGCAATACAAGAGCAAATCCCTAATGAAGACCAGACACAAAGTCCTCCAAGACGAAAGTCCAGGACGCTAAGAAGAAACATAAGTTAACCCAAAGACGATCCAGGCAAGAAGAATAAAGAGTAGTACTACAAACAATATATGTCATTTATGTATACAACATGAGTAATCTTTGCGCCTGGGATTAACCTTAAAAAAAAAAAAAACTGTTTCTTTTTCTTCATTTAGAAAGGAGAAATAGACGAGGATGAACGTCTTTATGGATTTGGGATTAGAGATCAAATGAAGGATTGTGTGAAGGAACGATGATGCAGACACCAAAGTAAAAACGTCTCGGCCCATCGGCAGGAAGATATTTTAAATCCCGCTACACGAAAACAACAGGTTGTCTTTCTTGACCCCCAAACCCCACACATACCCCATCATCATTTGTTTTTTTTTTTTTTGTTTTTTTTTCTACTTTTATCTACCTGAAAGAAAAACCTAATGATAATGTATGTCCGGAGAAAAAACTATCAAAAATAAAAACAATTAACAACAAAGTAAATATAAGCACATTAATGATCACCAGGGCTTGATTTGAAGCAAAAATAGATAGTGAAGATTCTATCGTGAAGATAATTTAAATAAAATTTAAGATGAAACAGCTGTGGATTTCTTTTTATGTTAATATTTTAATAGTAGAATTACATTTCTTTTTCAGAGTAGCTGGGATCCAATGCAAGGTCTATTTTTTTTACTTAGGGATTTGAATGGGGCCATTCCCACGAGAATTCGCCAACTCACGATTAAGTATAATGGATCTGCGGGACTACTTTACCTTGAATGAAAAAAGGAATCCATTGCTGTTATCATTTAAATTTCAATATTTTTTAATTATCTTCAACGAATAGAAATTAAATCTTCTATTATTTTTGCTCAAAAACCAAACCCGGTGATATTTAATGTTGCATATATATTTACTCGTTGTTAAATTGCTTTATTTTTCGAGTGTTTCGCTCCAGGACAACAGAATTCACACAACTGGCCTTTTGTATATGTTATATGATAGATAGATAGATTGGGATTAAACTTTTATTCTTGGAAGACTACTAGCCATAAGTGACCTAAAGGCTTATCCATCAAAGAGTCTAATCTTAGACATGAGGAGGCTGGTACTTTAAAATTAGTTTGGATTTCAAGTTCGAAACCAAATATGATTGAACAGCCAAATGTAATTTTTCACATATATGCATCACCTTTTTTGGGGATTTATATAAGCAGACCATCATCATGTAAAGTCTGTGATATCGGGCGTCTATTAGAGTGTTGATATTATGCAATTGTAAGCACCCACCCGTTCACACATCTCTGCACCATTATAAAGCCCATAAGGGATACTCATAATATGTATAACATAATAGTGTTTAGTATTAGAAAACAAAAGTTTAAAAATAAATTAAAAATTTAAACAAATTTCTGAAATGAATTTAAAAAAATTGTAACAAATTTAAAAAATTAAAATTGTAACATTTCTCCTTTTTTCCTTCCTTCACTCCTTCCTCATTATCATTGACCTTCTTCTTGTTCTTCCTTCCCCTGCCCCTCTCTTTTTATCATTCACCTCTCCCTCTCCCCATTTTTTTTTCATCTTCACTGAAATTAGAACTACAATTATTTCTGCATAAATAGATTTTCTCCCTGAAAATGTCTTTTTCATCATTCATTAATGTCCCCATCCTTCATCTTTTTTTTTTTCATCCTCTCTCTTCAGATTTCGGCTTCTTTTCATTAATTTGAAGAATTATTCGCATTATTTTTGTTGTTTTATCCAAAAACAATAGCCAAAGAGGATAATGTGTGAAGTCGTGAAGACCACAAAATCAAATCAAATAATTTTTTAAATAATGACAAGAAAATATCTAAAAATAAATACACAATTGTTTGTCACTTGAATGTGGACAATTCTTCCCAGTCTCGTTTTCATTTGAAAGATAGTTTTCTCCCTGAAAATGTTTATTTTCTTCATCATCATTAACGTCCCATCTTCATCTTTTTTTTTTTTTCATCCCTCTCTCTTCAGATTTCGGCTTCTTTGAAGAAGTCATCCATGTCCGAGAGACAGAAAAGGCAAAATGGTATTATCTTTGTCCTATCTTAACATTGAATGGTATTTTATTGTTTGATCATTAAATGATCAGATTTTCCTAAGCATCAACTAAAAATTTTAGAAGCAATTACAAAGGTCTAAGTAGACTCAGTTATGTATGGCACAAGGCAAACAAATGTGGAGCACTCATGAACATCAGATCACTAACACAAGTAATGATCTGCAAAACCAGCTTCAATCCATGATTGGTCCCAATAATCAAAAAATTAACAAAAGTACTTGCTATATATAAATAAAGAAAAAATCCTGTAAAGAATTCAATAAAAGAGAAGCATGAAATCAAAGAACACAATAATTCAAAAAGATAAAACATATGAACAATAGAATGTGAATTCCTCTCGTGTCGAATGGAACAATTCTGCTATTTCTCAAAAATGCAGTTTCTCTCCCTTGCCTCTCTAGCCGGTGGGCTTTAAAGACCCAGACTTGATTATGATCATTTTTTTTAGCTTGCTTTTGGCCGTAACACAACAATCGAAACTCATAAAAGAGGGGCCAGAACAACATAAGATCAAAATTACCAAAATATCTTCCGTAATTCACAATTTCAATATTACAAATAAAACAAACATCTTTTTTTTTTTCTTTTTTTTTTAATTTATTTAATTTCATGTTGGGAATTTAAGTGACACAAGAACCATTTGGAAATGTTTCATCATAAAATTGTGTGAAATAAAATGGGTCAAATAAGAAATTGCGCATTAAGTGACACCAGATAATCTGTATTTCACATTTTAGCATTGCATTTAGGACAGTCTCATTTTAACCAAGGTGTTGCAGGATGATAACGGACGGAAGATTAGGAACAAGTGTATTAATATATAGATAAGTCGGCAACCTATCAAAGTCAAGGGAAAAGTCCGACACAAAACCTCTGTTGCCTTTCAAGAAAGCTAGGGAGTAAACCCTAAAAACAAATCGGGAGCTGGAAGTCCCTAAAGTGGTGTTCGATGCTGAAATCCAGTGCTATCCATCAACTCCTGCGACACTACCGTTGCCAAACTGCATTGGTCCCTTACCTTTCCTTTGGATCACAGTGTGCAGTGTGGAGAGGGGGATTTGTCTGCATGGGCAACAGTTCAATCCTCCATATGAACCGCCCAGGCTATGTAGTTCAAAAGAAAGAAAAAACTTTGACACTACTCCATCGTCTCATTGTAGACAGAAGCTACCAACCAAGATTTTGCTATAGAAAATGAATTGCAGATGATTATATAGAAATGAATTGCAGATGAGTTTACTTATAGAAATGAATTTGCAGATGATTTTACTATAGAAATGAATTGCAGATGATTTTTACATAGAAAAAGAATTGCAGATGATTTATTATAGAAAAGAATTGCAGATGATTTACTATAGAAAAGAATTGCAGATGATTTACTATAGAAAAGAATTGCATGATGAATTTTACTATAGAAAAGAATTGGGCAGATGATTTTACTAAAGAAATGAATTGTCTACTTCTTGTCTTCATGACTTTAATTGTATGTGTTGTCTTTTTAGTGTTATTGTGTCTGAATGGACAAAAATGCTTTCCATTGTTGCCCGCCATCTGAAAGGGTTGGGTCTTCGTTACCATCTGCTGCAAGGAGATGTTCCTCCTCTAAAAGAATGGAAATGGTCAAAGATTTCAGATGATAACTCAAAAGGCGCTGAGGTAAGAAATAATTACAGACTTCCAGGGAATTTCTTTCGGTAATTTTTACCTTTAGTTGGCTAATTCTAGCAAATAAGACAAATTAGAGTAACCTCCCTTGACTTTCACTTTGAAACAAGCCGGTAGCTATTTTGAAATCTCCGTGCGAAATAAACAAATATTAGATACTTTTTCGAAAACAATACAACTGCATGCTTTAACACCAAAAATATCATAAAAATGTGTTCTATAACAATTAAGTTCATTTAGAATAATTTTATGCTGAGGAATTAGCCCAACTGACTTTCACTTTGAAACAAGCTGGTAAGAAACATAAAAGAGTTCAGGAATTCTCTCTCTTTTTAAAATTTATTATTATACTAAAGCTGAGTGAATCAATGATTGTTTGCTAAAGCCTTTTTTCTATTTAGTTTAATGAACACAAAATATATAATAAAAGTAAATATGCCCAAAGAATTTAAAAAAAAATTAAAAAAACATTGAAATCATTTTCCTAGAATTTCAATGAAGTTAATACTGACCTGTCTCTTACTTTCAGATTCTGCCTGTCACTTTCCCCTTTGGGTGTGGTTAATTTGCATAATGGTTTTAACAAAACTGTGTTTAATAAATAATTACTTGGTGTTATTGATCTCTAATATTATGTTTTATTCACCAACGTATTAAAATCAATCCTATGAAATGAATTTTAATATAGAACCAAATTGAAATATAATTAAAAATAAGTGTAAATATTTTATGTGTTCTTATTTTAATTTCTAATATAAATTGATTACTATATCTGCGTTATTCGGACTATTGTTACTTGTACAACGTTTCGGCCGATATGTCCTCCGGCCTTCTTCAGGTATTTCTTTCGGACTCGGGAACTTTCTTATGTCGTATTCAGAAGCCATCACAGAACTTTGAACCTAAACCCTTTATTTTGTCTCATTCCGCTAACCATGGCTGGGTAGGAGTTGGTGCTAATTAATTATTTTTTCTAACTGCTTTCACACAGATTGAACTCGGGTTTCAGAGATAACTGTCTTAACCTAACTACCTTATCCACTCGGCAATGTGTGTGGATTTTGGAACTTATCAACCTATGTTTTTGATTTGGCCTAAAATATCTACCTATTTACTTATGTATGATTTTTTTACCTAGACTCATATGTGTTTTTTTTTTTTTGTTTTTTTTGTTTTTCAATCTGATCTGGCCTTCTTAATTATGGGTTCCATATTGTATCATTTCTATTTTAGGTCTACTTAACAACCCACTACAGCCTATCATATGTGCTGATTCTTTGAGGCGTCTTCTCTTCCAATGTCCTCTCTATCTATTATCGAGAAGGTTCCGAGTCCGACAAGAAATACCTGAAGATGTCCGGAGGGCATATCGGCCGAAACGTTGTACAAGTAACAATGAAGATGGGACAATAGTCCGAATAACGCAGATAATACTAATCTTCAAGCCTCATCTCAAACATTCAGAGAGAATTTGATTACATTACGGATTTAAATACTTACGCCCTGCGGAGGACGTATATTGTGCTAGTTTGCATAATGTTTGAGAATTATTCCTAATTTCTTCTGACTGAATCATTGAATTTTTTTTTCAGGTTATGCTGCTGTCTCTGAAAGCCGGTGGGGTCGGACTCAATCTGATTGGGGTAGCCATTTGTTCCTCATGGATAGCCATTGGTAAGTTCAACAAGTGCACACACACACTATGCAGCCCTGTCTGCTGGGGCTGTAGAAATACCGACTGCACCTCTGCAGAGGGTAAAACTCCTCCCAATAATTTTCGCATCTTATTAATAGTCAATAATAAATATTTATGTATTTCTCTTTTTTTTTTAAAAAAGGGAATGCCCAAGGAGAGTCAAGCCTTAGCAGCCTATATGATTGTCCTGACCCTATTGCCCTCTATGGCAAAACCCAATCCTTTTTATCATGTACATGTAGAAGTACTGGCTGAGGGTCTTAATGTCCTAGGTAGGACATTAAACTGCATCCATTGGTGCAGTTCCGATTTTGAACTCTAGGGAATGTGGAGTACCCCTTTATCGCCATTACTCCCATACCCACCCTTACCCGGGGTGGTAAACATTTAGGGTCCCATCTATAGGTTAAATAGAATAAAAAAGAGTTTGAAAAAAATTGAGTTTTAAAAAAAAATTGAATACTCAGTAAGAATGAATAAATTGGCCTAAAATAACCCAACAAGGGTTGACATACCAAAAATCTAATCAACCAAAAATGAATGAGTTCAAACAAAATCTAGGGGTAACAGGATTTTAAGACCACCCTTGTAGAATATTATATATTTTGTTAATTTTTGCTCGGATTCATTTGTTTTTTATTTGATAATTTGAAATCCTAAATTATTTTTCAAAACTTTAGAGACGAGAATATCCTCAAACGTTTTTTTTTATAATAATGGAATTTGATAATTTGCTTTATTGAGCATTGTTATGTAAAGTAATTATATTATATATTTTTGAAATGAAGTGCTAGCATTGAATGTATATCGTATAAAATTCGATTTCAATAATTATTGAATTTTATACGATATACGCATTGTAATTGCCCTCAAAAAAAAATATATAATTAGTATTTGATAATTTGCTTTTGAAGCATTGTTATGTAAAGTAATATTATTATTTATATTTTTGAAGGCAATTACAATGTGTATATCATATAAAATTCGATATTACTGAAAATAATCATGAACAAGCAAACTCGGCGAATAACGTGTGCGACGCTGAACACCTACAGCTGTTTCAACTTTATTAAGTCTCATCAGCGCTGTTGAGACTTAATAAAGTTGAAACGGCTGTACGGTGTTCCACGTCGCACGACGTTATTTGCCGAGTTTGCTTGCATGATTATTTCAATAATTTAGGGTTTTTTTTTTTTTTTTTTTTTTTTTTTTTTTTGGGTTTTTTTTAATTTGAGTTTGAAAAAATAATTGAGTTTTGAAGTAAATTTGATTACCCATTAAGAGATGAATAAAAAAAAACANAAGAGAGATACCACCTTTGGCATAAAATAACCCAACAAGGGTTGACATGCCGTAAAATCCAACCAACCATCCAGAATGAATCAAACAAAATGTCTTGGGCATAAAATAACCCAACAAGGGTTGATATTCTGTAAAATCCAACTGACCAAAAAAAAAAAATACTGAAAGTTAAATCAATATATAGAGGTGACAAGACTTTTTGACCAACCTGGATTAATTTGTTAATTTTTGCTCTGGATTGTTTTTTTTTGTTTTTTTATAATTTCATTTTCGATCCAAAATTATTTTCAAAACTTTAGAGATAAGAATATCATCAAAGTAAAAATCTATATACTTTTTCTTTGTTTAATTTTCAAGGAACCCTGCTTTAGAGGAACAAACCTGTGATCGTATCCATCGAGTGGGTCAGAAGAAAGATGTCAAAATTCACAGGTAAGCAAATTAATTAAGAATGCTGCATTTTTTAAATTCTGCAATTAACATGCTTATACCTTGATTATTTTTTTCATTTAGCAGTAAATAAACTAAAAACAGATAAGATGCAAATCCATTTTCTTTAATAGTTAAACATTCTGGTTTCATAAAATATACCTTAAACAAAATAGATTAAATTTTAAATTAAAGATATATTTTCATTTAGCAGTAAATAAACTTGCAGGTAAGACACAACTTTTTTTCATAACTGAACATTCTGGCTACATAAAATATTCCTTAAACAAAATAGATTAAATTATTTAGCAGTAAATAAACTAATAACAGATAAGACAAAAAGCTTTTTTCTTTAATAGTTGAAGATTCTGACTTCATAAAAGATTCCTTAAACAAAATAGATTAAATTATTTAGCAGTAAATAAACTAATAACAGATAAGACAAAAAGCTTTTTTCTTTAATAGTTTTTTTCTGATTCTTGACTTAAAAGATTCCTTAAACAAAATAGATTAAATTATTTAGCAGTAAATAAACTAATAACAGATAAGACAAAAGCTTTTTTCTTTAATAGTTGAAGATTCTGGCTTCATAAAATATTCCTTAAACAAAATAGATGAAATTATTTAGCAGTAAATAAACTAATAACAGATAAGATGCAAAGCATTTTTTTCGGACTATATTACCTTTAAGCACCCCATCTGCGATCTCGATTCATAAGTACATTTTTTTCATTTATACTGTCAAAATCCGGTTGTTTGTTAACAGACGATTTTTAGAGGGTTTTTTTTGTAAATTATAAAACTAACACGGGAATAGTTGTAGTTGTTAGCCTATGTGAAAAAAATTAATTTTGAACTAAAGATAAAACTAATATTGTTATATATTTAAAAAAAAAAAAAAAAAAACTTAAAACGAAAGACATGTTTATTTATTTTCCATGTGCCTATACGGATGGTTAATATTAAAAAGTATTTATTTAAAAAGATATTTTGTTAGGGTTAGGGGTTAATTGTAAAAATGCGTCTAAAAATCGTCTGTTAAAAAAATTAAGATGTTAACAGTGTAAATGGGAAAAAATCAGAAATTGTCTGTTAACAAACTGCAGGATTTTGATGGTATAAATGAAAAACATGTCCTTCTGAATCAAGATTGCAGGTGGGGTGCTTAAAGATTATATGGTCCATTTTTTATTAAATAGCTGAATATTCTGCATTCATAAAATATTCCTTAAATAAAGTAGATTGAAAAGTTTAAAATGAAAATATTTTTGTTTTCCTTTTCTTTTGTAGGTTTATCTGTCAGAACACAATTGAAGAGAAAATTCTGCTTCTTCAAAACAAGAAAAGAACTTTGGCGAAAGATGTTCTTTCTGGGTAAGGCTTTAAAAATTTCTATTTATTCTGATAAATTGGTGCCTCATCATGGTGTAATGGTTAACATTACTAGTCTTGTGAATCTATTACTAGCAAATTTGATCCTCACTGGATGCCCCCATACTTGGAACCTTGTGTCACATCCTACCTGTGGCAAACGGGTTGGATAAATAAGGGTGTCCCGTCAGGGTACAATGGTTAACAAGCTAGTCTTGCAGATCCATTACTACTGAATAGCAAGTTTGATCCTCGATGAATATCCCATACTTGTGACCTTGTTTCAAATCCTACCCATGGCGAACATATATACGTATATAATTTGGCGGGGGGCTAAATTAAATTGCGGGGAGAACAGTCCGATGAAGATGATTGGTATCGGTGGAAATAAATTTATAACTGTTAATTTAAGCCTTTTCTTTACTGAATATATATATATATATATTTGGATGTTTGTTTATTTTAGAAGCATTGTTGAATAAAGTATATATTATTATTTATATTTTTGCTTGAAGGCAATTACAATGCGTATATCGCATAAAATTCGATAATTATAGAAGATGATAATGACAAGTGAATTTCGGTAAAGAATTATTCTATGTGTAGAACATCGTACAGACTGTTTCAACTTTATTAGGTCTCATCAGCGATGTATACTAACGATTTCTCTCCGACAGAAATCGAAACCGGGACTTCAGCAGAATAGTCAGAAACCATACTGCTTCGGCCACGATACAGCACGGGAAAATCCTTGCAAAATTAACCTGTCAATGATATTTAATATGAGACTTAATAAAATTGAAACAGTGTGTACGATGTTCTACACACATGGACTCTCCCGTCGATTTTTGACGTGTGAGGGTTCATACACACAATGAACTCCCACACAGGGATTTGTTTATAGTGGTGAAGGCTTGTGTTGGACCATCCACATTTTTTGGCACAGTCGATAGGAAAGAATTGGTGCATCAAGGGTTGCCACAAACCCAATCAACGACCGACCTCAGGAATTTTGAATTCAGAGTTATCCCTCTCCTAGACTGGTTACCCACCCAAGGCTGAAGAGCCCAGTCTGCCCTACTATTTAACCCATAGCTGGAGGGAGAATATATGGATTCATACCTTTCCCAAGGGTATTAGCGCTATGTGAAATGCCAACAGATTCGTCTAGGAATTGAACTCGAATCGACGAGTCCATTTTCCACGACTCTAACCACTAGCCCACGCGCCTTCATATATATATATAATCCAAAAGTCCAGAGAAGAAATCTTCCTTACGGCATAGGATTTTTTTTTTAAAAACGTGTTATAGTTTGCAATAATAGACACTTTGTCTAAGCTTCCTGAAATAGGCTAACTCTCCCAAATCAACAGATGTGAATGATGAATTCTTTATTACTTTTAAGGCATTTGAAAAGTTTTTTGTTTTTTTTTTGTCCTGGACAATAAAAATTTTTTTTTTTAAATTAAAAAACTGTTTTCAAATGCCTTAAAAGTAATAAAGAATTCATCATTCGCATCTGATGAGTTGGGAGAATTAGACACTTTGTCTAAGTTTCCTGAAATAGACTATAATGCAAAAATTCTAAGTCTTTTGTTATATTTTTACTTATATATACTAGCAAATATATGCACCCTCCGGGTGCAAGTATTTAAGTTTTGATATAATAAAATATCATATTAAATTAGAAAGGCTAATGAAACTGACTAAGAATGCAGATAAAAAGATCTGCAACAGAGGGGGTATAATCGAAAAATAGAACAACTTTGAAACTAACTCTTCCATCATTTTCCATTACTCCCCTCTTTCATTGGTAAATTTTCCTAATTTAACTATTTAGTTAAAATAGGAAGTAAAGAATAATTTTAGAGTTATTTCTTCTTGTAAATAAATTTCTTTTAAGATTTATCCACGAGATTTTTGTTTATATTTCTTAAGATAAAACCAAACAATTAGAAATCAATAATACCAAGCACATATTTATTAAAATAAAATTTTAAATATCAATATGCAAATTAGCCTTCTCGTTCAAACTGTAAACCGCTATTTTTTTGTATATATAAATACAATTGCATGTTATTAGTACGGACTCAACAGTATTAATAATGTAAAACAATTTTTATTAATAACTGAAGGTTTAAAAGAATGAAATCATGGAGAATTTGACGTAAATAATTAAGGGAATTGTGACTTGAGTAGTAATATAGTTTCGGTTACAGACAGAAGAACACACAATCTCCATTATAATAAGACTAGCAAATATATGCACTCTCCGGGTGCAAGTATTTAAGTTTTAATGTAATAAAATATTATATTAATTTAGAAGGGCTAATGAAAATAAATAAGAATACAGATAAAAAGATTTGAAACAGAGGGAGTATAATAAAAGATTTGAAACAGAGGGAGTATAATAAAAAATGGAACAACTGAAACTTACTCTTCCATCACTCTTGTCTTTCATTGTTATTTTTTCTAATTTAAGTATTTAGTTATAAGAGGAAGTAAAGAATAAAATGACAGTTATTTTATCTTGTTAATGGATTTCATTTAAGATTCATTGAAGAGATTTTTGCTTATATTCATTAAAATAAAACCAAACAGTTAGAAATCAATAATACTAAGCACATATTTATTAAATTTGATTTTTTAATATTAATATGCAAATTAGCCTTCCCGTTCACACTGTAAACCGCTATTTTGTTGTATATATAATATAATTGCATGTTGTCAGTATGTAGACATAGTTAACAGTATTAATAATGTAAGACAATTTTATTAATAATTGAGGTTTAGATAAAAATAAAATCATGGAGAATGTGATGTCAATAACTAAGAGAATTGTGACTTGAGTAGGAATATAGTTTCGGTTACAGACAGAAAAACACACAATCTCCATTATAATAAGAGATATATATTCTTTTTGTTTCCAGATTAACTGAAACCTTTTCCTAAAATTTGATTTCCTGAGTAATTTCTTTGTTTTTATTTCTTTTCAGCGATCGAGTACAAGCTTCCCGTCTTGGACTAAACGATTTGCGTATGTTGTTTAGCATCTAAAAATCTTCAAATATTTCTGGGGATTTCTGGCAGGATTTGTTACCGGTGGAGAAAACAAAAACAGAAAAAAAAAACCTTTTGGAAGTGATATCCATCTCAATCATCTACAGACAATTAAGAAAAAGATGAACATTTTCATCTAAAATGTATGTATATATATATATATATACATATACACACTGATGTTTTGCTATATAATCATAGGTAATTTTATATAACAGTTATATAAAGTCTATTATAATAAATATATTATTCAAATTTAGTTTTTCCTCGTTTTATTTACTCCGAAACTTTTTATGATATTGTGTCACATCCTACCCATAGTGATGTTTCTGGTTAAATATTACCACTGCTGTTTTTCTACAGGGATGGCTTTGACATTAAATCAGGATTGAACCTGCAACCTACAGATGATTGTTACTTTGAACTATATTAGGTATTTTATGAGGAAGTGCATCCCGGTCTGCTACCTGGTGACTATTAAAATAACGACCCAGCTCAGTCTATTCCAAACTATCCATCCATCCATCTATCTATCTCTCTCAATTTGTTCATATTTATCTATATTACTTTAAATACTAAGATTTTTTTTATTCATGTTTGTTTAATGTCTTGTTTTTAGTTTAAATAAACAAGAATTACGACAAAAAAAGATGCGACCCCCCCCCACCAATACATTTACTTGTCGAAAATATCTATCTCCATTTGTTTGTATCTATCTATATTATTTTGTTTGTTTATCTATCTATCTCAGTCTATTCCAAACTATATATCCATCTTCATATCTAAACAAGAATTACGACAAATTACGATAAATAAACAAGAATTACGACTAGCTGGGGTTGTTATTTTGATAGTCACCGGGTAGCAATTTTTGAGCACTTCCTCATAAATTACCCTATATTAACTCAACTTTTATTTCCATTACGCCATGTGTCCAACGACTTTGTGTAAAAACTGCTTCATTTTATCACAGAAATTCCATGGTGATTTTTTTTTTTTTTCTTTCTTTTTTTCATCATCCAAAATGTAGTTTTAATTTGTATATTCCTAAAAAAAAATTTTAGATAAAAAAATAAAAAATATAAAGATAATTGTGAAAAAATTTTACAACTTTTATTTTAACAAATAATTTGTTTTTGGTCAGTGACAATTGTTTAAAAAAATTAAAAAATAGGATTCATCCAGATTTGAACTTGAATATCTTCAGCAGAATTTCAAAATTAGTTGATTTTATGGACTATATTATCTTTAGGCACCCCTTTTTGATCTCAATTAAGAAAGGACATGTTTTTTATTTACACAGTCAATATCCGGTTGTTGGTTAGGGTTAAGTTTTATAATTAAAATAAAAAAATTAAAATCTAAAAAATCGTCTGTTAAAACAACCGGATATTGACAGTGTAAATGAAAAACATGTCCTTTCTTAATCGAGATCAAAAAGGGGTGCCTAAAGGTAATTTGGTCCAATTTTATTTTTGTGAGCACTCTTAGAAAAAAAAAATTACATATTCTTCCGAGTCCCTTTTAAAAAAAATATTGTGTATCCTGTGATTTTGGGAAACTTATATTTTAGCCAAATATAAAGGAGGAGAAGTTTGCACCATACGCAAGATACAAATTAGGTCTAGGGGTTGCCCAACTATTTAAAGGAAAAAAAAGTGTGACCCCAACCCCCTAAAATTTAGGTTTCAAAAAGTAGTCACATGATACACAAGTATTTACGATGGCCAACAATTTAAAAAAAAAGAAAACTCCCCCACCTTTACCCATAGATTAAACCAAATTATCTAAAGAATTTTTGGACCATATGACCCTTAGGCACCCCTTTTGCGATCTCTATTCATAAGGACATTTTTTTCATTTAAACCATCAACATCTGGTTGTTTGTTAACAGATGATTTTTAGAGTTATTTTTTGAAATAATAAAACTAACCCCTAACAAACAACCGGATTTTGATGGTGTAAATGAAAAACATGTCCTTATGAATCGAAATCGCAAAAGGGGTGCCTAAAGGTCATATGGTCCAAATTTTCCACCAATTATTCCGTCTTTGAAAAGATTCCTCGAATGGTTGCATTTAAATGAAGAATTTTCATATATATTTAGTTCATTTAAATCTTGTTCACTGAGAAATTTGTATCAAAGTTTGTACCTCTCGTAGGGTGTGACCCCAACCCCTTAATATTTGTCAAAAATCAGGGTTTCAAAAAGTTGTATTATATACTATTATTTACAGCATCTTGGTCAACAATTTGAGAAGAAAATTTTTTTTTAAAAATAAGAACCCTTTCTTTACCCATGGATTAAATAAACCAAATATCTTCTGAAGAATTTTCGGACCAAGTCACTAATCGGCACCCTAGCCGAGATCAGTTTTGAAAGAAACTGAATTTTACTTTGTGAAAAGCAAAATTCAGTTCCTTTCAAAAATGATCTGGGTTGGGGTGCCTATTGGTGACTTGGTCCGCATTTTCCACCAATTAGATTCCTCGGCTGATTGCATTTAAATGGCATTGGAAGAATTTTCAGGGCTATTAAACTAGAGTTATCCCAGATTCCTGCCCTTATATTTTTTTTTATTTTGTAAAATATATCTCTAAGATAACGGTTGGGTGCATCATCAGTGATATTCTTTTGTTCATTGGGGATTCCGGGTCTTTTAAACATCATACCCGCTCGCTAAAAAGTTACTTATAATAATGAATGGTTTACTGATAAAAGGAAATGGTTGGGAGACTATGAATATTTACTAAGGATTTTTTTTGTATTGTCAGTAATTGGGGGTTTTAGGTCTTTTCTACATTATTTTTGCTAAAAGTAAATAATGATATAAGATGTATAAAAATATTGTAAAAATTTCAATTTGAGAAAGAAAAAAAAAGGGTAAAATAGATTAGATTTATCTAAAAAAAAAAAAAAAAATTTTTTTTTAAATAAATTAAATTTACCTAAATAATTTTTTTTTTAAAATAGATTAAATTTACCTATGTTGTCTCATTTCTTATTTATATTTTATATTTTATCCAGGGTCGAGAGTGGGATATTGTAAACTGAAAAACTATCTAAATTATTTTGCCAAGTAAGAAAGAACCTACTGGAAATACCTAAGGAGCTCCATTTTTACGCCAGTATCCGGCAAAGAAAAAAAAAAAAAAAAAAAAAAAAGGAAGTAGCATAGCGTAAATAAAGGCAGGGATCCGGGACAACTCTAGTCAAAAAGCACCGAATTTTCAAATCTTTTTTTTTTTTTTCTTTTTTCATTTAAAGCTTGTTCACAGAGAAATTATCAAAATCCGCCAATCCGTATGGAGACGTCCCCACAGCCGCAAATCCGGTTTTCATCACGACCGATGGATGATTGACGTTAAACACAATATGTTCGTTGACCATTCCAATCAGATCCTTCTGCTGCAAAGAGAAACAAAAAAAGAATACATAAGTTAGTTGGAATATATAGAAGTAGGCACAGCCTATTCTTTTTAGCAGGTAGTGTAATTTAAAATAGTGATAAACAGTGGGAAAATCACTCATGCATTTTGAAAGGCAACAGTCTTTATGTTATATACTGTATCAATTGACAGCGCTGGTGTGTAGTACACTGGATTAAAAACCAACACAGGTATACAAAAGAAAGCTGGACTTTATTTTCTTTCCTCGGTTGGCGTGGATGAAAGGTGTGAGACGTGATAGCGCCGGCTTGGATGAGTGGTGAAATGAACCGTAGTTATAACAGGTCTCTTCTTCGGAGAGTCGACGGGAGTCTGCTCTTAATGGCTACCAAATCTTAACTGCTGAACTCCCCGGTCTCACCGTCACTTTTTCAATTTTTTACCCAGCATGCTCTGGTCTATTCAAATTACACCGGAACTGTACTGCGTGACCTGCAATCCTAGATTTGTCACCAGTCAATAGGAAGTCCTTTGTCATACTGCTATTGTTGTTTTTCCGGACAGTTCGTTTGACCCGGTCAGCAGTAAGCCTCCAATCTTACTCACTCTTCCTCTTTCTTCTATCCAGACTTCTGTCTGGAACATCCTTTGTTTCCCAATTCCCTTGTCTTTTTTAACTTCTTTTCGCGCCAAAAGAATTGAAACAATAGTTAATCTGCAACATTTAACCAAAGTTTTGTCTGAAGTATACATCCACAATTATACTACAATAATTCTACTTTGAGGACAGATCAACAGACAGGGATTAAAACTGATACTACATCTTTCTACTTCAAGAAAGGATCAACTACAGGCCTAAAATGGCTATGCGGATCATGACAAAAGTTTTTTGGGGTCTTTTTTCTACTTACATTTGTAAGAAATGCTATCCTATTCCATCCAGGTTTTGCAGAAGGTACGAGACCTTTCCTAATTATTTTTGACTGGGCTGCAAAAAAGAAAATAATTATTCTGTATCAAAAAGGATTAATTTCCACAAAAACTTTAAATTAATTTTTAATTCTTGATAAAAAAAAAAATTTGAAAAATTATTAGTTCAAATATTGGGGTTATGGTGTATAGTAAAAATTGGGTCTGTGATATATAGAGAAATGGGATAATAGTTAAAAATATTCATTGAATATTAACAACAATAAAGATGAGGATAATGAAAAATATTCATTGAATATTAACAACAACTCATCTCAAAGTCTCAGTCAAAAACAACAATAAAGATGAGGATAATGAAATATATTCATTGAATATTAACAACAATTCATCTCAGACAAAAATAACAAAAATAAAAAAATTTACTTACCAAGATCGGCAGAAAGCACAAAAGTTTTCTTGGTGGGATTCAAGAAAAAGAAATTTCCCCGTGCAGAAATTGTATTACAACCAAGTTGACCGACACGTGATGCCACAAAAATCTCCTCCGATCCATTTACACTTCCAACACGGGCATCGACTATAAGATATGTCTGCAACCTGACAAAATGGAGAAGAGATTTTTTTTATAAATTTATAAATTATATAGCAATTAGCATTAAATAACATTTCTATACAATGTTAGCAGAACTCTCTCTCTCTCTTTCTCTCTCTCTCTCTCTCTCTCTCTCTCACTCTCTCTCACTCACACACACACATACATACATACATACATTTTTCTTTCTTTCTTGATTAGTTGATTTGAGATACTGGATATATATTTTGTATGTGTGTAGCTATTGAGGAAGTGAAAAAAAACAAACACACGTCTGATCCATTCAGGTTGTGTCAGAGAAACATGTAGATTTCTAGGGCTCAGCTTGTGACGTCTCCATACCGACACATGACGTGGGGAAAGTCCACCTCCAATATAAAAGGGGAGATAATTCTATTTTGTCTCCCAACAGTCTCTTGCTATACTCAGTCGTGCATCCCTCTGTTAAATGATTGCCTATTTCATCTCTCTCTTTTTTTCTCTCTCTCTCTCTCTCTCTCTCTCTCTCTCATTCAAATTCTACACTTGCTATTGTCATGCGTTTTATCAGTTTTACATTCTATATATTTAGTTCTTGTTTTTCTTTATATTCTATCAGACAACCATTAGTCCAACCCAGCTTTATAAGAAAGAAGACGCGCACACCAAAGACAGCGCCTTTATGATTACATCTTATTATAATGGAGATTGTGTTTTTCTGTCTGTAACCGAAACTATATTACTACACAAGTTACAATTCCCTTTGTTATTTACATCACATTTACCATGATTTTATTTTAATTTTAACCTCAATTATTAATAAAATTGTTTTACATTATTAATACTGTTGACCATATCTACATGATATTTACCGCGTACCCCACTTGTACGGGTCAGGCACAAAGTCCTTATTAACGTGGGACCACCCACAAACCGAAGCTCATGAGATGGCGGGTGAAAAATTGCGTCGATCCCGTCGGCATTCCCCCTCAAGGGGGGCGCCTCAGGCACTGGGCAATAAACCCAGCCCTGCCCCTTTAAATCAAGGGGCAGGTGTTGCCTGGAGGGATGGCCCCCTGGGATCGACGCCGTTAATTATATCAATGGTCCAGAGGCCGAAGCCACTGTTGACCATATCTACATGATATTTACCGCGTACCCCACTTGTACGGGTCAGGCACAAAGTCCCTATTAACGTGGGACCACCCACAAGCCGAAGCTCATGGAGTGGCAGGTGAAAAATTGCGTCGATCCCGTCGGCATTCCCCCTCAAGGGGGGCGCCTCAGGCACTGGGCAATAAACCCAGCCCTGCCCCTTTAAATCGAGGGGGCAGGTGTTGCCTGGGGGGATGGCCCCCTGGGATCGACGCTATTAACTTGTAAAGATCCAGGGCCGAAGCCACTGGACCCCCGGTGTTGACCAGGTCTACATACTAACAACATGCAATTATATTTATATATACAACAAAATAGCGGTTTACAGTGTGAATGAGAAGGCTAATTTGCATATTGATATTAAAAATGTGATTTTAATAAATATGTGCTTAGTATTATTGATTTCTAACCGTTTGGTTTTATTTTAATGAATATAAGCAAAAATCTCTTCAATGAATCTTAAATGAAATCTATTAACAAAAAAAAATAACTGTCATTTTATTCTTTACTTCCTCTTTTAACTAAATCCTTAAATTAGAAAAAATAACAATTAAAGATGGGAGTGATGGAAGAATAAGTTTCAGTTGTTCTATTTATCTATTATCACCCCCTCTGTTTCAAATCTTTTTATCTGCATTCTTATTTAGTTTCATTAGCCTTTCTAATTTAATACATTTTATTACATTAAAACTTAAATACTTGCACCCGGAGGGTGTATATATTTGCTAGTTAAAATTAAATTCCACATAAACTAATAAAATAAAACTTGAGAGGAAGGCCCCGAAACAGTGCACATTTTCTCCTGATGACCCCCCCACCCCCCCAAAAAAAACAACTCAAAACAAAACATGGAATTGAACTACTCAGTGTGAATGGTTTGAGGGGCATTTTACAGTATGCTCGCTCTCTGATGAGTCTCTCTTTCTCTAACACTCACTCATACACTCTCTCTAACACTGTCGCTCTCTCTTTCTCTAACACTCACTCATACACTCCCTCTAACACTGTCGCTCTCTCTTTCTCTAACACTCACTCATACACTCCCTCTAACACTGTCACTCTCTCTTTCTCTAACACTCACTCATACACTCCCTCTAACACTGTCACTCTCTCTTTCTCTAAACACTCACTCATACACTCCCTCTAACACTATCACTCTCTCTTTCTCTAACACTCACTCATACACTCCCTCTAACACTATCATTCTCTCTTTCTCTAACACTCACTCATACACTCTCTCTAACACTCACTCTCTTTCTTTAACACTCACTCATACACTCTCTCTAACACTATCACTCTCTCTTTCTTTAACACTCACTCATACACTCTCTCTAACACTATCACTCTCTCTAACACTGTCACTCTCTCTTTCTCTAACACTCACTCATACACTCTCTCAATTCAATCACATGATAAAATAATTGGATTATTTACCATTTGTCTGCCTCTCCAATGACATTTATAGATTTATTAACCAAATCAGCCAGACACCAAACAACAGGTGTTTCCAAAACTGTTTGTCTCATTACTTTATTATATGGCGCCTCTGCTTGGACAACTTCAAATGATCCAGTTTGGGGTACAAAATTATAAGGTTCAGCATACAAAGGATAACCTGAAAATAATAATAAATACATCTATTATATATATATATATATTTTGGAGGATATGTGCTTAATTGAAGTCATAATAATTAATGAATTTTCAAAATTAGGTATGACTTCAATTAAGCACATATCCTCCAAAAATTGTCGGCTTAAAGCCATATAAAAAATAAACACATTTGTTTGTTTACTTATATATATATATATATATATATATATATATATAACATAAGCAACACACCAAATGTTAATTGTAAATCCAGCTTTTCCCAATATATCTCCCCATACCCAAATGAAATCACCTTCACAAACAATATTAGACAATAAAGACAGCAAGATGAGACTTAGCAAAAAAGATAAAATAATAAAATAAAATAAAAATAAAAAACATTAAACAATCCTTATGCCACTCACCATATATACATGAATCACTAAATCTTAAAACCCACCTACACCTAACATCATGTGGCATCATTATCAGAATCCCTTTGCTACAACATCCTATCTAAGAGAAAGAGGAAAATCTCCTACTACCAACCTCTGCTAACACCAACAACTGACCACCCCTCCCCTTTATTCACAACCTCCTAATTCACCAGTATGAAAATGTTCCCCATTGAAGCAAGAACTCAATCCAAAGTCCTGAAGAAGGTCTAACAGACTGAAACGTTACAACATTGACATCGGCACAATAAACATCTATTTTCTACAACATCCCGTGTGTGTCGTCTACCTTTCTCCATATATGTGTGTGTGTGTGTGTGTGTGTGTGTGTGTGAGTAGTGAAGACAAAGTCAATGGCACTTGATAAATCAGTTTTATATATAAAGATGAGACTTAATAAAAATAAAATAAATACACACTCATAACCAATCCTTATGCTACTCACCATATATACATGAATCACTAAATCTTCAAACCCAGTCTATAAAACCCACCTACTCCCAAACACCTAACACCTGTGGCTTCATTATCAGAATCCCTTTGCTACAACACCCTATCTAAGAGAAAGAGGAAAATCTCCTACTACCAACCTCTGCTAACACCAACAACTGACCACCCCTTCCCTTAGTCATGACTTCCTAATTCACCAGTATGAAAATATTCACCATTAAAGCAAGAACTCAATCCAAAGTCCTGAAGAAGGTCTAACAGACCGAAATGTTACAACATCAACATCACTACCTACAATAAACATCCATTTTCTACAACACCTCATGTTTGTCTACCTTTCTCCACATATATATATATATTGTTGTTGTTGGCCGTCAACTCATGTTCGAGTAAGACCATTTTCTGATTTTTTTTTTTATCATAGTTGAGTGCCAGTAGCATTTGACACTGTATACTTGTTTCCTCAGATGACTCACCAGGCCAGTCCTGGAGAGACATACTCTTCCACATAAACTACATGTGAGAGACAGACAGACAGAGTTGTGACTTACTTGTTTGTTCTTCATTCTTCTTTCTACTTCATCTAGTTACCATGTTTCATCTTTACTTCTTTTGGCTATGATCGTCTAGATTCTTCTTGTCTTCTTCTAGACAAGGGCTTCTTTCAGGGCTAGCTCTTTTAAATTCATGCAAACAATCAACAAGACTTTTTTGTCTTTGATCAAAGCTTTATTTCTGTATTGCCCATTTTCACCATGCAGCTGAGTTCAACCTCAGTAGAACACGTCTGTTCTGCTTGCCATTTAAATTGCAACTGATTACCTAACTCGTCAAATCACGTAACATGTGAGATTCCCGCTTTTACCAATGGTCTGGTATTTTTCCAACGGAAACTTACCCGCCTACGTTCTGATTTGAAGGCCATTGGCCCCTTATTGTACAGGTGTTTGTCAATAATCTATGCTACCACATAGATTATGCAATAGGCCAATATCTTCTTCAGTCGATCTAGTGGGCATCTTGTTAAGGGTTGGTTTTATTTGTTAATTTCTTAGGGCTTTCATCTCTTGTTTTAAAATACTTAACAAACAAGACTTGATTGTTTTCTTGATAAAACTTTATCTGGCAAACCAGCCTATGATTCCACCACAGGGATACTGCCCCGGATTCTTTAATAAATATGAGGATTTTGCTAACTTATGATACAAACCCTCTGACATTGAATTTTTAACTCCCACCCTCTCAGGCAATGTCTTTCAAAAATTGATTTTTACGACGCCCGGAGGGTGTTTTCTGTTGCTAGTTCATTTAATCAGCTTATATTTGAAACAATATGTATAACGCGCACTTAAAACTTTTATAACTATTTGTTTTGTTTATTTCTATCTATCATAGATATAATCCATACGATTCAATATTATCTCTTGTTTTAAAATACTTAACAAACAAGACTTAATTGTTTTCTTGATAAAACTTTATTTTGAAACCCAGCCCGGGATACCGCCCCGGATTCTCTGTCACATCTGACTAACTAAAATTCATTCTCACGCCTGTACCGGAAGGTCAGTTGGGATCATCGTTATACCAATCATAACCCCAACGGCTATGGAAAATTCCCCACTTCCGATTTTAAATCTAACTGACCCTAGTTCAAATATTCAAACTACAGGTACGTTCATAATCTATAAGCTGCTCATAAAAAAAAAAACGACTTACCTTCAAAATCGTCAAAATAACGAGATGTGAAACGTGATGGGGATGGAATGCTGGAATAAGTTTTTTAGCATAAGTTTTTTTTGGCATCTGGGGTAGAGCACCACACCTACCATCAGTTCCTCACATTATCGAGTAGTTCCCTCATATGCTAAGTTGGTGAGGGTTGGTAATTAAACCCGGAAACTTGTGATTCATTTCCTACTTGAGTAACATGAGTGACCCAGAAAAAACAGAACCCAAATTATTTATTTATTTCCCCATTAAACTAATCCTAACCCTTGTTGGACTTAAAATTTTAAAAAAAATTAAAATTAAGTTTTATTACAAAATTTGTGGGTTCTGTTTTTTCTGGGTCACCCTGTAATATTATGTTACTCAACTAGGGAGGTTAGGGGTTGGGGTTTAGGGTTAGGGCTGGGGTTTAGGATTAGTTTAATGGGAAAATAAATAATTTGGGTTCTGTTTTTTCTGGGTCACTCTGTAATATGTTACTCAACTGGGTGGGGGGGTTAATATCATGTTACTCAACTAGGAAATAACCAAATTTAGAATTGTATAAACGAAAAAAAAAAAAGAAAAAAAATGGACATACCCTCAAAGTCGTCTAAATAACGAGATGGGAAATCTGATGGAGATGGAATGCTGGAGTAAGTTTTTTTTTCTTTGACATCCATTGTTGTCAAGGTGATAATTTCATCTACGTCAAGAGAAAGACTGACACTGCCATTTCGAACCTGAGAGAAGAAAAAAAAAATATGAATAAACAGAAGGAAACGTGGGTAATTCCATGTCAAATCATCCAGAAAAAAGTAAAACTGTCGCCCACCCCTTCAAGTTTTCTGAAAATCTTTCCAGGTGTGGACTATATTAACATTAGACAATCCCAAAAATTTGAGCTTTCAATTCCAAAAATTGGCAGGGTTATGTCAATTTTTATCTCTCAAAAAAAATATGAATAAACAGAAGGAAAGGTGGGTAATTTCATATAAAATCATCCAGAAAAAGTAAAATTGTCGCCCACCCCTTCAAGTTTTCCAGGTGTCAACTATATTAACATTAGACAATCCCAAAAATTTGAACTTCCAATTCAAAAAAATATTTGAGCTTCCAATTCAAAAAAATATTTGAGCTTTCAATTCAAAAAAATATTTGAGCTTCGAATTCAAAAAAAAAATATTTGAGCTTCGAATTCAAAAAAAAAATATTTGAGCTTCCAATTCAAAAAAAAATATTTGAGC
This sequence comes from Doryteuthis pealeii, assembly GCA_023376005.1. Lineage (NCBI taxonomy): Eukaryota > Metazoa > Mollusca > Cephalopoda > Myopsida > Loliginidae > Doryteuthis > Doryteuthis pealeii. Next base: position 14,026,207 of record CM042182.1, read on the forward strand.
TTCCAATTCAAAAAAAAATATTTGAGCTTATTTGAGCTTCCAATTAAAAAAAAAAAATATTTGAGCTTCCAATTCAAAAAAAAAAAAAATATTTGAGCTTCCAATTCAAAAAAAAAAAAAAATTTATTTGAGCTTCCAATTCAAAAAAAAAATATTTTGAGCTTCCAATTCAAAAAAAAAATATTTGAGCTTCAATTCAAAAAAAAAAATATTTGAGCTTCCAATTCAAAAAAAAAAATATTTGAGCTTCCAATTCAAAAAAAAATATTTGAGCTTCCAATTCAAAAAAAAAAAATATTTGAGCTTCCAATTCAAAAAAAAAATATTTGAGCTTCCAATCAAAAAAAAAATATTTGAGCTTCCAATTCAAAAAAAAAAATATTGAGCTTCAATTCAAAAAAAAATATTTGAGCTTCCAAAAAAAAAAAATATTTGAGCTTCCAATTCAAAAAAAAATATTTGAGCTTCCAATTCAAAAAAAAAAATATTTGAGCTTCCAATTCAAAAAAAATATTTGAGCTTCCAATTCAAAAAAAATATTTGAGCTTCCAATTCAAAAAAAAAATATTTGAGCTTCAATTCAAAAAAAAAAAATATTTGAGCTTCCAATTCAAAAAAAATATTTGAGTTTCCAATTCAAAAAAAAAATATTTGAGCTTCCCATTCAAAAAAAAATATTTGAGCTTCCAATTCAAAAAAAATATTTGAGCTTCCAATTCAAAAAAAAAAAAAAAAAATTGAGCTTCCAATTCAAAAAAAAATATTTGAGCTTCCAATTCAAAAAAAAAATATTGAGCTTCCAATTCAAAAAAAAATATTTGAGTTTCCAATTCAAAAAAAATATTTGAGCTTCCAATTCAAAAAAAAAATATTTGAGTTTCCAATTCAAAAAAAAATATTTGAGCTTCCCATTCAAAAAAAATGAGTTTCCAATCCCAAAAGTTGGAGCTTCCAATCCGAAAAAATTTGAGCTACATAAACTGCATAAATCATAAATTATAATTTAAATTATAAATTTAAAACTACATGAATTATAAATGTACTTATAATTTGTCATTTTTTTTTTTTCATGATTCCTTTTATGTACAAATAAAATGATGAACACTAAATAAAAAAGATGGACCAATGGGTTGGAAATAAAGAAGGGATTTATTTAATGCAGGGTAGCACAATGCTTCTAAGCAAAAGTTTACTTGACTCTCTAAGAGGTTCACAGAGTGTGAACTTTGGTTCTTATAAAGGAGAAGAGACCAAATAAAAGTTATTGGCTCCTCATAGCCAAAAAGATTAAGGCTAAGGTGCGTTAATTACTCAAAGGGAATGTTTGGCCAAATGTACAAAAATAATAATAAAGAAGTAAATGAAAAATAAAAGACATTGATAAATAAATTTAGAAAGAAAAAGAGAAAGATAGAGAAGGAAAGTGAGACTGAGAAATAAAGAGATATAGAGAAAAGAGAGAGAGAGAGTGAAAAAAGAGAGAGAAAAAAGAGAGATATAGTGAAAAGAGAGGAGAGAGAGAGAGTGAAAAAAGAGAGAGTGAAAAAAGAGAGAGAGAGGTTACTTAAACGATAAGTACCCAATGCGGAATACTTCAGTTAGGAAAACAACAAACGCATTAGTTACATTTATATAACTTTTATTATATATATAATTTATATAGATTATATATTTTATTATATATATATTATAGATTATATATTATATATAATATATATTATAGATTATATATTTTATTATATATATAATTTATATAGATTTATATATAATGTTATATATATATTTATATATATGGTTCATATATATAATATTATATATAATGTCACAATTATTATATACTAGCAAATATATGCACCCTCCGGGTGCAAGTATTTAAGTTTTAATGTAATAAAATATTGTATTAAATTAGAAAGGCTAATGAAACTGAATAAGAATGCAGATAAAAAGATTTGAAACAGAGGGAGTATAATAAAATATTTGAAACAGAGGGAGTATAATAAAATATTTGAAACAAATGGAGTATAATAAAAAATGGAATAACTGAAACTTACTCTTCCATCACTCTCGTCTTTCATTGTTATTTTTTCTAATTTAAGTATTTAGTTATAAGAGGAAGTAAAGAATAAAATGACACTTATTTTATCTTGTTAATGGATTTCATTTAAGATTCATTGAAGAGATTTTTGCTTATATTCATTAAGATAAAACCAAACAGTTAGAAATCAATAATACTAAGCATATATTTATTAAAATCAATTTTTTAATATTAATATGCAAATTAGCCTTCCCGTTCACACTGTAAACCGCTATTTTGTTGTATATATAAATATAATTGCATGTTGTCAGTATGTAGACATAGTTAACAGTATTAATAATGTAAGACAATTTTATTAATAACTGAGGTTTAGATAAAAATAAAATCATGGAGAATGTGATGTCAATAATTAAGAGAATTGTGATGTGACTTGTAGTAGGAATATAGTTTCGGTTACAGTCAGAAAAACACACAATCTCCATTATAATAAGAGATATAAGGGGAATGAAGTTCCCCAGGCTATACAATGTCACATGTAGGAAGCGCGTGGTGTAATGGTTAAAGTCATAGGAAATGGACTCGTCGACCCGAGTTCAAATCCTGGACGTGGTAATTGCATTTCACTTAGCGCTAATACCCTTGGGAAAGGTATGAATTCTACTCTCTCTCCAGCTATGGGTAAATAGTAGGGCTGACTGGGCTCTTTAACCTTGGTTTGGCAACCCGTCTAGGAGAAGGAAAACCTGTTAAATTCCGCTTAAGAAATTGACCTTGTGTCACATCCTGCTCGTGCGGAGGGGTTGGTAAATATATATATATATATATATACAAGGTCACATTGTCACAAGTGTCCAAATATACATAGTAGTGTAATAGAGGCAAAATAGGTGGAAACCATTTACTGTATGTAGAGTCTGTACTGTATGGTATGCACCATGTGTGTGCTGGAGAGAGGTGACAAACACATCCATACTTGTTCAGTAGCTTCAGCCAAAGAGGGTGATCTTCTTGGGTTCCTGCGTCATGTGACCAAAAAGGGGCTCTTGACGCAGGAGATTACCCAAACCCTCAGACAAGGGAGACCACTCTTACAGACTACTCAAATGGCCGACCAAAAGTAACATATCATCTCAGTCCATGTGTCATGGTGGAATCTTCACTTCTGGTTTGTGCTCCCACAATGCACCTGTTAAGGAAGTTCACTCTGCCTTATCCATCAAGGAGATTAAGTTTTTTTTTTCGTTAGATGATCTAACAGAGAAAGGTGTTTTGCTCTGGTCTCTTTCTTTTGTAAAATACCTCACTGTAGTCAGATTGATGGAGGGACACAGATTGATGGAGGGACACAGATATTCAATTAAAATATCCTTTAAGGGGATTCTTTTTTTTAGGGGGGGATTTATTTCCCTTTCTCCCCAAAATGAAAAAAAAATTAGGACTCACTGGAATTGGTTGTACTTGTTTGAACAGTACTGATGGTTCACCTTTGAAATTCAATCGACTGTACCAGACTTGAAGTTTCTTGAGGGAAGCCTGGAAAAAATAGAAGTGGAAAAAATTAATTAAAAAAATAGAGTTTAGCCCAAAATATTGGGCTTATGGTGTATTATAAAACAGAGCTCTGCCCAAAGCTTATGGTGTATTGTAAAACAGAGCTCTGCCCAAAGCTTATGGTGTATTGTAAAACAGAGCTCTGCCCAAAGCTTATGGTGTATTGTAAAACAGAGCTCTGCCCAAAGCTTATGGTGTATTGTAAAACAGAGCTCTGCCCAAAGCTTATGGTGTATTGTAAAACAGAGCTCAGCCCAAAGCTTATGGTGTATTGTAAAACAGAGCTCAGCGCAAATCTTGTGGTGTATTGTAAAACAGAGCTCTGTCCAAAGCTTATGGTGTATTGTAAAACAGAGCTCTGCCCAAAGCTTATGGTGTATTGTAAAACAGAGCTCAGTGCAAATCTTATGGTGTATTGTAAAACAGAGCTCTGCCCAAAGTATCCTAATACAATTATTCCAATTAATTTCATTTAGTTGGTTAAATAAATAAATGAAACATTAAGTTAGAAAGTAGACAACATTCACTGCAAAAGAAAAAAGGGTTATTTCCTATAAACTCCAACATAAACAAAGGGGAACCACCCTTGACTGATAAATTATTTATTTTCCCATTATACTAACCCTAAATCTAACCCCGTCCTCTTTTTTCCTAGTAGGTCAATAAATAAATAAAGTATCATTCAAGAGTGGTTCCCCTTCGTTTATGTTGGAGTTATAGGAAATAACCCTTTTTTCTTTTGCAGTGAATGTTGTTTACTTTCTAACTTAATGTTGGAGTTATAGGAAATAACCAAAAAAGTTTGTTTTTTTAAACCATGTTAAATCTAAAAGACATTTCGGTTATTTCCTATAACTTCAACATAAACAAAGGGGAACCACTCTTTACTGATAAATTATTTATTTATTTTCCCATTAAACTTAACCCTAAATCCTAACCCTGTCTTCTTTTTTCCTAGTAGATCAAGAGTGGTTTCCCTTTGTTTATGTTGAAGTTATAGGAAATAACCCCAAAAAATTTATTTCTCAGGATCAAAAAATCAGACTCAATGAAGAATTGTAAAAATTAGAGTTAAATAAATTAAAATTCCAAAAATAACTTACAAAAGATCCACTGAGTTGAATTGTGACGTTTTGGGGTTCAACTTCATATTTCGGCAATCTGGGACGAATACAAACGGAATGATCATGGGTCTGAAAAAAAAAATAAACAAAATTTAAGGAAAAGAAAAATAAACAAAATTTAAGGAAAAGAAAAATAAACAAAATTTAAGGAAAAGAAAAATAAACAAAATTTAAGGAAAAGAAAAATAAACAAAGTGTATTTGATTCAAACTGGGGCCGGGTTAGCTCAGTCGGTAGAGCGTTCGGCTAGAAACCACAAGGTTCCTAGTTCAATACCGGTCCTCGCCAACTCAGTGTATGAGTAGCACAGGGATCTGTGCGGTAAAGTAAGGAGCTGATGGTAGGTGTGGCGCTCTACCTCAGATGCTAAAAACAATCTCCTTGGTCTAGCGCTATTGAAAAGGGGATAGACTCCCTCGCTGACTGGCTGATACCGACTTTAGGCCACCCCGACGACTTTACTTACATGTAGTAATAAGAGAACAGACACGGTCGGACTTGTGTAAGCTTTATTCTACTTTGAATACATTTGCAATTCTCTTGAGAGTTTATATAGTTTTACAAAACTTTAAGTCTACATAAAGGGGAGGTAACTCAATTACTTATTACACTATAATTCATAGAATTATAAAATCCTTTCCATCCACTAAAGGATGATGGCGTAGTATCCAAAAAAAATTTTTAAATAAAAAAATTAAAAAAATAAAATAAATTAAAAAGATTAAAAATTAAAAATTAAAAAAAATAAAAATTTCATCTGCATCTGCACAATTCTTGAGTGACAGTCTTTGGTGCACTGAATTAATAGAATATTGAAGCACAAAAAAACTATGGAAGCAGAACATTGTCAAGGAAAACTCTGAATTCAAGCCTGTTAACTCTTAACATCCTGTTGAGAATTTTCAATAAATTTTGATCCAAGTTCTTTATTTAACTCTTAACATCCTGTTGAGAATTTTCCAAGTCCAGAGCCCAATTCCTATAACCATTTATCAAAAATGGGTAAAAATGGCCTTTTCATTCAAAGTTACCTGTTATTTCCCTTAAATCAAAGACTTCTAAATATGTTTAATATTACATTTAAACAAAGTCCAGATCCCCATTCCTATAAGGATTTATCAAAAAATGGCCTTTTCATTTAAAGTTACCTGTTATTTCCCTTAAATCAAAGACTTCTAAATATGTTTAATATTACATTTAAACAAAGTCCAGATCCCCATTCCTATAAGGATTTATCAAAAAATGGCTAAAAATGGCCTTTTCATTCAAAGTTACCTGTTATTTCCCTTAAATCAAAAGACTTCTAAATATGTTTAATATTACATTTAAACAAAGTCCAGATTCCCATTCCTATAAGGATTTATCAAAAAATGGCTAAAAATGGCATTTTCATTTAAAGTTACCTGTTATTTCCCTTAAATCAAAGACTTCTAAATATGTTTAATATTACATTTAAACAAAGTACAGAGCCCCATTCCTATAAGGATTTATCAATAAATGGCTAAAAATGGCCTTTTCATTTAAAGTTACCTGTTATTTCCCTTAAATCAAAAGACTTCTAAATATGTTTAATATTACATTTAAACAAAGTCCAGAGCCCCATTCCTATAAGGATTTATCAAAAAATGGCTAAAAATGGCATTTTCATTAAAAGTTACCTGTTATTTTCCTTAAAATAAAGACTTCTAAATATGTTTAATATTACATTTAAACAAAGTCCAGATCCCCATTCCTATAAGGATTTATCAATAAATGGCTAAAAATGGCCTTTTCATTTAAAGTTACCTGTTATTTCCCTTAAATCAAAGACTTCTAAATATGTTTAATATTACATTTAAACAAAGTACAGAGCCCCATTCCTATAAGGATTTATCAATAAATGGCTAAAAATGGCATTTTCATTTAAAGTTACCTGTTATTTCCCTTAAATCAAAGACTTCTAAATATGTTTAATATTACATTTAAACAAAGTCCAGAGCCCCATTCCTATAAGGATTTATCAAAAAATGGCTAAAAATGGCATTTTCATTAAAAGTTACCTGTTATTTTCCTTAAAATAAAGACTTCTAAATATGTTTAATATTACATTTAAACAAAGTCCAGATCCCCATTCCTATAAGGATTTATCAATAAATGGCTAAAAATGGCCTTTTCATTTAAAGTTACCTGTTATTTCCCTTAAATCAAAGACTTCTAAATATGTTTGATATTACATTTAATGGAATGAGGTGGTATAGGACGTTAAGAGTTAAACTCCGCTTAAAAATTGACCTTGTGTCACATCTGGCTTATATTTGGTAAATACTTACCCCTCTGTAGAAGATATAGTCAGCGTACTCTAAACTCCGCCCTTCAAGGTGATTGTCCCTTTCTAATCAAATTTCAAAGATAAAAAAAACCCTTAAACATGTACTTACCATTGTTTCCATGATAATGGTCAAGTGGTCTGAGTTTGGACTGGTCAGAGAAACATAACTGCCACCCTTTTCAAATTTACCCACACCATGACCGTGCGCCAAGTAATTCCAACCAATTTCGGTAAAATGAGTTGTATGAGCTGCAATAAAAGAAATTAAGGTAAAAATTAACAATTTTTGAATTAGTATCATCTGCGTTATTCGGACTATTGTCCTCATCTTCATTGTTATCTGTACAATGTTTCAGCTGATATGCCCTCCGGCATTCTTCAGGTTAGAAAATTACAAATTTCTTAATCATACAAAGAATAACGGTTTCTCTGAATGTTTGAGATGAGGCTTGATGATTAGTATTATCTGCGTTATTCGGACTATTGTCCTCATCTTCATTGTTATCTGTACAATATTTCGGCCGATATATGCCCTCCGGCCTTCTTCAGGTATTTCTTGTTCATTTTTGAGATGAGGTTTGATGATTAGTATTATCTGCATTATTCGGACTATTTTCCTCAAAATCACCTACAAGCCTACAAATTTTGAAAACAAAAAGAAAATTTTCTTTTTCGCTAGCTATGTACACGCTTACCAGTAACTATTGCAATTGTTACCAAGGTAACTGGAAGACCCTCTCATCATTAAACTCCTGAATAGATTAGACTCAATGTCTAACTCTAAGGAGATTATGATATGCTGGATCCCAAGTCATATAGGAGTGAGGGAAAATGAAAGAGCAGACTCCGCAGCTAAATCAGCTCTAGATTTGATACCCAACAATTTCAAGATACTATGTACTGATTTGAAACCTAAAATTAATAGATTCCTTCATACAAAATGGCAACAACACTGGAATAACAACATCCACAATAAACTCTTCCTAATCAAACCCACTTTGGGAGGCCGGAGACCAACTTTAAGGAAGTCTAGAAAGGAACAAGTCATTGTGTCCCGATTACGCATTGGTCATACAAGACTAACACACTCTATATATACTCAAACAAGAACAACAACCACAGTGTGAAACATGTCAAACACTTTTGACAGTTAAACACTTATTCATGGAATGCAGGTTTTTTGCTCACACCAGAAACCGTTATTTTAAAGAAAACAATATGAAAGATCTGTTTGAAAATGTCAACATGGAGGATATTCTCTCTTCTTTTTTGAGAGAAATAAAATTATACCATAGAATATAGACATGAAACAAATCAATACCATACAACATAATCCCCAATAATGCTAACACATTGTTAAAACCAATTACTAAAAAGTATAAATATAAATACACGATATGCGGCTAAACTTGCGAATTGGTCGGAAAATTAGGGTGACCCAGAAAAAACAGAACCCACAAATTTTGTAATAAAACTGTTAATTTTAACTAGTTGGGGTTTAGGGTTAGGGTTAGTTTAATGGGAAAATAAATAAATAATTTGGGTTCTGTTTTTTTTTGGTCACCCTGTAATATGTTTTAATTTCAACCAATTTGCAAGTTTAGGCCGATACGTAGTACTTCCTAACCATTAGTAATGATATAACCCCAGACGGGTTGATATGCTGTTAAAATCAATCAATCAATCAAGGTAACAAAACTAAAATGATGTCAAGTATGAGAGATGTTAATGATTGACATGTTGTTGGAGTATTTTACTGGCCTGTTGAGTTATCTGCACTCACTTTCCAAGTTTGTTAGTAATTTAAAAAACACGAATGACAGATTTGAACAGAGAAAAAGGTGAATCCAGTTGATGGAAAGGAAAATAAGGATGTCGGATCTGTTGGTGATTACCTGTAATCCAGATAGGAGGCTCCACTCGATAATAACCACTCCACGGTTGGTTGGCTGTCATCAGTCCACATCGATTAAAAGGAAGAGATGGATAATAACTGGAAATCAAATTCCAAGATATTGTGCTGAGGATGAAAAGAAAAAAGATGAACAGACATTAGGAGAGCAAAAAAAAAACACCATTACAAAAATCAGATTATATCTTATTATAATGGAGATTGTGTATTTGTCTGTCTGTAACCGAAACTAAACCACTATTCAAGTCACAATTCCCTTAGTTATTGACGTCACATTTACCATAAGTTTATTTTTATTTAAACCTCAATTATTGATAAAATTGTTATACCTTATTAATACTGTTGACCATATCTACGTGCTAATAGCATGTAATTGTATTTGTATATACAAAACAATTGCGGTTTACAGTGTGAATGAGAAGGCTAATTTGCATATTGATATTTAAAATTTGATTTTAATAAATATATGCTTAGTATTATTGATTTCTAATTGTTTGGTTTTCTCTTAACGTATCTGAGCAAAAATCTCGGGGATAAATCTTAAAAGAAATCCATAAACAAGACGAAAGAACTTTAATTTTATTAAATACTTCATAATCTAACTAAATAGATAAATTAGGAAAAATGAAAGACGGGAGTGAAAAAAAATGATGGAAGAGTTCAATCTAAAGCTGTTCTATTTTTCGATTATACCCCCTCAGTTTATCATTTTCTAAATAGTTTATAATTTGATACAATATTTTATTACATAAAAACCTAAATACTTGAACCCGAAGGGTGCATATATTTGCTAGTATATATATATATATATATATATATATATATATATATATATATATATATGAGAGTACATAAATAAACACTGTGTTTATTTGATATGGCTTTTAGCCGAAAATTTTTTTGGAGGATATGTGCTTAATTGAAGTCATACCTAATTTTTGAAAATTAATTAGTTAATAATTAATGAATTTAGGCGGGCATATATGTTCAAATGTAAGGCTAAACAAATTGACATTTTCTCTCGATTTGTTGAGCCTTACATTTAAACATATATGCCCGCCTAAATTCATTAATTATTAACTAATTAATTTTCAAAAATTAGGTATGACTTCAATTAAGCACATATCCTCCAAATATATATATATATATATATGTGTGTGTGTAAGTTGAAAATGGAAGCGAATCCGATGGTATGTTGAAATGAAAAATAAAGGAATGAAAATGTTGAATGGATAAAATAGGATTTATTTTTATTTTGTTTTACTGACACGTGTTTCGGCCAGGAGTTTATCCATGCATACATGTATTCTATCTATTATTATTTTAAATACAAAATAAAATAACAATGATAGAAAACTAGAAAAAAAATTTAGTATACAAGGAATAATGGCCTTTGTCAGAGTAAATTCTTTGGTGTTTTAAATCAAAGCGGTTAAAATACGAAAAATTTCTGAAATATTCGAAAAAAGAATCTTTTTTGAAATGTGTGTTGTGTTGTATATATATATATATATATATATGAAGGAAGGGTGGATGGGTTTAGGATCCGACGATATGCTGTAGATAGAAGGAAAGTGGTCAAGAAATGATCAACTCAAAACAAGTCACAGGGTGGTACGTTTCGTCTGTATGCACAGACTTTCTCAGCCGTTCTGAGACTTTATTAAAGCAAAGCGTACGTTTAAATACATGTGGTGGTGGCGGTGCTGGGGAGGTCAAGGGAGTGAGTGTGTGGTGATATGAGCTAAGGAGGAGCGGGGACAGTGGTTGATGGGTCAATTGGTGTGGGTGTATATTGATTTATGTGAGTACAGGGGAGGTCAAGGGGGTGAGTGTGTAGTGATGTGAAATAAAGAGGAGTGGGGAATTTTGGTGTGAGCTAAGGAGGGGCGGGGAATTTTGGGTAGGACGGGGTCGCTGGGTCAGTTGAGTGGAGGGGTAGAGGATGTTTATAAAATTCACCTACGAAAAAGAGTCCAACAACTCCTTACCCTTCCTCGACACCCTACTAATCAAATCCGGAAACACACTCACCTACAAAATCCACCGCAAACCCACCAACAAGAACGACTACATACACTACTACTCCCATCACAACAACAAAATCAAATCTGGCCTCATAATAGGATTATATCTAAGAGCATTACGTATATGCAGCCCCAAATACTTTAGATGAAGAATACAAAAACATCGAAGATTCCCTTAAAAACCCTAAAATACCATAAATATTTCATTCTAAATGCCAAGAAAAAGCACTCGATATACACACGAAAACTAAACCAAAAAACACGTCCACCACCAAAACCTCCCCCAACCTCCCCACACCGCTTAATCCTACCCACCCACACTCAAAACATCCCTCTTTACAAAAAACTAACGAACCTAGGAATAAAGATCATTCAGACCACCTCCCAAACAATCAAAGACCTCGTCAACTCTTCAACACGCATAGACACTCCAAATACCCCCAACACCCTCAGTGCCGGCATCTACACCATCCCCTGCGAAGACTGCAACAAATGTTACATAGGTGAAACCCAACGGGACCTCTCACAACGTCTAAGAGAACAAAAAGATCAATAAGAATACACGACAAACTAAATGCTCTAGTCACACACATGATAGAACACAACACTCTCTCAACTTCACCCAGGCAAAACTCGTCAAATTCATACACAAAAAAAGTTTAAGACGACTATGCGAAGCTGCTCTAATACCTCATGTAAAAAATATTAACACCAGAAAAAGGCTTCTTCAACCTTGACAAATCAATAGCTCAATCTATAATCCACGAGAACAATCTTCCTCTCCATGACAATGGATAACAAATGAAAATCAACTAACACTACAATCTCCCACATTCCGCCTCTAACATAACTTAGCCACACATGAACTTTTCTCCCCCTCTAACATATTCTGCTACACACAAACATTTACTTCACACCAATTGACCATCAACCACTGTCACCGCCCCAGCACTCAAACAAATCCTCTACCCCTCCACTCAACTGACCCAGCGACCCCCGTCCTACCCAAAATTCGCCCCTCCTTAGCTCACACCAAAATTCCCCCTCTCTTATTTCACATCACTACACACTCACCCCTTGACCTCCCCTGTACTCACATAAATCAATATACACCCACACCAATTGACCCATCAACCACTGTCCCCGCTCCTCCTTAGCTCACATCACCACACACTCACTCCTTGACTCCCCGGCACCGCCACCACCACATGTATTAAACGTACGCTTTGCTTTAATAAAGTCTCAGAACGGCTGAGAAAGTCTGTGCATACAGACGAAACGTACCACCCTGTGACTTGTTTTGAGTTGATCATTTCTTGACCACTTTCCTTCTATCTACAGCATATATATATATATATATATATATATATATATATATATATATATATAATATATATATATATATATATACATACATACATGTAGAATTAAACAAAAGGCACATCTCCTGTTTAACAATTTTATTTTTGATCTTTTCTAATTTTCTGGCCAAATGTTTGGGTGGAATTGGTGGATAAGTCCACCAAAGTTCAGTTCCCGAGTACTTTCGGCACTTCGAAGTGCCATCATCAGGGGTGATGTATTCTAGTTTTGTTTTTTTTTAAATTATATTAATGTGGAGGCTGGAAGGAGAAGAATTGGTGAGAAAGGTGTTATAGGCATTTTAGAATGTGTGTACTGTATTGGAAATTAATTTTGTTTAATTCTACATGTATAAATGAAAGAATGCTACCCAAATACACACACACATAATATATAATATATATATATATATATATATATATATATATATATGAGGAGTGAAGGATTGAGTAAATCGACAAAATGTGGTTGAAAATAGAGGAAAAAGTGGATATAACAACACAACAATGTAATCCCATCTTTTCTCCAACCCGCCCCAAAAATTACCATTTCAGTATAAAAGTAGACTGTAAAAAGCTTTTGTCTTCAGAATAAATTTTGAAGAAGCCTTTGAAATTTGTTTTTGTCGATGTGGTGGGCTTAATTTATCTGTTCAACCCTCCCCTAAACAAACGTTAACTGGAATGAATCTTAAAATAAATATCAAAGTTAATATTACAAAAGAAAAAATGGGTTATCTCCCTTGTATTTTAAATCAGTGTTTCTCAAAATGATCTATAATAGATCCTGGGGACCATATGACCTTTAGGCACCCCTTTTGCGATCTCGTTTCATAAGGACATTTTTTTTTATTTACACCGTCAACATCCGGTTGTTTGTTAGGGGTTAATTTTATAATTAAAAAAAAAAACTCTAAAAATCATCTGTTACAGTATAAATGAAAAAAAATGTCCTTATGAAATGAGATCGCAAAAGGGGTGCCTAAAGGTCATATTGTCCGATCCTGGAAGTGTCTGCGGTTGTTGAGAAAGTTCACAAATAGAAGTGACGATTTTTGCATACATCTTATAGATATAGATAATCCAACGCCTCTTTTTGTGTGTGGAATGGTTATGGGTGTCCACAAAAAAGTTAAGATGAAAAGGGGGCCATGGATTAAAAAAGGTTGAGAACCACAAATCTATTAATGATTTTTCAACTGATAACTCACCTTGTCATGAGACCATTTACATAATTCTGATTAAGGATCTGAAAAAAAGATTTTTGAAAATTCATTTTAGTTTGGTTTTGGTTTGGTTTGTTTTACGGCATATCAACCTCGGTGGGTCATTTAATGCCAATAAAGTTTTGAAATAAATTCATTCTTAATGGATACTCAATTTTTTTATAAATACATTTTTCTATTTAACCCATAGATGGGACCCTAACAGGTACTACAACTCCGGGTCAGAGTGAACCAGGGAGCAATGGTGATGAAGGGGTGCCCCACATTCTCCAAACCTCCAAAACTGGAACCTCACCATCAGATAGAGTTTAACATCATTCCCAGGACATGAAGACCCTCAGCCAACGCCTTCTAGCACCCATATGATAAAAAGGGTTGAGGCTTGCCATAAGGGCAATAGGGTTGGGGCAATCATATAGATGCTAGGGCTTGACGTGACCAGCCGATTGATCGGAGGGGGCCTCTCCGAACGCCCGTCTAGCCTAAGTAAGGGTCTAAGTGGAGTGTTGCAGGTCATGGACTGCTCATCCACGAAGACTCCATCCTTAAGCATCATGGGTCGCCACCCACGGCCAACAGGTGGCCCCATTTGGGGGAGTCTTACCCCTATGCAGAAGTACAGTTGGTGCATTTTAACGCCCCAGCCGACAGGGCAGAAAATTCATTTTAATAAATTCACTAGGAACTGTGGATATACCAGAGGGTGATATTTTAACTATTACAACATTTGATATGTGTACATTAAGAGATATTGTAAAGTTCAATATGTAAAAATTAGTGGGACCTGTGGATATTCCTTTAAATAAATTCACTAGAAACTGTGGATATACCACAGCATGATATTTTAACTATTACAATGTTTGATATGTATACTTTAAGAGCTATTGCAAAAAAGGTATAATAATCTTCATTTAACACACACTCACTCACTCTCTCCTTCCATCCAGATAAGATGATCTGTGAGACCTGTGGATATACCACAGTGTAATATTTTAACTATTACAACAATTGATATGTCTACTCTTAAAGGGTTATTTCCTATAAGTCTATATATAAATTATTTATTTATTTATTGATCTACTAGGAAAAAAGAAGACAGGGTTAGGGTTTAGGGGTTAGGGTTAGTTTAATGGGAAAATAAATAAATAATTTATGAGTTAAGAGTTGTTCCCCTTTGTTTATGTTAGACTTATAGGAAATAACCCTTTAAAAGCTATAGCAAAAAATGTCAATAAAGAGTATAATCTTGATTTAACACACACACACACTCTCTCTCTCTCTCTCTCTCTCTCTCTCTCCTTCCATCCTGATAAAAGGATCCATCCGTAAATCAAAGTCCCAAAGACCCAGAGAATTTTAAGCGTTTCATTCCTAAGAATGGAAGCTAGTTTATGCATATATCATTTTATTGTATGATCAAAATTTGGCAATTTCCTCTAACTCCAATCTAAAAAAGGGGAACCACTCTGAATGAATTTTATCTGTTAATTAATCTACCCATTATTTTCCCATTAAACTAACCCTAAACCTTAACCCTAACCCTAATTCTAAACCCTCACCCCGTCTTCTTTTTTCCTAGTAGATCAATGAATAAATATATAGTTTATCAGTCAATCAGAGTGGTTCCCCATTTTTTTAGGTTGGAGTTATAGGAAATAGCCAAATATTTCCTATAATTCCAACCTAAAAAAGGGGAACCACTCTGAATGAATTTTATCTGTTAATTAATCTACCCATTATTTTCCCATTAAACTAACCCTAACCTTGGCTTCTTTTTTCCTAGTAGATCAATAAATAAATAAATAATTAACCAGTCAATCAGAGTGGTCCCCCTTTTTTTAGGTTGGAGTTATAGGAAATAACCCAAAATTTAGTTCCTTGCACAATTCCCACTGGTTCCCCTTTCCAACCCAGTCATGTCTAGCCTTATATTCTCATTACTATCATTATTATTCAATGAAGGCAGAACAAAGAGGTTTTCATAACTGCTTTTCTACTGTGCATTTTATGACAAAGATATTATTTTTCAACTTACTCTGGCCCAGCATCCAGCTCCAACTTCATCGTTGAAAGTACTGTAATCCTCTGATGACCACAATGGAGTCCCAGTCTTCACAGCTTCTTTACTACTCAGTGTTCCAGGATAGTGGGCTCTGTACAAAAAAAAAGAATTTTATTTATTTCAAGGAATCTACTCAAGAAGAAAAGGAAGATAAAAAATCCAGCCAGCCAGCAACTCAAGTAAGAAAGAAAGATTAGGTATGGGAGTATAACCACGGATGCTCTTATATGTCATCTCCTCATAAGAAGAAAGGGAAGATAAAAAATTCAGCCAACCAGCAACTCAAGTAAGTAAGAAAGATTAGGTATGGGAGTATAACCACGGATGCTCTTATATGTCATTTCCTCATAAGAAGAAAGGGAAGATAAAAAATTCAGCCAGCCAGCAATTCAAGCAAGTAAGAAAGATTAGGTATGGGAGTAAACACGGATGCTCTTATAGGTCATTTCCTCATAAGAAGAAAGGGAAGATAAAAAATTCAGCCAACCAGCAACTCAAGTAAGTAAGAAAGATTAGGTATGGGAGTATAACCACGGATGCTCTTATATGTCATTTCCTTAGGAAGCGCATGGTGCAATGGTTGAAGTCATAGGAAATGGACTCGTCAACACGAGTTCAAATCCTGGACGTGGTAATTGCATTTTCACTTAGCGCTAATACCCTTGGGAAAGGTATGAATTCTACTCTCTCTCCAGCTATGGGTAAATAGTAGGGCAGACTGGGCTCTTTAACCTTGGTTAGGCAACCGGTCTAGGAGAAGGAAAACTCTGAATTCAAACCTGTTGAACTCTGCTTAAGAAATTGACTTTGTGTCACATCCTACTCGTGCGGAGGGGTAGGTAAATATATATATATATATGTGTCATTTCCTCATAAGAACTCACTCCCCCATTAAATACCCAGCATAGAAGTCTTCTGACGACCACAATGGAGTCCCAGTCTGTATCGCCTCTTTACTACTCAATGTTCCAGGATAGTGAGCGCTGTACAAATGAAAGAATTTTATTTATTTCAAGGAATCTTCCCAATTGGTGGGAATCATAGACGGTGGGGGGGGGGGTGACTGAATGCACTGATATCTTTGAGGCATAACACAGATTCACAAACATACATGGTTCAAAGTTAATTGATCTGAAAAAATGTAAAAGTTTTCAAATAAAATAACTGGTGCATTATATATTTTATTCATTAATATATCAACACTAAAAATTCATTAAATTCGGTTAATTTCCTGATTTTTTTTTTCTTTTGGCAGGGTGACATACGATAGTGGAATTTATGTCCGTTAAGTAGGATTTAACCCCAGATAGATAGATAGAAACAGACTGAGATAGATAGATAGGAACGGATTGAGAGAGATAGATAGATAGGAACGGATTGAGAGCGATAGATAGATAGATAGATAGATAGATAGGAACACATTGAGATAGATAGATAGATAGGAACGGATTGAGATAGATAGATAGGAACGGATTGAGATAGATAGATAGGAACGGATTGAGATAGATAGATAGATAGGTAGATAGGAACAGATTGAGAGAGAGAGATAGATAGGAACAGATTGAGAGAGATAGATAGATAGATAGATAGGTAGGAACGGATTGAGATAGATAGGTAGATAGGAACAGACTGAGATAGATAGATAGATAGATAGATAGAGAGATAGGTAGATAGGAACAGATTGAGTGAGATAGATAGATAGATAGGTAGGAACGGATTGAGTGAGATAGATAGATAGATAGGTAGGAACGGATTGAGATAGATAGATAGATAGATAGGTAGGAACGGATTGAGATAGATAGATAGATAGATAGGAACGGATTGAGATAGATAGATAGATAGATAGGAACAGATTGAGATAGATAGATAGGAACGGATTGAGATAGATAGATAGGAACGGATTGAGATAGATAGATAGGAACGGATTGAGATAGATAGATAGGAACAGACTGAGATAGATAGATAGATAGATATGAACAGACTGAGATAGATAGATAGATAGGAACAGATTGAGAGAGATAGGTAGATAGATATATAGGAACAGATAGGTAGATAGGAACAGACTGAGAGAGATAGATAGGAACAGACTGAGATAAATATGAATATATTTAGATAGATATAAATGAATTGTGATAGATATGATAGATAGATAGATAGATAAATAAACATATATAATCACATAGACATGTACACACATATGCATGATTGCACCTAAATACATACACCACCCAGGGGGCTAGAAGAACTTGAGAAGCGTCAGAGTATAATAATTAAAACTTACCCAATGACAGAAACAGATAACTTTAATAGAGAATCTTTCAACATGTCCTTTGCAATGCTCCAACCATTATCAGATGCAACAACTTTGACATGTGTAAATCTTTTCATACACAGGGAATTTCGTAAAACCTGAACAAAAGAGAAAGACATTTTCTTTTTTAAAAACTTTACATGATGAATCTCAATTTCAATCTTATGCTTTCTAAAAAAAGTTGGGAAAATCAAAGCTCGAAATATTGAATATATATATATTAAAAATTGTCGGCAAAAAGCCATATCCAAACACATCATGTTTACATACTTATCATATCGTCGTGTAATAAAAGTCACTACAAGAGGAATATTAACCTACTCTAAACAAATCGTAAAATCTAAGAAGTCCGTTTGGTGTAGGGGTTATGGTACTGGCCTGTCAGCTTGACAGTCCAGTTTCGGATCACGCACAGGGCGGTCTTCCTGTCTATAGCTCTGCTGATGAGGCCTAATAGGCCGAAATGTACATACAGAGATTGATTTTTCTCGATTTGTTTAGCCTTACATTTAAATAGGCATTCCCGCCTAATTAATTAATTATTAATCAATTAATTTTCAAAATTAGGTACAACTTCAATTAAGCACATATTCTCCCAAAATTGTCGGCAAAAAGCCATATCCAAACACATCGTGTTTACATACTTATCACATATATATATATATATATGAGTATAGATAAAAGGATATGAAAACAACACACAATGCTGTTAAAGTGAAAATATTTTATATCATATTCATAGCTAATATTGAACAATATTTCAATTTATAAAAATCATCTCCAGAGCTTGTTTATACTAATTAATTTTCAAATTAGGTAGGACTTCAATTAAGCACATATTCTCCCCCCCCCCCAAAAAAAATATATCTAGAAAGGAAGGAAAAACTCAACACCGTAATTCCATAATAAATTTATTTTGACCAAAATTGGGGCCTTTAATTTTGGTTGAAATAAATTTATTATGGAATAACGGTGTTGAGTTTTTCCTTCCTTTCAAAGATATATATTGCTCTGTATATAATCTAAAAAGATTATTATACATTGAGCTCTCTTTAGTGATTTAAAGATTCACTGTATTTATAAATACTGGATCATACAATAATAATACAGTGTGTCTTAGAAATCACATATAGAATCATCCTTCACTACCAAGTTTTGGATACCTCACATCTCTCTCTCTCTATATATATATATGTTAGCTCAGTCGGTAGAGTGTTCGGCTAGAAATCACAAGGTTCTTAGTTCGATACCCGCCCTCGCCAACTCAGCGTATGAGTAGCACAGGGATCTGTGCGGTAAAGTAAGGAGCTGACGGTAGGTGTGGCGCTCCACCTCAGATGCTAAAATAATCTCCTTGGTCTAGCGCTAGTGAAAAGGGGATAGACTCCCTCGCTGCATGGCTGATACCGACATTAGACCGCCCCGACGACTTTACTTACTTTAGTTTTATATATATATATATATATATATATATTTAGGAGAATGTGTGTTTAATTAAAGTCATACCTAATTTGAAAATTAATTAGTTGATAATAAATGAATTAGGCGAATATATCTGTTCAAATGTAGAGCGTAAACAAATTGAGAAAAAGTCAATCCCTGTATGTACATTTCAGCATTTTATGCCTCATCATCAGCGGCTTCCAGTCTATAATTCTGTTACCATTTATATAGTGTCCTAAATTGTTGACAGAACCTGTAGTTAGTTTAAAATAGATTCGTTGGATTTAAAAGCGTAGGTGGGTAGATTTCCTTTGGATGACCCCAACTGACCCCTAGAGATGCGAATTTTGTGCGTCATAGAGAATCAGATACAATGTGACTTTTGAGGTTAAGAAGATGTGCTTCTCTCTGCTGGGGTTGTTATCTCCCCGCGCAGAAGAACATGGGCTAGACTAAATAAAATCTTGATCAAGAAAAAAAAAGTCTTGTGAATTAATCTCAATGACTAAAGTTAGTCTGAAAGAAGCAGTTAGAAGACTAAACGATAAGATGATGGCCAGAAAAATCAGCAGAAGTAGTAACCAAGTAAATCTCTTCTAATATCTCTCTCTCTATCACCGAAAACTCTCTGAAGTAATACTCTCTCACACTGTTTATATAGCGACAATGGGGTATATAACAGAGAGTGTTATACACATTATAAGAGTGTGTAGCACGAGAAACCATGAATAGCAGCATGGTGGATGTAAAGGAAGTTAGATGAACCCAAAGTGGATCTGTAGCATAATGGACCCGGGAACACCATATTTGTGGCCTTGTGCCAGACACAGAGAAACCTTAATAGGATGTAGCATGATTCTCAGACCTTACGGAGTGGGGAAGCAATGTAAAACTAATATCACCTTTGAGTCTATTCGTAGCCAGTGAGTCTGGGATTTTGCTATTAAAATTTAGTTTAATCGGTTTGTCAGAAGAAAGGTGGTTGACCCATTGACCTCTTAATTGACATGCGCAATTTGGTAGAACAATTAGAACCTTCGATAGATTCGAGAACATTCTAGAAGATTCATTAGCGATTTCTATATAATGAAGGAACCTTAGATTTTGTCAGTTGAGTTCCGGGGACCGAGGGAGCAAGTTGCGCTACAGAATCTGCTGAGGACAGTCGGGGTTGGCAGTTTGGGCGAGTTAGTCATAAGCGGGTGACTGAAAGGCGTGTGTTACAGAAATCGACTCTCTCTCTCTCTCTCTCTCTCTCAATAACTTGCATTAAGAAAATAAATTGACGAAAAGCAAGAAGTACTGTCCTCATCTTTATTCTACTACAAGAAATACTACGAGGTATTTTATGAATGAGATTCCCTTGCCCAAAAATATCCCGTGGAGATAGAAAGTCAATTGACCGTGACTAAGAGCGTGTGTAAGGTGATATCTTCGCCTGACCAATAAAATTCATTCAGTAAGGAGGAAGGGTTCCTTTGTGGACTTAAAGGACTGCTGGAATTCTGTGTGTGCTGATCAACGTGCCAACCCCTGATACCCGACCATACGAGCCTTAATAGTACCGTGTGTTTTGAAGACACGGTGGGCCCCAATCCACGTCACATATACTATACGATTTAGTGTAGCGGTAAAAAGCCTGCTATGTTACAGATCAACAGCACGCTACACAAGATGCTGGGTCAATGAACCTCATAGTTCAATGGCCAAAGATCAAAGAGATCAATCAGGAAATTACCACTACTCATCTCCAAAGGTGGTGTCTATTGAAGACCTAACAAAACAGACAATGAAAAGATAGACAATGCAATATAATAATATAATTCACAAACCTTTATGTACTCTGATGAATAGGCCCTTTCATTCCAGATCTGAAAATAATAGTAGAAAGTTCATTAGCACATTGCTTTGATGTTTATTGGGATATATATATATATATATATATATATATATATATGAGTAGTGGCTTACCGGTGGGTACGGGTACGATCGTTGTGAGCACACAGTATCCAGGGGTTAAGACCGTGAAAAAACAAATACAAAGTGCTCAATACAATGTAGAGCAAAATTTATTTAAGAAATGATATAAAGTAACCTACTCGAGTTTCATCATCTGAATTGTCAGGGTTACATCCGTTGAATTAATCGAATGATGATGAAACTCGAGTAGGTTACTTTATATCCATTTCTTAAATAATATATATATATATATATATATATATATATAGCTTAGGCAAGTGGAGGCAGAGAAAAATATATTTTATATGCAAAAGAAAGATTTTATCAATATAATGGGTTTAAACTAGCAGTAAAAACTTCCTGAGTAAAACAAACAAAATAGGCCTCAATGGTGTCATGGACCATTCAGATATCATTAATAATCAGAGTCCATGATATCATTGAGACTGTTTTTTAAGACAATCCTTTGATGTTATTGGGAACTATATAAATAAACTTTGATGAGTGGAGGAAGGAAAAATATATTTTATGTGTAAAAGAAAGATTTCAATGAGCTCTATTCAATGATACAATGGGTTTAAACTGGCTGTAAAACCTTATTGAGTAAAATATCCAATGTAAATGAAAAACATGTCCTTTCTTAATCGAGATCAAAAAGGGGTGCTAAAGGTAATATGGTCCGTCCGTTCCTTACCCCAACATAATTTGTTGTTATGTTGTGAACTTCTTTGGCACCCTTTATCCAATTGATGACATAATCCGCTGTACGTTGGGGGGTTTTGTACGGAGAGTTGGTGCCATTTCCGATCCAAGATGGAAATGCCCAGGGAAGGGCATAAATTAGGATGTCTGGGTTTCTCTGAAAATGCAAAAAGAAATTTAAAAATTTTGTTGGAGAACCTAGAATGATGTGGCATTCAAACAAGCCAATTGCTCACTGTATTAATCTATATAACTTCATTGATGTGACCCTAAAATGATTTTAAACTAAGGATCTTAAAATTTACAAGTAAAAGATAATTTTTTAAACATTTGTAATTAAAAAGAATTTCAAATTAAAAAAAGTTTTTTTAGAAATTTTAAAAATTTCAAAATTAAAAAGAATTTTTTGAAAATATTAAGAATTTCAAAATTAAAAAGAATTTTTTAAAAGTACTTAAAATTTATAACAATTTTTTTTTAATATTTAAATTCAACAAATTAGGATTAGAATTTTTTTTAAATAAAAAATCTTAAAAATAAAATAATTTTTTCCAAAAATTAAATTTGAAAATAAAAAAGAATTTGAAAAAAAAAATGTTAAAAGATTTATATTAATTCTTCTTTTAATTGAAAAAAAATTTAAAATGGGTTATTTCCTATAAACAAAGGGAACCACTCTTGACTGATAAATTATTTATTCATTTTCCCATTAAACTAACCCTAAACCCTTTTTTCCAAGTAGATCAATAAATAAATAATTTATCAGTCAAGAGTGGTTCCCCTTTGTTTATGTTAGACTTATAGGAAATAACTATAAAATGTTATGTTTGTACATACAAACAAAATAAAGAGCACTGAATGAAAATGCAATGTCAGAAATTAACATTATTTAACATAGGGTAGAGAAATGCTTCTACCTTAAAACAGTGGCTTAAAAGCTCAACTTGTATGCGACCAGCTATTTTGTGTTCCAATCCATGTGTGTCATGGCTGAAGCCCCATTTCCAGTCCTAGCTCCTACAATGCACCTAAAATGCTTCTACCCAAAAACAGTGACTTAAAAGTTCAACTAGTGTGCGACCAGCTATCTTATGAAACAATCCATGTGCATTATGGCTGAAGTCCCATTTCCAGTCCTAGCCCCCACAATGCACTTGTCACAGGAGACAAATATCCCCTATTTATCAAGGGGAGTTACTCTAGATATTTAATTACATTTCCTAACAAAGAATTTTTTTTTAAATTAAATCTAAAAAATGAATAAATAAATAAATGATTAAAAAAAAATCAAAAATTAAATTTTTAAAAATAAAAAAATTAAAATTTTAAAAAAGTGAAATTTAAATTATTGTAGTCAGCTATCTTCTGTTCTTATCTATGTGTGTCATGGCTAAAGTCCCATTTCCAGTCCTAGCCCTCACAATGCACTTGTCACAGGAGGCAACTATTCCCTATTTATCAAGGGGAGCAACTCTAGATATTTTGTTAGGCCTGATCCTAACAAAGAATTAGAAAAAAATTTAAGAGTGAAATTTAAATTATTTTACCTTTTTAGCTTCTTTTATCAACCACCATTCATAACCTCGGTTATAATTTTCCTCCCAGCTGTTGTGCATATGGGAAGCTTCAGTGCCGTCTGCAAATAGGAAACACACAAGTGAGAAGGAAAGAATTAGAACTTTGCAACAAAAATACATATAAAGATTAGCATATATATTTTTACATATATTGAGTATCTACCTATCTATACATATATAAAGGTAGTTGTGTGTATATGTATGTCTGGAGGAAACTTCGAAAACAAAACAATTAACGACAAAGTAAATACATATACACATTAAATATCACCAGGGCTTGGTTTTCTATACATATATAAAGGGCAGTTGTGTGTATATGTATGTCTGGAGGAAACTTCGAAAACAGAACAATTAACGACAAAGTAAAAATATATATACACATTAAATATCACCAGGGCTTGGCTTTTGAGCAAACCTAATGAAGGTTTGATTTATATTTGTGAAGATAATTAAAAAAATAAAATCTAAATGATAACAGCATAGAATTTCTTTTTCATTTAAGATTTTAAATAGTAGACAATAATTTTTCTTTTCAGAATGGCTGAATCAATACAAGGTCTGTTTTTAATGGGGCATCCTGTGAGGATCCAACTTGTGATTCAGTAACAATGGATCTGCGAGACTAACTTTTTTGTTAACCTCCCAACCTCTAGCGGATGCTGGGTAGTCGCAAACAATCTTCAGGTGACGTTGATTCAACGTCACCTGGAGATTGTTTGCACTTACGCATGCATGAAACCAAACGGTTGTGACTGTTCCTTTGTCATCAAATAAATAAATAAATATGTAAAACCTTTATATATTTATTTTATTATATTATATATATCTTATTATAATGGAGATTGTGGGTTTGTCTGTCTGTAACTGAAACTATATTACTATACAAGTCACAATTCCTTTAGTTATTTACATCATATTCTCCATGATTTTATTTTTATTTAAACCTCAATTATTAATAAAATTGTTTTACATTACTTACACTGTTGACCATATCTACATACTAATAACATGCAATTGTATTTATATATACAACAAAATAGAGGTTTACAGTATGAATGGGAAGGCTGATTTGCATATTGATCTTAAAAAATTGATTTTAATAAACATATGCTTAGTATTATTGATTTAATTGTTTGGTTTTATCTTATTGAATATGAGCAAAAATCTCTTCAATAAATCTTAAAAGAAATCCCTTAACAAGAAGAAATAACTGTAATATTATTCTTTACTTCCTATTTTAACTAAACAGTTTAATTAGGAAAATTTACCAATGAAAGACGGGAGTAATGGAAAATGATGGAAGAGTTAGTTTCAAAGTTGTTCTATTTTTCAATCATACCCCCTCTGTTCAAAATCTTTTTATCTACATTCTTATTCAGTTTCATTAGCCTTTCTAATTTAATATGATATTTTATTATAAAATTTAACTAAAATACTTGCACCCGGAGGGTGCATATATTTGCTAGTATATATAAAATGTAATATACTTTAATTGTCACTTACCTGTACTTTGAGCGTCTCCACCAATTTCAACTTTAAGAATTTGAAGGGAAGCACCATATTTTGGCTGAAAAATAAATAGACATTTATATAAAGAGAAGAATAATTCATGCATTTTTGCATTTCATCTTGGACGATTTGGACGGTCTCATTTTTAACCAGAGGGCATTGCAAGATGATAACGGTTTGTACAATTAAGGAACACAAGTATTAATATATAGATTTACCGTATATTCTCATGTATTGATCGAGCCTTTGAAAAGAAGGAGCCTACCTGCTTGCCTAGAAAATCACGATTCGAAATACTGGCTTTTGATCAATGACCTAGCTATTTTCTAAGGTACAAGACCAAATTGGGGCAGGGGTATTATGCGTATCCTGCAAATTGAAAGAGTCTTAGAGCCTAGAAAATCAGTGTTCGATTTCTCAGCTTTCACCCAGACACAAAAAGGAATATACAGGGAGAATAACAAACACAACTGGTTAGCTGTATAGATGGAGACTTTATTGATTAGACCATTAACTCTGGACGCCAGAGTCCAAATGCTCAGAACTTTTTATTTATCTATTTAATTTTGATTTAATTTAATTTTATTTAAATCCCCTGTTTTGAAGTATAGATGGAGACTTTATTGATTAGACCGTTAGCTCTGGACGCCAGAGTCCAGACGCTCAGAACTTTTTATTTATTTATTTAATTTAATTTTATTTTATTTAAATCCCCACAACCTTCAGCCACAGCTTTGTAGCACCCATATGATAAAAAGGGCCAAGGGTTGACAAAAGTTCAATAGGGGTGGGACAATCATATAAGTACTAGGGCTTGACAAGACCAGATCAGAGGGAGTCTCTCCACCTTCCTATGGGCCAAAGTGGAGTGTTGCATGACATGGACTGCTTAACCACCAGAGTTCCCACCTTAGGCATCACGGGTTGCCAACCACGGCCAACAACTGGCCCCATTGGGGGGAGGGGAGGTCTTACCCCTCTGCAGAGGTGCAGTCAGTCTATTTCAGCTGAGATTTTATTTACAAGTACAGAAGAATCAAAACATTTCTTTTATTGTTTACCTTGAAAAGATAATCCAAGATTTCATTTCGTTGTTTCTCTGGATAATTTACGAGCAGCTTCGATGTGGCCTGTGGAAAGAGAGAAAAAAAACATTTTGAGTTTATAGATTACTAGCAAAAACATACAGCCGCCAAGCACAAGTATTTAAGTTTTAATGCAATAAAATATTATATCAAATCAGAAAGATTAACGAAATAAAATAAGAACACATATAAATGATTACACTTATTTTTATTGATTTCTATATAAATCACTAGAAACGGCCAACCGGGTAGAGGGGGGATTTTTTGAAAGTTAGCCACACGGATCCATTATTACTCAATCCGTGAGTTGGATCCCCGCTGGATGCCCCATTAAAATCCCTATGTAAAAAAAAAAAAAAAAAAAGTTAGTCCCACAGATCTATTATTACTGAAACATAAGTTGAATCCCCGTGGTATGCCCCATTTAAACCGCGATGTAAAAAAATCGACCTTGCATTGATCCAGCCACTCTGAAAATAAACGTTAATGTCTACTATTCAAAATATTAAATACAAAAAAAATATTCCATTCTGTTATCATTTAAATTTGATTTTTTAAACCTTTTCATAAATATAAATCAAATCTTTATTATTTTTGCTCAAAAACCAAGCACTGGTGATATTTAATGTGTATATATATTTACTTTGTCGTTAATTGTTTTATTTTTGAAGTTTCCTCCGGACATACAGATACACAAAACTGCCCTTTATATATGTATAGAAGATAGATTAAACATTGTATGATTGTAATTTAAAACTAGCAAAGCTACTTGATATTGCCCAGGATTTAAAGTTAAAAATAAGATAAATATATATATATATATATATATATATATATATATATATATATTTCAGCCCAAGATACATCCTGATGAAGGTTTAATGAAACCGAAATGTTTAAACATTGATAATTAAATTCATCCTATTTTCGGAACACTTGTTTTTTCAAATTTTCTTTTATGTATATATATATATATATATATATATATATATATATATATATATATATTTAACTTTCAAAGAAAGAAAAACTTAACAAACCGTCATCCCGTCATAATTTTTATTTCAACCAGAAACTCAAAAACAGACAATTTCTGCAATTATATTGTATCTGACAAAAACAAATTGTTACAAATTGTGTGATACTATTTCTGAACGAGATCCTTTTATTTTATAAGCATAAGAATATTTTATAATATTTTGTAAATAAAAACTGTATTTTTATTCAAATAAACATAATTGCATTTCTCTTCTGATTAAGTAAAAACTATTTTAGTATAAAAACATCTTTTGTCTTTTTTTAATTCATTGTAAGTGTTGAAAAATATTCAGCAATTTCTGATTAAAAAGTATTTATTTAAAAAAAGATTTTGCTATTGAATTTTAATTTGATTATGTGTACCAACCATCTATTTATTTAATTTACCGTAAGTTTAACATCTCCATAAATATCTGATTATATCATTTGTTTACAAAAATTTTGAAGTGGAAGTTACCGGTGATGAGTTAAAATATGAACCTTTCATTAAGTTGATGATTTGGGGTGCTTATTGCTTACTTGGTCCAAAAATTCTTTCTTTTTCTTTCTTTTCCTCATAAACCAAGAAACATTTTTTTCTATCCCTATGTAATGACATCTGCTCATTACAATCATTAATTAAAAACATTTCCGATGATAAACGAAAAAGCAAAAATTTTGTCTCCTCGGACATTTCTCGTGGGATTTTCAAAAGTAATTAGAAACTTTTTCCTTCTTTCATTTTTTAATTTTTCAATTTTTCTAATTCTTTACTTTCTTTCCTTTCTATTTCTCCTTTATTTTCATTCTTTAATTTTTTTCCTTCCTTCTTTTCTTTAGTTTTTCTTTGTTCTTTCTTTCTTTTCCTATTTTCTTCTTTTTTTCTTTTTTCTTTTTCTTTTCTTCCTTTATTTTCTTCTTCTTCTTTCTTCCTTTTCCTATTTTTTCATTCTTTTTCTTTCTTTCTTTAGCTTCTTTCTTCTTTCTTTCTTCCTTTTCCTATTTTTCATTCTTTTTTTCTTTCCTTCTTTTCTTTAGCTTCTTCTTTCTTTCTTCCTTTTCCTATTTTTTCATTCTTTTTTCTTTCCTTCTTTTTTTAGCTTCTCTTCTTCTTTCTTTCTTCCTTTCCTATTTTTTTCATTCTTTTTCTTTCCTTCTTTTCTTTAGCTTCTCTTCTTCTTTCTTTCTTCCTTTTCCTATTTTTTTCATTCTTTCTTTCCTTCTTAACTTTAGCTTCTCTTTCTTCTTTCTTCCTTTTCCTATTTTTTTCATTCTTTTTCTTTCCTTCTTTTCTTTAGCTTCTCTTTCTTCTTTCTTCCTTTTCCTATTTTTTTTCATTCTTTTTTCTTTCCTTTTTATTTCCCTACTTTCTTTTTTCTTCCCCTTTTTCTACCTTTCCTAAAAATCAAAATTTTTTTTTTGATTCCTTCTTTTTTTTGCTCATATCAGAAACTATCATTTTAATGGAAACAATATGAAAGATCTATTTGAAAAAGCCAACATGGGGGACATTCTGTCCTTTTTGAAGGAAATAAAATTATACCATAGAATATAGACATGAAACAAATCAATACCATACAACATGATCCCCAATGATGCTAACACATTGTTAAAACCAATTACTAAAAAAGTATAAATATAAATACACAACATATATTACTTCCTAACTGCTAGGCATGACATAATCCCAGACGGGTTGATATGCCTTTTGAAGGAAATAAAATTATAACATAGAATATAGACAACCTAATCAATATCATACAACATGATCCCCAATGATGCTAACACATTGTTAAAACCAATTACTAAAAAAGTGTCAATATAGATACACAACATATATTATTTCCTAACTGCTAGGCATGACATAACCCCAGCCGGGTTGATATGCCGTTAAAATCAATCAACCAACCATTCTTTCTTTTTTCTTTACTTTTTTTTCCCCTCACACTTCTTTTCTAATTCTTTTCTAATTCTTTTCTAATTCTTTTTTTAATTATTTCTTTTTTTTTCTTTCCTTCATTTTCTTTCCTTTTTCTTTTTGCACCTTTTCCTTCTTTCTCCAATTTTTTTTTTTTTAATTCTTTCTTTTAATTTTTCCCTTTTCGCACTTTTTCTTTCTTTCTTTCATTTTCTAGTTTTTTAAAAAATTCTCTCATTACTATTCGCAGAGTTCCGTCCCAGTCTCCTGCCTTAAAAACCGCTAGGCGGTGATAGCTGAAAAACATAAATGCGATATTTTACTCCCTCCAGTTTTTTTTGACAAGTATATGTAAATATTTTAACCCTCCCCTCTTTGAAATATTTTTTTTTGGGGGGGGCTAAATATTTACATTTACTTGTTGATAAAAATATTTAGATATTCTTTTTTATTTTAACTAAAAACGACAACTAGGGACTTCATACGTAGCCGACGTTTTTAGTTAAAATAAAAAGAATATCTAAATATTTTGATTTTTTATTTGTAATTGATTGTTGGAATTGAATATATGAAATAAAATAAAAATACTGAAAAAACGTTTTTATTTTTTATTTGTAATTGATTGTCGAAAAAAAAAAAAAAATGGAAATTCCAAAAAAAAAAAAAAAATTTTTTAGCAGATTGAAGACGTTTTTATCAACAAATTATTTTTATTTTTTTTAGTGGTTTGAAGGTTAAAAGTAAGCTATATTTTTATCGACAAGTAAATGTAAATATTTAGCCCCCCCCCCTCAAATATTTTAAAGAGGGGGAGGGTTAAAATATTTACATTTACTTGTCAAAAAAAAATTAACTGGAGGGAGTAAAATATTGCATTTACATTTTTCAGCTATCACCGCCTAGCAGTTTTTAAAGCAGGAGGCCGGGACGGAACTCTACGAATAGTACCATAAACTAAGAAATCTTTTTTCCTATCCCTACATATTGACCAATACTCATTACAATCATTAATTAAAAACATTTCCGATGATAAACGAAGAAGCAAACATTTTGCATCCTCGGATATTTCTCATGGGATTTTCGGAAGTAATTAAAAACCTATTTTAAGCCGCAGTTCACTTTAAACTGGACAATCTATTTTCAGGACCAGGAGAGTAATTGAAGCGTCAATCCAGACAAACTGGACAGTGGTCAGTTGGATGTTAAGGTTCACATTATTGGAATGACCCAATTTGTCTCATTTTTATGGGGGGTCAGCTTTGTCCATTTTGTCATGTAGGTCAGCAGCAGCAGCAGCAGCAGCAGGCGTGGCTGCTGTCAAGGGAATGGTCAGTGGTTGAAGATGTTCAACATGAGTAAGTGGTCAAACAATGACCGCTAAACAGTAAGGCTGGATTTAGAAGTTGGACAGTCTATTGGCTGAAGGGAATGATTGACTATATACATGAGAAATAGATTTTTATAATGGTCAAGGGGGCTGTACTGAGGAGAATGGGGGGAAAGAAAAATAGAAAAAGAAAAATAGCAAAATGAAATGAAAGAAAAAAAGAAAAAGAAAAAGAAAGAAAGAAAAAAAAAAAAGAAAAAAGAAAAAAAAAAAGAAAAAAAAAAAGAAAAAAGAAAAAAAAAAAAAGAAAAAAAAAAGAAAAAGAAAAAAGAAAAAAAAGAAAAAAAAAGAAAAAAAAAAAAGAAAAAAAAGAAAAAAGAAGAAAAAAGAAAAAAAAAAAAAGAAAAAAGAAAGAAAAAGAAAAAAGAAAAAAAAAGAAAAAGAAAAAAAGAAAAAAGAAAAAAAAAAGAAAAAAAAGAAAGAAAAAAAAAAGAAAAAGAAAAAGAAAAAAAGAAAAGAAAGAAAAAAGAAATATAGAAGGGGGGAAAATATATGGGGGGAAATAGATATTCGAATCAAAAAGTTCCTGCTGAGGGGGGACCAAAAACAAATTTACGGCATATCAACCTTAGTGGGTCATTTAATGCCGATTAAGTTTTGAAATAAATTTATTCTTAATGGATACACAATTTTTTTAAAATACATTTTTCTATTTAACCCATAGATGGACCCTAACAGGTACTACCACCCGGGTCAGAGTGGACCAGGGAGCAATAGTGATGAAGGGGTGCTCCACATTCCCCAAACCTCCAAAACTGGAACCTCACCATCAGATAGTTTAACGTCATTCCCAGGACATGTAGACCCTCAGTCACTGCCTTCTAAAACCCATATGATAAAAAGGGGTTGGGGCTTGCCATAAGGGCAATAGGGTTGGGAAAATCATATAGGTTCTAGGGCTTGACAGGACAAGCCGATTGATCGGAGGGGGCCTCTCCGACTGCCCGTCTAGCCCAAGATAGGGCCAAAGTGGACTGTTGCAAGTCATAGTAGGAGGAAGAATAGCCACTGAAGAGATAAGCAAAAAGAGAGGGAGAAAAGTTGGGGTAGTAGTAGTAGGGAAGAGAAGGAGTAAGAGTAGGTACTAAAGAGAGAGAGAGAGAGAGAGAAATGAAAAATGCAAAGAGAAAGAGAGAAAGATGAGGAGGAGGAAGAGTAGGCACTATAGAGAGATGACGAAGAAAAAAGAGGAGAGAAAATTCGGAGTAGTAGTAGGAGGGAAGATCCAGAGGAGGAGAAAGAGTAGGTACTAAAGAGAGAGAGAAAAAGGAAAAAATACAAAGAGAAAGAGAGAAAGGATGAGGAGGAGGAAGAGTAGGTACTAAAGAGAGAGAGAGAAGACAAAAAGCAAATAGAAAAAGAGAAAAGTTGTGATGGGAGGAGAGGAGTAGGGAAGAAAAAGAGAAGTATGATGAGAAGGAGGAAGAGTAGGTACTAAAGGGAAAGAGAGAAAAATTGAAGAGGAGTAGTAGTAGTAAGGAAGACAATAAGGAGGAGAAGGAAGAGTAGGCTCCAAATAGAGAGAAAGAGGACAAAGAGAAAGAAAAAGTTGTAGTGGAAGGAGTAGAAGTAGGAAAGACAAAGAGGAGGAGAAGGAAGAGTAAGCTCCAAAGAGAGAGAGAGAAAAAAAAGTTGTAGGGTGAGGAGAAAGAGTAGGTACTAAAGAGAGAGAGAGAGAGAAACTGGGGAGGGAGTAGTAGGGAAGACTATGATGGGGAGAAGGAAGAGTAGGCTCTAAAGAGAGAGAGAGAAAGAGGACAAAGAGAAAGAAAAAATTGTAGTGGGAGGAGTAGAAGTAGGGAAGACAAAGAGGAGGAGAAGGAAGAGTATGTACTAAAGAGAGAGAAAGAGAGAAAAACTGGTGAGGGAGTAGTAGTAGTAGGGAAGACTATGAGAAGGAGAAGGAAGAGTAGGCACTAAAGAGAGAGAAGGAGTTTGGCTCGGATATAGTAGCCACTGCAGGGAGTCAATAACTTGCACCCAAGATGTAATAATGATCCTAGGGTGAGTCATTCCTTGAAAGGATTTAACGATTGCCTGTCCCATCTCATTCTTTATTTACCCTCTCTCATCCCCCGCACCACTAGAAGGGTAGGGGTTACGTACTGGACATGTATGCTGAAAAGGGGCAGGGGTTTCCTTAAGGAAAAAGTCCCAGGTATCTCTAAAAGGGTTATTCCTAAAATCAGGTAACTATTAGTATGTTTTGTAATTTAACCATTGTAGTTCTTTTAGTCAATAACAAAATAAATAAAATTATTGCTGCTATTATAGTGTGAGGCCTACCTTTTTGATTCTGTTATAGTATGTGGCCTACCTTTTTGATTCGGTTATAGTATGTGGCCTACCTTTTTGATTCAGGTATAGTATGTGACCTACCTTTTCGATTCTGTTATGGTATGTGACCTACCTTTTTGATTCTGTTATAGTATGTGGCCTACCCGGTTTGAATGTGTCCTACCTCAGTAAGAGTATATTTATAGATATAAGTAGTAGGCAATTTATTGAAACTAATCATTTTTTCACATATATTCAATTTCAAGAAATGCAATTCAGTCATAAGCTGTATATAGTAATTAAGAATAATTAAAAAAGAATTTATCCATAACTTACATGAATCAAGAATCTATTTAATTCTAAAATATTTTAAATTCTGAAATAGGTTAGGAGTTATTATTATAATCTTATATGCTTTTTATGGTAGGCATGATTTCGTAGGCCACATTCTATAGAGAGACATTGATTTCGTAGGCACATTCTATAGAGAGACATGATTTCGTAGGCCACATACTATAGAGAGACATGATTTCGTAGGCCACATACTATAAGAGAGACGTGATTTAGTAGGCCACATACTATAAGAGAGACGTGATTTAGTAGGCCACATACTATAAGAGAGACGTGATTTCGTAGGCCACATACTATAAGAGAGACATGATTTCGTAGGCCACATTACTATAAGAGAGACATGATTTCGTAGGCCACATCTTATAAGAGAGACTATTCATGATTTCGTAGGACACATACTATAAGAGAGACATGATTTGTAGGACACATAGAGAGACATGATTTAGTAGGACACATACTATAAGAGAGACATGATTTAGTAGGACACATACTATAAGAGAGACATGATTTAGTAGGACACATACTATAAGAGAGACATGATTTCGCCACATTCTATAAGAGAGACATGATTTCGTAGGCCACATACTATAAGAGAGACATGATTTCGTAGGCCACATTCTAAAGAGAGACATGATTTCGTAGGCCACATTCTATAAGAGAGACATGATTCGTAGGCCACATACTATAAGAGAGACGTGATTTAGTAGGCCACATACTATAAGAGAGACGTGATTTAGTAGGCCACATACATAAGAGAGACGTATTTCGTAGGCCACATACTATAGAGAGACATGATTTCGTTAGTACTATAAGAGACATGATTTCGTATACTATAAGAGAGACATGATTTAGTAGGCCACATACTATAGAGAGACATGATTTCGTAGGCCACATACTATAAGAGAGACATGATTTAGTAGGCCACATACTATAAGAGAGACATGATTTCGTAGGCCACATACTATAAGAGAGACATGATTTCGTAGGCCACATACTATAAGAGAGACAGATTTCGTAGGCCACATACTATAGAGAGACCATGTAGGCCACATACTATAAGAGAGATGATTTTCGTAGGCCACATACTATAAGAGAGACGTGATTTCGTAGGCCACATACACATACTATAAGAGAGACATGATTTTGTAGGCCACATTCTCACATACTATAAGAGAGACATGATTTTGTAGGCCACATTCAAAAGGTAGGCCACATACTATATGGTACCAAATTATTCTAATCAATTATTATTATGATAACTCCATTGCAATCTATTAGATTTCCATATGCCACAGTTGAATAATTTGTCTATCTTTATCAAATTATAGAATGACTTGATTAGTTAAGTTAAAAGTTAAAGTTAATTGAAAAGAATTATAATAGCATGGATATCCATGACAATCTCTCACCAACCGTCCCTATCATTCATTGCTCTTGGAAGGTCCTCTTTGCAGCATCCAGTATCTGCACAGAGATGATCAATATAGATCTTTACTGGACGACCCACACTGGCATGCGCATGTACTAATCTCCATAAGAGAACGTCACTTATGAGTTCGTCTTTGCTCCTCCAGATAATTTGTATTATTTAGATTTCTCGAACCATTGTCCTCATCTTTGTTATATACACATTATATACGTTTCAGCCGATGTGCTCTCCGGACTTCTTCAGGTGTTTCTTGTTGAACTGATGCAATACATCTCTATTTGTCTAAATATTTTTTAGATGAGGCTTGATTATTTGTATTATTTGGATTACTCAGACTATTGACCCCATCTTTATTGTTATCTACACTATTTCTCTGAATTTTTGAGATGAGGCTTGATAATTTGTATTATTTGGATTATTCAGACTATTGTCCCCATCTTTATTGTTATTTACACTATTTCTCTGAATTTTCGAGAAAGAGGGATGCACATCAGGTGTAGAGAGAGAGAGAGAGGAGAGAGAGAGCAGGATGCATGTCCAGAGTAGTCAAAGAGAGAGAGAGAGAAAGTCAGAGAGAGGGATCTACGTCAGGAGTTGAGAGAGAGAGACGGCAGGATGCATGTTTGGAGTAGAGTCAAAGAGAGAGAGGGGTCCATGTCAGGAGTTAAAAGAGAGAGAGGAAACTGGGCGCACATCAGAGAAAAAAGAAAAAAAAAACCTTAGTTGAAAGGAACAAATGATATGAAAATTTGATAATAATATCTTATCTCCCTTGGAGTGAGGGTGACGATGTCCCTCCGTCTGCCCTCAGACAGACTGATGATGTGTAATGGAGAGAGAAATATATTTTGATAAACAGACAAACAAATGATTGGGTCATGTAGCTATTGATTGATGGGAAAAATGAAAAAGAAAAGGAAAATTGACAGAAGGCATCATGGAAATATAAGGGTGGTAGGAGGAGGAGTGAAAAAGTAAAAGGAAGGAGAAGAGAACAACAAAGAGTAAGAAAGAAAAGATGGAAAAAAATGAAAAAGAAAGGAAATTGACAGAAGGCATCATGGGAA
>CM042182.1:14064344-14131028 GCA_023376005.1 Doryteuthis pealeii
GAGAGAGAAATCAGAGGGAGTGAATATATGCCAATATAGAAAGAGAACAAAGTAGAAAAAGCATACAGTTGTTATGGGAGGCGAGGGAGGGAGGGAGGGTTAGAGAGAGAGAGAGAGAGAGAGATAAGAAAAAGAGAGTAAGAATAATAAAGGTGGAGAGGGTGAGAAAGAGGAGGGTGTGAATAAAATATTGGAAGATAAAAGGGAGGAGGAGGGAGGGAGGGAGGTAGGACGAGTAAACAAAAGGAGGAAGTGGGAGTGGGGGTTGGGGTGTGAGTAGAGAATTTCCAATGAAGAAGAAATGGATGAATGAATCAACTTTTTCTCTTTAGGAATCACGCACACACAAAACCGAATTAATGATTTTTCCTCCACCAGGAAAGTCACGCACGAAATAATGTCTTCTGAAAAACAGCCCTGGCTTCATTGTATACACTGCACACGCACACGTATCAAGAAGTCTGTGTGGGTGCACGCTATAAAGCGATGGTTAACAAGCCATTGGTAGCAAGTTCAAAACCAAATACTCAAATTATTGTTAGTCTTGTGCGAGACTATGTTAAATCAAGATTATCATACTTTTTACATATTGAACTACTTAGCAATAGCTCTTCAGTAAACATATCAAACGTAATAATTAAATTATCATACTGAGGTATACACACAGGTTCTTCAAGTTATTCATTTTTCACTAGTATTTCTTTCATCTTATTTCTCTTGTTTTTACACCTAGTAGTTTACACTTGCTTTTACACCTAGTAGTAATAGTATTTCTTTCATCTTAGCTTTTACACCTAGTAGTAATAGTGTTATTTCTTACATGAAGCATTGTCAATTATTATTCATCTTGCTTTAGTAGTAATAGTATTTCTTTCATCTTATTTCTCTTGCTTTTACACCTAGTAGTAATAGTAAATTGTGTGAATTTCTTACATCATGTCAATTATTCTCATCTTATTTCTCTTGCTTTTACACCTAGTAGTAATAGTATTTCTTTCATCTTATTTCTCTGCTTTTACACCTAGTAGTAATAGCTTACATCATTGTCAATCACTTGTATTTCTTTCATCTTATTTCTCTTGCTTTTACACCTAGTAGTAATAGTGTTATTTGTGAATTTCTTTACATCTATTTCTTTCATCTTTTTCTCTTGCTTTTACACCTAGTAGTAATAGTAAAACATTGTGTATTTCTTTCATTTATTTCTCTTGCTTTACACTAGTAGTCTCTTACATGTTGTCAATTATCATTTTTCACTAGTATTTCTTTCATCTTATTTCTCTTGCTTTTACACCTAGTAGTAATAGTATTTCTTTCATCTTATTTCTCTTGCTTTTACACCTAGTAGTAATAAATTGTGTGAATTTCTTACATCATTGTCAATTATTATTGATTTTCACTTGTATTTCTTTCATCTTATTTCTCTTGCTTTTACACCTAGTAGTAATAGTATTTCTTTCATCTTATTTCTCTTGCTTTTACACCTAGTAGTAATAGTAAATTGTGTGAATTTCTTACATGAAGCATTGTCTTATTTCATCACTAGTATTTCTTTCATCTTATTTCTCTTGCTTTTACACCTAGTAGTAATAGTATTTCTTTCATTCTTATTTCTCTTGCTTACACCTAGTAGTAATAGAAATTGTGTGAATTTCTTACATGAAGCATTGTCAATTATTATCATTTTTCACTAGTATTTCTTTCATCTTTTTCTCTTGCTTTTACACCTAGTAGTATAGTATTTCTTTCATCTTTATTTCTCTTGCTTTTACACCTAGTAGTAATAGTGTTAATTGTGTGAATTCTTACATGAAGCATTGTCAATTATTATTGATTTTTTCACTTGTATTTCTTTCATCTTATTTCTCTTGCTTTTACACCTAGTAGTAATGTATTTCTTTCATCTTATTTTCTTGCTTTTACACCTAGTAGTAATAGTGTTAAATGTGTGAATTTCTTACATGAAGCATTGTCAATTATTATTCATTTTTTCACTAGTATTTCTTTCATCTTATTTCACCAATACATACATACATACATACACACAACTGACTTTTATTTATGTACTAGAAGCAGCTACCCAGTGTCGCCTGGGTAGAGGGGGATTTTTTTAAGTTAGTCCCGCAGATCCATTATTACTGAATCATGAGTTGAATCCTCGTGGGATGCCCCATTTAAATCCCTATGTAAAAAAATAGACTTTGCATTGATCCAGCTACTCTGAAAAGAAATGTTAATGTCTACTATCTAAAATATTAAATGAAAAAAAAATCCATGCTGTTATCATTTAAATTTTATTTTTTAATTATCTTCATGAATATAAATCATACCTTCATTATTTTTGCTCAAAAACCAAGCCCTGGTGATATTTAATGTGTATATATATTTACTTTGTCATTAATTGTTTTATTTTCAAAGTTTCCTCCGGACATACATACACACACAACTGCCCTCTATATATGTACTAGAAGCGGCCACCTGGCATCACCAGGGTAGAAGGGGAATTTTTTGAAAGATCCTCGTCAGATGCCTCATTAAAATCACCATTTAAAAATAGACCTTGCATTGATCCGGCTACTCTGAAAATAAACGTTAATGTCTACTATTCAAAATATTAAATGCAAAAAAAATTTTCCATTCTTTAATCATTTAAATTTTATTTTTTTTAATCCTTTTCACGAATATAAATCAAATCTCTATTATTTTTGCTCAAAAACCAATCCCTGGTGATATTTAATGTATATATATATTTACTTTGTTGTTAAAATCCCTATGTAAAAACAAAAGACGTTGCGTTGATCCAGCCACTCAGGAAATAAAAATTAAAATATTAAATGCAAAAAAAAAAACTATGCTATTATCATTTAAATTTTATTTGTTTATTTTCACTAATATAAATCAAACCTTCATTATTTTTGCTCAAAAACCAAGAACTGGTTATATTTAATGTGTATATATATTTACTTTGTCATTAATTGTATTATTTTCAAAGTTTCCTGCGGACATACACATACACACAACTGCCTTTTATATATGTATAGATAGATAGAAAATCAAGCCCTGGTGATATTTAATGTGTATATATATTTACTTTGTCGTTAATTGTTTTATTTTCAAAGTTTCCTCCGGACATACTTATTCACACAACTGCCCTTTATATATGTATAGATTACATTCGGACATACATACACACAACTGCCCTTTATATATGGATAGATTACATTCGGACATACATACACACAACTGCCCTTTATATATGTACAGATTACATTTGGACATACATACACACAACTGCCCTTTATATATGTATAGATTACATTTGGACATACATACACGCAACTGCCCTTTATATATGTATAGATTACATTTTGGACATACATACACGCAACTGCCCTTTATATATGTATAGATTACATTCGGACATTGCATACACACAACTGCCCTTTATATATGCATAGATTACATTCGGACATACATACACACAACTGGAAAGTATTGCACAATAGCAGCAGCAGCATAGTTACATGCGTGCACACAGACGTCATCTTGTAGTGCTTTCTTTCACATCAGTCTAACTCTTATTGTGTTTAGGTGCAAGTGTTCTATTATTTCATGTTTAGGTGCAAGTGTTCTACTATTTCGTGTTCTCTTGTTAGACACTTTCTAGGTAGGAGGAGAGAAAGAGAGCGGGGAAAGGGGGCAGAAAATGTGAGAGAGAGAGAGAGAGAGAGAGAGAAAGTGTGGTGTGAGAAGAGAGAAAGTGTGTGTGTGAGAGAAAAGATGAGAGAGAGAAAGAGAAAGTGTGAGAGAGAGTGAGAAAGTGTGAGAGAGAGTGAGAGAGATTGAGAGAGAGAGTGAGAAAGTGTGAGAGAGAAGTGAAAGTGTGAGAGAGAGAGAGAGAGAGAGGAAGTGTGTGTGAGAGAGAGAAAGTGTGTGTGTGAGAGAGAGAGAAAGTGTGTGTGTGAGAGAGAGAGAAAGAGGAGAAGTGTGTGTGAGAGAGAGAGAGAGAGAGAGAGAGAAAGTGTGTGGAGAGAGAGAGAGAGAAAGTGTGTGAGTGTGTGAGAGAGAAGAGAGAGAAAGTGTGTGTGAAAGAGAGAGAGGAGAAGAGAGAAAGTGTGTGAAAGAGATAGAGAAAGTGTGAGAGAGAGAGAAGAGAGAGAAAGTTTTTGAGAGAGAGAGAGAGAGAGAGAGAGAGAGAGGGAGAAAGTGTGAGAGTGAGTGAGAATGAGAGAGAAAGTGTGAGAGTAAGAGAGAAAGTGTGAGAGAGAGAGTATTGAGAGAGAGAGAAAGAGAAAGAATGTGTGAGAGAGAGCGAGAGAAAGTAAGAGAGAGGAGGGTGTTTTCACTTATCTTTTGAGTTGAATGAGGCAAAACATGTTCAGCAGAAAGGCAGATTTAGCTGTAAACATGTGTCTCTTATGTGCGGGTGGTGAGGTTTGGTTTGGTTTGGTTTGTTTTACGGCATATCAACCTCAGTGGATCATTTAATGCCAATAAAGTTTTGAAATAAATCAATTCTTAATGGATATTCAATTTTTATAAACTCATGTTTTCTATTTAACCCATAGATGGGACGCTAACAGGTACTACCACTCCGGGTCAGAAAGGATCAGGAAGCAATGGTGATGATGGGGTGCTCCACTTTCCCCAAACCTCCAAAACTGGAACCTCACCATCAGATAGAGTTTAACGTCATTCTCAGGATATGTAGACCCTCAGTCACTGCATTCTAGCACCAATATGATAAAAAGGGGTTGGGGCTTGCCATAAGAGCAATAGGGTTGGGGCAATCATATAGGTGCTAGGGCTTGACGTGACCAGCTGATTGATCGGAGGGGGCCTCTCCGACCGTCCGTCTAGCCCAAGATAGGGCCAAAGTGGAGTATTGCATGTCATGAACTGCTCATCCACCTGGGTTCATCCTTAAGCACCACAGGTCGCCACCCACGGCCAACAGGTGGCCCCATTGGGGGAGTCTTATCCCTCTGCAGAGGTGTAGTCGGTGCATTCTAACGCCCCAGCCGACAGGGCGGGAGAGAAGAGGAGGGAGAAGAGAGAGAGAAGGAAGAAGTAGGAGAGCAAGAAAGAGAAGAAGAAGAAGAATTAGAGAGAGAGAAAGAGGGAAAAGAGAGAGAGGAGGAAAAAGAAGGAGAGGAAGAAGAAGTGAGAGAGGAAGAAGAAGTGAGAGAGGAGGAAGAAAGAGAAGAAGAATTAGAGAGAGAGAGAGAGAAAGAGGGAGAGAGAGAGGAGGAAGAAGGAGGAAGAAAGAGAAGGAGAAGAATTAGAGAGAGAGAGAGAGGGAGAAAGAGAGAGGAAGAAGAAAGAGGAAGAAAGAGAAGGAAAGAATTAAAAGAGAGATAAGAAGAGAGAGAGGATGAAGAAAGAGTAGAAGAAGAATTAAAGAGAGAGAAAGAGGGGAGAGAGGAGGAGGAGGAAGGAGAGGAAGAAAGAGAAGGAGAAGAATTAGAGAGAGAGAAGAAGAGAGAGAAGAGGAAGAAAGAGAAGAATTAGAGAGAGAGAAAGAGGGAGAAGAGAGAGGAGGAGGAAGAAGAAGAACAGGAAGAAAGAGAAGAAGAATTAGAGAGAGAGAAGAAGAGAGAGAGGAGAAAGAAAGAGAAGAATAAAGGGAGAGAGGATAAAACAAATGAAGAAAAGCAAGAGAGAAAAAGAGGAGGAAGAAGAAGGAGAGGAAGAAAGAGAAGAAGAAAGAGAAGAAGAAAGAGAAGAAGAATTAGAGAGAAAGAGGGAGAAGAGAGAGAGGAAGAAGAAGGAGAGGAAGAAGAGAAGGAGAAGAATTAGAGAGAGAGAATAGGAAGAAAGAGAAGAAGAATTAGAGAGAGAGAGAAAAGAGGAGAAGAAAGAGAGAGGAGGAAGGAGAAGAGAATGAAGAGAGAGAGGATAAAACAAATGAAGAAAAGAGAGAGAAAAAGAGGAGGAAGAAGAAGGAGAGAAGAAAGAGAAGAAGAATTAGAGAGAAAAGAGGGAGAAGAGAGAGAGAGGAGGAGGAAGGAGAAGAGAATGAAAGAGAGGATAAAACAAATGAAGAAAAGAGAGAGAGAAAAAGAGGAGGAAGAAGAAGGAGAGGAAGAAAGAGAAGAAGAATTAGAGAGAAAGAGGAAGAAAGAGAGAGGAGGAAGGAGAAGAGAATGAAGAGAGAGAGAGGATAAAACAAATGAAGGAAATAAGAGACAAAAACCTGAGAATTCATCCTTTACACTTTGGGGTTAACCTGACACAGGTCAACAAATAGATTCCTCCCCCTTCCCCCTCTCACCCTCCATGTCTCTTCCCCCTCCCCTCTCTCCCTCCTACCCCCCACTCCCGTTTACCCGGCACCAAAAGAACATAAATTCCTCATCTGAATCGAAAGATTATAATTTAATATTAGGATTTAACAAAATCTACAATTTAATTTTAAGCTTCAAATTCTTTTCCTGCTCAAAAATTAAATATTGCTCAAGACAGAAACATCTGATTGCGAACGCAGCACATACAAAGAATATTTGGAAAAGGAATCTAGTCTATGCTTGTGGTTAGATTTTATGGCATGTCAACCCTTGTTGGGGTTATTTTATGCCAAAGACATTTTGTTTTATTTCATTCTTCATGGATACTCAACATTTTTCTTTTCTACTCAATTTAAAAAAAAATTTTTTTTTCTATAGATTAACAGGTACTACCACTCCAGATCAGAGGCAGACATTTTATTTATTGGTTTGGTTGGATTTAATGGCATATCAACCCTTGTTGGGTTATTTCATACCAAAGGCATTTTGTTTTATTCATTCTTCATGGGTAGTCAACACAGCACATACAAAGAATATTTGGAAAGGGAATCTGGTCTATGCTTGGTTAGATTTTATGGCATGTCAACCCTTGTTGGGTTATTTTATGCCAAAGGCATTTTGTTTTATTCATTCTTCATGGGTAGTCAACACAGCACATACAAAGAATATTTGGAAAGGGAATCTGGTCTATGCTTGGTTAGATTTTATGGCATGTCAACTCTTGTTGGGGTTATTTTATGCCAAAGACATTTTTGTTTTATTCATTCTTTATGGATACTCAACACAGCACATACAAAGAATATTTGGAAAGGGAATCTGGTCTAACACTAGAGAATGTATAGTTGGTTGGTTAGATTATATGGCATGTCAACCCTTGTTGGGTTATTTCATACCAAAGACATTTTGTTTGGTAATTTATGAGGAAGTGCGTTCCAGTCTCCTGCCTCAAAAATTGCTACCCAGTGACTATTAAAATAACGACCCAGCTAAGTCTATTCAAAACTATCCATCTTCATATCTATCTATCTATCTCAATTTGTTCATATTTATCTATATTACTTTAAATACTAATAATTTTTTTCTTCATGCATTGGAAATGATTTTACTACAAAAATGCATTGGAAATGATTTTTACTATAAAGATGCATTGGAAATGTTTTTTACTATAAAAATGCATTGGAAACTCTAAACAACACAGGGTGGTTCACAGAATGTATATATTTACCCAAACTCTCCACCACAGGCAGGATGTGACACAAGGTCAATTTTATAAAGTGCCAAAATTTGCCTTAGAATCGCAATGTTTTGTGTTCAATACCAGTCCCACCAACTCATCGCATATGTATGACACCTTGGATAATCTGATCTGTGCAGTAAAGTATCTGGAAGCTGATGGTAGGTGTGGTGTTCCACCTCAACAAAACAATCTCTGTGATCTAACCATAGAAAAAAAGGGGATAGACTCCCTTACTGGATACTAAATTTTTTTTTACAAATACATTTTTCTATTTAACCCATAGATGGGACCCTAACAGGTACTACCACTCCGGGTCAGAGTGGACCAGGAAGCAATAGTGATGAAGGGGTGCTCTACATTCTCCAAAACTGGAACCTCACCATCAGATAGAGTTTAATGTCATTCTCAGGATATGAAGACCCTCAGTCACCGCCTTCTAGCACCCATATGATAAAAAGGGTTGGGGTAATCATATAGGTGCTAGGGCTTGACGTGACCAGCCGATTGATTGGATGGGGTCTCTCTGACCGCCCGTCTAGCCTAAGTATGGGTCTAAGTGGAGTGTTAGACTGCTCATCCACCAAAACTCCATCCTTAAGCATCACGGGTCGCCACCCACGGCCAACAGATGGTCCCACTGGGGGAGTCTTACCCCTCTGCAGAGGTGCAGTCGGTGCATTCTAACACCCCAACCGACTGGAACTGGTATCAAACAAGGAACCTTGCTATTCTTAGACGGGTGCTCTACCGACTGAGCTAAACCAACCACTTAGCAGAGTGGCCTATTGTTTTTGCATCTGCAGTAGAGTGCCACACCAACCATCAGTTAACTCCCCAATTTATCACACAGATCAGATTATCTAATCTCTG
Source organism: Doryteuthis pealeii (assembly GCA_023376005.1). Lineage (NCBI taxonomy): Eukaryota > Metazoa > Mollusca > Cephalopoda > Myopsida > Loliginidae > Doryteuthis > Doryteuthis pealeii. The sequence continues at coordinate 14,072,739 of CM042182.1, forward strand.
CTACTCATGCACTGAGTTGGTGGGGACCACTATAGAACCAGGAACCTTGCGATTCTTAGGTAGTAGTAGTAGTAGAGGAGGGATTTGCTGCATGGGCAACAGCTTATCCTCCATATGACCCTGCCCAGGCTATGTAGTTCAAAGAGAAAAAAAAAATACAAAAAGAGATTGAAAAAAAAAAAATATATATATATATATATATATATATATATTATATATAATATATAATTGAAAAAAAAAATTTTTTTTAAATTAAAAAAAAAAAAAAAAAATTTGACACTACTCCATCGTCTCTCATAGACGGAAGGCTGCCAACTACTACCAGTAGTAGTAAGCCGTCATGGTGACCTAAAGTCGGTATCAGCCAATCAGTGGGGGGAGTCTATCCCCTTTTCACTAGTGCTAGACCAAGGAGATTGTTTTTGCTTCGGCGGTGGAGTGCCACACCTACCGTCAGTAGTAGTAGTAGTAGTAGTATTGAATAATCACCTAGAACCTTGTGGTTTACTAATGCTGGATCAGGGAAATTGTTTTCTTCTGAGGTAAAGCGCCAAACCTACCTTCAGCTCCCTTCTTTATCGCACAGACCAGATTACCCAATCTGTGCATCTCATGTGCTGAGTTGGCGAGAACTAGTATCAAACAACGAACCTTGCTAATCTTAGGTAGGCGCTTTACCAACTGAGCTAAACCAGCCACTTAGTAGAGTGGCCTACAGTGGTGTGCCACACCAACCATCAGTTAGCTCCCCAATTTATCGCACAGATCAGATTATCCAATCTCTGCTACTCATGCACTGAGTTGGCGGGAACCAGTATAGAACCAGGAACCTTGCGATTCTTAGGTAGTAGTAGTAGTAGGAGGAGGGATTTGTTGCATGGGCAACAGCTTATCCTCCATACGAACCTGCCCAGGCTATGTAGTTCAAAGAGAAAAAAAATACAAAAAAAAGATTCAAAAAATATATATATATATATATATATATATATATATATATATTATATAATTGAAAAAACATTTTTTAAATTTAAAAAAAAAAAAAAAAAAAATTTTGACACTACTCCATCGTCTCTCATAGACGGAAGGCTGAGGTAGAGCGCAACACCTAACGTAAGCTCCCCTCTTTACTGCACGGATCAGATTACCCAAATTTGTGCTAGAGTTGGCGGGAACTAGCATCAAACCAGGAACCTTGTAATTCTTAGGCAAGTGCTCTACCGACTGAGCTAAACCAGCCTTCATTAGTAGTAGTAGTAGTAATTGTAGTATTAATTAATTACCTGATTGTTGGTGCTAATTAACTCGGTAATTAATCATTCGGATGATGAACCCTTGACGAGTTCTTTGCCGACAAAATAATAAATCAATATTTTCTTTGATTAATTTCATTAGATTCAGTCAAGAATTTTTCCGTACATGCATGCATGTGTACAACGATCCATCCTGGTTGAACAAAATATTTTAATTTGAGGGGGGGGGGCACACAAATACTTAATTGGGGGGGAGGAGACAAAATACATTGATTTCTTGGTTAATGTTCAACTAATTTCACATGGCAGAAAAGACTTTTTCATTTTTTCAACATTTTTTCAACTATTCATAAAAGATTTTTTTTTTTTTCATTTTTTTTTTACACACTGTTATGGGAAGAAAATATAGAACAAACACGGGATTTTATAATGGATGGAAATTTACTAGTAGTAGTGTCAATGTTCAAACATTTCGGTTTTTTAAAAGAAAACCTTCTTCAGGACAATGAAATTAATCAGATAGAAAAGGATTAATTATCTGCGTTATTCGGACTATTGTCCCCATCTTCATTGTTATTTGTACAACGTTTCGGTCGATATGCCCTCCGGCCTTCTTCAGGTATTTCTTGTCAGACTCGGGAACCTTCTCGGACTTGGGAACCTTCTTTTCGAACTCGGAAACTTTCTTGCCGACAAAAGATGAAGACAATAGTCTGAATAAACCAATTATCAAGCCTTATCTAAAAAATTGGACGAAATGTTGTACAAATAACAATGAAGATGGGGACAATAGTCCGAATAACGCAGATAATACTAATCTTCAAGCCTCATCTCAAACATTCAGAGAAATAGTAGAAAAGGATTGTTATGTTATAATACTGCCCTGGGAATGGATGCATTGAAATTTCGGCGTCTGGCAACTGACCTGGTAAATGCTCATAAGGTCATTAATCATCAACCTTGAGCACCTTTTTGATCTCCATGTTTCCAACACACGTGGGCATGCCTACAAAGTCAGAAAACAGCACTGCTCACATGACTTTCGGAAACATTTTTTCACGCTCAGAGTTGCGGAGGCATGGAATAAGCTGCCCGCGTTTGTTGTAGGCTGCCGAAAACTGAATCTTTCAAAGCCTCCATGCTTCCTGTAGTCCGCCGACACTATACCTGATGCCCCTCTCCACACACATATGCACACACGCGCACACATACATGCATATTACTACTGTAAACTGTTCATGTTCCTGACACTAATACATTATTCTGTATACATGACATGAGACTTTGATGAGTTGTGGTGCACCTGAGCACTGTACACAATAAATTACATTATTATTTAAAATCAGAGTTTGATTCCTGAAGATTTTGCAAAACAGTAAACTAGAGTTCGACAAGTAACACCTGAAGGGCACATTGGCCAATATATTGTGTATATAACAATAAAGATGAGGATAACAGTCTGAATAATTCAAATAATACAAATTATCAAGCCTCATCTAAAAAATTCAGAGAAATAGTGTAGATAACAATAAAGATAAGGACAATAGTCCGAATAATACAAATTATCAAGCCTCATCTCAAAAATTCAGAGAAATAATGTAGATAACAATAAAGATGAGGACAATAGTCTGAATAATTCAAATAATACAAATTATCAAGCCTCATCTAAAAAATTCAGAGAAATAGTGTAGATGACAATAAAGATGAGGACAATAGTCAGAATAATCCAAATAATACTAATTATCAAGCCTCATCTAAAAAATTCCGAGAAATAATGTAGATAACAATAAAGATGAGGACAATAGTCAGAATAATCCAAATAATCCAAATTATCAAGCCTCATCTAAAAATTCAGAGAAATAGTGTAGATAACAATAAAGATGAGGACAATAGTCCGAATAATACAAATAATACTAATTATCAAGCCTCATCTAAACAATTCAGAGAAATAGTGTAGATAACAATAAAGATGAGGACAATAGTCAGAATAATCCAAATAATACTAATTATCAAGCCTCATCTCAAAAATTCAGAGAAATAGTGTAGATAACAATAAAGATGAGGACAATAGTCCGAATAATACAAATTATCAAGCCACATCTAAAAAATTCAGAGAAATAGTGTAGATAACAATAAAGATGAGGACAATAGTCCGAATAATACAAATAATCCAAATTATCAAGCCTCATCTAAAAAATTCAGAGAAATAGTGTAGATAACAATAAAGATGAGGACAATAGTCCGAATAATCCAAATAATACTAATTATCAAGCCTCATCTAAAAAAATCAGAGAAATAGTGTAGATGACAATAAAGATGAGGACAATAGTCCAAATAATCCAAATAATCCAAATTATCAAGCCTCATCTAAAAAATTCAGACGTATAGATTCCTTCTTATGACTCTATTCCTAAGTGAAACCGAGGATCTTCTTCTCCCAAAACGTGGTACAGATAACAATGAAATGAGGCTAATAGTCCGAATAACACAGATAAACTAAATCTGAGGCATTGTAAAAGCCTCATATGAGAGTGCAGACTTTGTATGGCCCATCTGTGTGCTGAGGCTGTATGTTTACATAGAGGATCCTATTGTGTCTCTATAAATAAGTAGAGTCCAAATTGTGATCTTTTAACATTGTTTTGTAATTAAAAAATCAATAAATAAGTCAAAACTATAATACCTATATCTGTTTACTAATTAAAAAGAAAAACAAAGAATATAAAATTCCAATTATTCCTTTTTAAAAGAGAAAAACAAAACCAAGGTTTTAAAGTACAGAGACCAACAATGGAAAGGCAAAGTCAGTTTAAAATACTTTATACTAGCTGAAAACTCAATCTATTAACCAATAATTTGATCTGTGTATAATAATATATATATATATATAATATATATATTATATAATTTCTGGGATAAATTTTTACTTTTCTATCAACAAAAGCCCTGAAGAAGACTACTAAACACATTGAAACACTGCAGTGTTGGCTGAATAAATACCACTCATTTTTATTTGAACCTGTGTTTTTACAAATTCTTCACTGTATTACATCAATTTTTATTTTGTTCTTTTCGAGTTTTCTGGCCAAATTTTTGATATTTGGGACTGACTTTGGTGACTTATCCAAATTCACCAAATATAAAAGTTGCCCAGAAAACTCGAAAAAAATAAAATTGCTAAAACAGGAGATGTTTCTTTTGTTAAATTCAACATATATATATATATATATATATATATGTGTATATATGTGTGTCGTGTGTGTATTGGGAAGCATTCTTTCATTATACATTGTGAATTAAACAAAAGGCACGTCTCCTGTTTAACATCTTATTAACAATCTTTCGAGCTTTCTGGCCAACTTTTTTACATTCGGATGGAATCCGTTAGATTAGTCCACGAGAACCAATAACAATTAAGTCCTTTCAAATAATGTGCAAGCACATTAAGACACATTCTATATTTTCGTGTTAAAACATGCAGTTGTAATTGACAACAAATTCATATTTTCAGTGTAGATTTACGGTGAATGAAAATGGCCGACCAAAACAAACGGCTTCCTCAAAGTGAAACATACAAGGCAGGTTATCCTCTATTTATGTCGCTAATGTTCAGATTACAAAAAGTATCAAATAACTATGGTGAATGAACTGATATGAGATATCTCAAAGCATGAACAGTGGAATAAAAGGAATATATTATTATTATCATCATAAAATCATCATCCATCATATCGCACAAGTAGCACGGATATCCATGACATCTCTTGCCAGCCTTCCCTATCACTCATTGCCTCTGGGAATCCTTCTAACCTCCACATCCTCACATAGTTGGTCAATGTAGTTCCTTGCTGGTCGGCTCACATTAGCATACTCATGTATTGGCTTCCACAGGAGAACGTCGCTTATGAGCTCGTTCTTGTTTCTCAAGCAGTGTCCTGTATGCCTAGTCCATCTTACTCGTATGGTTTGGAGATTGGCGGGGCCATACAGCTGCCTCCATGGGGGTGCTGTTTCCACGACTTGTTTAAGACTGCACGCAGCATTCTTGTGCAGCGTCCTATCTAGCTTTTCTCAAGACGCTTTGTTAGGGTCCAGGTGGTGCAGCCATACAGCAATACGATATAACCACAGCATGGAAGAATTGTTATTTTAGCTTTTCAGCGAGATCGGATTTCCATATGACTGATAATTTTTTATGGCCAAACAATGCCTTTCCTATTCATGTATTAACATAACAGATGTTATTAGTATTATTTACAACCAAAGTCTACAGGATCAAACTCTGAAGCTAAAAAAAAATTCCATAAATATACAATATATAGATATATTATCTGTAGGACCTACTACCACCTTCATATATTGTGGGTCGAGAGTTTTGGTAATAAAAATACCTAAACAATATCCATTTTGATGTATATATGTTAATTTACAGTGTTTCAAATGCTGTATAGTTTGTAATAATATAACACCTAACAATAATCCATTTTGATTGTATAATTTTAATTTACAGTGTTTCAATGCTGTAGAGTTTGGTAATAAATACATACCTAATAATATCCTTTTTGATTGTATAATGTTAATGTCAGTGTTTCAATACTGTAGAGTTTGGTAATAATAATACCTAATATATCCATTTTGATTGTATAATGTTAATTTACAGTGTTTAATGCTGTAGAGTTTGTAATAATATAACACTAACAATATCCATTTTGATTGTATAATGTTAATTTACAGTGTTTCAATACTGTAGAGTTTGGTAATAATAATACCTTAATATACCATTTTGATTGTATAATGTTATTTACAGTGTTTCAATGCTTAGAGTTTGGTAAATTAATAAACCTAACATATCCATTTTGATTGTATAATGTTATAATTTACAGTGTTCAATATGTAAGAGNGACTTTTGGTAATAAATAATACCTAATAATATCCATTTTGATTGTATAATGTTAATGTACAGTGTTTTCAATACTGTAGAGTTTGGTAATTAATAATACCGTTATACTATGATACCGTGACAATAATAACAACTCTACAGTATTGAAACACTGTAAATTAACATTATACAATCAAAATGGATATTGTTAGGTATTATTTATTACCAAACTCTATATAGCATTGAAATTTTTGGTAATCTAAATAATTCCAATTAATTGAATTTTGGAAGAATTTTTTGACTGGTCATTAATAAGGGTCGATTTTTTTTTCAAAATATGCCTTTCTTTTTAAATTGAAAAAAAAAACAACAAAAAAAAAAAAAACTTTTAAAACTTGTTTGAATTGAAAAATAAGCATTATTTATTTTTATTTTGATTAATTTCATACTTTTATCTATCCACTGAAGCTATGTCTTTTTCATGAAAGAATCTATTTGAATATTTCTGAATCGTTTTAAATTTTAAGATAAAAACTGCGCGCACCTATGATTGAACAAAAAATTTATAACAGAAACACTAGAAAAAGTCCAATTTAAATTTTTACTTAATGTTTTCTCTTAAAGTTAAAAAAAAAACTTTTAAAATTAAAAATCTATTTAATATTTTCTCTTAAAATTCTGTTAAACATTTTTTTAAATATCCAAAATTAAATTTTTATTTAATGTTTTTATTTAAATTTAATGTTGTTTTTTTTCGTGTGTGTGTTTTAAAACTTAAAATACTACCAATTCGTAGCGTGACCCTTTGCCGACAATTAATTTATTTTGATATATTATATATATATCATTCTTATATCTTATCTTTTTTTGTTGTCATTTTTTTTTTTTTTTTTTTTCAAGTAAACACCAGAAGAAAAAAAAGCATTCTCTCCAGGTAAACGAACATAGATAAACAAACAGTCGCCATTTATAGAAACGAAAGTTGCGCCTTTGAAAGTACGGAACACCAATTTGGTAAAAATTTATCAATTCATTTTTTGGGGTAAATATGGAGAATTGAGGGCAGAGTTAAAATGTTTACTATTTGTTTACAAAATAAATGCAATAGATTTTGGTAGTAGATAATACCTAATAACATCTGTTTTGATTATATAATAACGATAATATTCCTTTCATACCACTGTCTATGCCTTGAGATATCTCTTATCAGCTCATTTACCTTAGTTATTTTGATACTTTTTTTGTTATCATTCTACTCGAGTGGGTGTCTTATACTTCCGGCCTTGACCACATTCGTGGGGATTAAAATGAAATTAAAATAAAATTAGAATAAAAAAAATAAAAAACTCCCATGAGCCTTCACCGGAAGAACCTGACTTCTGACACCCCTCCCCCCACAAGAGAATATATCAGCCATTCGAGTTTAGGCCTTAACTGAGTGTAGGAGAATATCCCCTTGCCACGGGCGACTATGACCGGTGAATAAAGCCTAAGTCATAAAACAACATTCTGTCTTTGTCTCTTTTTCGTTCCTTGAATTCCTTTCTTTGGCTGAACTTGCACAAAGGTGTCAAAATTAGGGTGACCCAGAAAAAAACAGAACCAAAATTATTTATTTATTTTCCCATTAAACTAACCTTAAACCCCAATCCCAACCCTAACCCCAACCCTAAACCCCCCTAATTAAATTATTTGTTTTCCCATTAAACTAACCTTAAACCCCAACTCCAACCCTACCCCCCCCAGTTAAAATTAACAGTTTTATTACAAAATTTGTGGGTTCTGTTTTTTCTGGGTCACCGGTATACAGGGTGACCCAGAAAAAACAGAACCCAACATATTTATTCATTTCCCCATAACCCTAACCCTGTACCCAGAAAAAACAGAACCCAAAATATTTATCCATTTTCCCATTACCCTAACCCCTAAACCTAAACCCCCCTAGTTAAAATTAACAGTTTTATTACAAAATTTGTGGGTTCTGTTTTTTCTGGGTCATCCTAATTTTGACACCTTTGTGCAAGTTCAGCCCTTCCTTTTCAGCACAACCACCAAATGATATAGGGTTAAAAGCAAAAACCCTAAGAACACACAATAAGAATATCCAGCTATATTTAAACCTTAAAATCAAAACCTCTTACCACCCCATACATTTAAGCAAACTTATTTTCAGATTTTCAATGCTATAGACTTTGGTAGTAAATAATACCTAATAACATCCGTTTTGTTTGTATAATAATAATAAATGGTGTAATTGTTAGAGTCGTAGGAAATGGACTCGTTGACCAGAGTTCAAATCCTGGACAAAGCTACAATTCACACAGCGCTAATACCCTTGGGAAAGGTATGAATCCAACTACTCTCCCTCTAGCTATGGGCAAATAGTAGGGCAGACTGGGCTCTTTAACCTTGGTTAGGCAACCAGTTAGGAGAAGGAAAACTCTGAATTCAAACCTGTTAAATCCGCTTGGGGTGGTCACTACTAAAATAGGCTCAGTCCTAATTGACTGATCTATTTAACTGATAAATAATTTAGTCACAGAATTTTTTATTTTAGAATTAAATAGATCTGATTCATAAGGTTATAATAACTGCTAACCCTAACCCTATTTTAGAATTAAATAGATCTCTGATTCATGTAAATTATGGATAAATTCTTTTTTAATTATTCTTAATTACTATATACAGTTTATGACTGAATTGCATTTCTTGAAATTGAATATATGTGAAAAATAATTAGTTTCAATAAATTGCCTACTACTTATATCTGTAAATATACTCTTACTGAGGTGAGGCACATTCAAACCGGGTAAGCCACATACTATAACTGAATAAAAAAGGTTGGCCACCTACTATAACAGCATCAAATTTTTTTTTTTGGGGGGGGGGGTATTTTAATTTTATCAAATGCATTTAGGGACTCTAGGCCCCTGGCCCCTCTCAAATAGCGAAATGTATTATTGTATGGCTGAACTTGCACAAAGGTATCAAAATTAGGGTGACCCAGAAAAAACAGAATCCACAAATTTTGTAATAAAACTGTTAGTTTTAATTATGGGGGTTTGGGTTTAGGGTTAGGATTAGTGTTTAGGGTTAGTTTAATGGGAAAATTAATAATTTTTTTCTGGGTCACCCTGTATACCGGTGACCAAGAAAAAACAGAACCTACAAATTTTGTAATAAAACTTAATTTTAACTATGGGGGTTTGGGGTTAAGGTTAGGGTTGGGGTTTAAGGTTAGTTTAAATGGGAAAATAAATAAATAATTTTGGTTCTGTTTTTTCTGGGTCAATCTAATTTTGACACCTTTGTGCAAGTTCAGCCATTGTATATCAGTACTAATTCACTAGATCAACATCTAAAATTTTGGGAGGTCCACCGCAATTTAGACGCCCCCACTCCCTCCTTTTCAGTTACCTCCCTGATTTTACAAGTAACAAAATAAAACAAAACCAAAAAAAAAAGGGGGATAGAAGAGAAAGAATCCGGTAGTTATTTACTAAGTTTAGATTAGATCTAGCACAAGGCCAGAAATGTGGGGCACCCAGTGAGAATCGAACTCACTAACAATGTTCTACTAATCTAGTCGGTTATAAAAATTAGTTTGTACCTCTTAAAAACACTTTTTATAAAAAAAGTTTGTACCTCTTAAAATTAAAAAAAACGGTTATTTCCTATAACTCCAACCTAAAAAAGGGGAACCACTCTGAATTAATTTTTATAAATTATTTATTTATTTATTGATCTACTAAGAAAAAAGAAGTTAGGGTTAGGGTTTAGGGTTAGTTTTTAGGGTTGGGAAAATAATGGGTAAATTAATTAGCAGATAAAATTCATTCAGAGTGATTCCCCTTTTTAGGTTGGAGTTATAGGAATTAACAAAAAAAAACTATTAATTAAAAAAAAATGTTGTTTCTTTTAAAACTAAAATCGAAATAAAATTAATCGAATTAAATTAATTCCCAAATTTGCCTGGAAACGATAATAAACAATAGAGACCTCCAATTTGACGTGTCAAATTTACACCCCCTATACTTAACACAATGAAATTTGAATAAAGGTTAATATTATCTGGAAATTTTTTGGTCCATTCAAAAGAAGAAACATTAAAAAAAACTCCTGATGATGTTTTTTAAAAAAACACAGCTTACGGAAATAATGAAAATTATGAACGAAAACAATGTTTACATTTGCGCACCGTTAAATCAATTGAAATTTAACGTGGCCACTAGGTACCACCAATTTGACCCTGTGCAATTTACCCCCCCCCCTACATTTAACACAATGAAACTTGCAGAAAAAATAATATTTTCTTGAAAAGATTTTTTCCATTCGAAAGAAAAAACATTAAAACAACTCCTGATGATTTTTTAAATTTTTTATCAGCTTACGAAAATAATGAAAATTATGATTGAAAAACAATGTTTTCATTTTTGCACTGTTAAATCAACTTAAATTTAACGTAGCTAAAAACAAGTTACGATAAGAGGATTTTTTTTAAATTCTATGAAAAATCAATTAATAATCTGATTTTCTCGAAAATTTCCATAAATGTTTACCATTGGATGTAAATACATCTGAAATAGTTTTTTTCTAAAATATATTAGAGGAAATTTTTTTACGAGGTCTATTCCCCCCCCCTATTTATTTTATGAAATAAAAAAAAATGACGCGTCAGAAAATTTTTTTTCTTTTTTTCTATAAAGATAAGAGTCTGAATAACTATATCAATGAAATTGTAGGAATGTACAACGTCTAGTTTTTTGGGGAAAAATTAATGAAATCGGAAATAAAAAGTGCAAAAAAATGTCATAATATTAATATTTGAAAACTTTTTTTTTCTTTATAATTGGTATGTACTATATTCTATTAAATTGTCAACAAAAAAATTTTTGTTTAAGAAATTAATTTTTAAGAGATTTTCAATCTTTTGTGTGATTAAATATTTTTATTTCTGCGTGAAATAAATTAAATTTTTTTTTTTTCCTGCGTCAAAAAATCGAATTTTTCACGGATATTTAAAATATGAATTTTATAATTCAGGTGCACTAAACATTAGTCCGATACAAGCTCGATTAATATTTTTAAAAGAATTTGTAATTTTTATTGTTGAATAGTAATGTGTGATCCTTAGAATGTACGGAAGGGCATTGCTGACATTTGTTTTACAAAGAGACGAGACGCTTCTAAGTAACCAAAGTTTGTTCCTGTTAGGCTGAGAGTGTTAGCGTGAAAAAAATTATTTTATTTAACTTTTTTCAATAATTAAAATAAAAAGTAAGTATAATAGATTATTTTATCATTTTTACTCTTAGAAAAAATATTCAAATTTTCATTCCATACTTTTACGGGTTATCGTAAAAGGGAAATAATTAGTAACTTTTCTGTCTATATTACGGTCTGAAAATTACCCTTTCGCATGTAATACGGGCAGGTTTGTTTATTTTTAAGATAACGATGTAATTTTTCCCAGTCGGATAATTTGATCTTTGAATTAACTATTTTTCTTTGTAACAACCCTGTACGATCTTTTTTTTACGAGATTTTTGATAAACAAAGTTCGGAAATATCTATTTCCGTTTTATTCAAGATGGCATAAACGGTCTGGTGGTACCTAGTGGCCACAAACTAGTTACCCTGGATACCGGATTTGTTTATTAATAAACATTAACAAACTTAATTTTAAATTTGGTCAATTTTTAGGGACTTACATCGTTAATTAAAATACCTTTAGAATAATATAGAATTGTGGTAAAAAAGAACAATTTCCTCGTAAATTCCTACCATAAAATAAACTGAGCCCTTATTTTATGTCCGTGGTTTTGCAATAAATGTTTTATTTTTCTTGCACCCGTTATTTTACAATACTAAATATATTTTCTTTATTTGTTAAAGAATAAAGAAAATATATTTAGTATTGTAGAATAACGGGTGCAAGAAAAATAAAACATTTATTGCAAAAACACGGACATAAAATGAGGATTCAATTTATTTTATGGTAGGAATTTACGAGGAAATGGTTCTTTTTTACCAAAATTGTTATATATTTTTACATCTAAACAAAAGTTTTTAATACAAACAATTATGAATGTGTTCTTACGTTTTTTTGGGGTTTTTTTAAATAAAAACTCATAATTGTTAGTTTTACGGTGATGCTGATAGTTTTTTGATTTAGTGCGTCCTGGGACGCACATATTTGCTTTGAATGAGTCCCCGGGAAAATTAATGGGTCCCAACTAAAGCCGTCTAACTCCTACCTTGTAACCTATCCTGTTTAATTCTTTTTTAAGAAACTACTGAAATGTATTTACAGTTAGGTTGAAATGGGGAGAGAAGAAAAAAGAAAAACACTGGGACGCATGGATATGATTTTACTGCGTCCTTTTAGATTTTTATGCGTCAGTGATGCAGGGCGCATACCTATTAGCATCTGTGTAAATGAGTATTTTGTAAACAATTATTTAAAATGAAATATTAAACATGAGGAAGTGCTCGGCTATCTGGACACCTGCAACAGCGAAATTTGTTATTGTACGTAGGGGGCGGGCCGAAGTCTTTTAAGTCACCTCTTTTTTACATATCTTTTTTTAGACGTAAAATAATTACATAAAACAATCCGAAATTCTAGAAAATAAGTCAATTTTTAATATTTTTTAGAGGTAAAATAATTACATAACTTATATAAACAAAAAATAATGAAAGTTAAAACAATATGTAAGGGCGACAAGACTTTCGGACCACCCTGTATCTCAGTAGAAATGCTGTAAACTAAAACTGTTGGGGGTCCAACCTCAATTTAGCACCCCCAGCCGAAAGAAGGGAGGCTTTTATACGTAGATCCTTTGGTTACACCTAAGATTTTACAAGTATATATATATATAAATATATAAAAAAAAAAAGGAGAGAACAGGAAGAGCCCGGCGTAAAGTTAGTTATCTTTTCTTAAACAAAAACAAAAAAACTCTTAAGAAATGTATTTTTTTAAAGTCGATTCATTTTTTAAATAGATTAAAACATTTTTTTTTAAACTAGAATCGAAATTAAATATTTAACTCCAAAATTTAATTGGAAAAATTAAACAACTTAATTTTAAAGTTTTTCCTTTAAAAAAAAAATCAGAAATGACTTTGAAATGCGAATATTTTAATAATAACATTGGGATTTTTAAACAAATAACAGCTTCGTATTTTAGATCATATCAGTGTAAAAAGTTAATTTTTTTTAAATCAAAACTTTTAAACTTAAAATAAATAAATAAATGATTGTATTTTGTTTTCTTACCCCTCCACCGCTGAGTCCACCAATTCCGTCAAATTGTCGCCCGGTGCCAGCAACATCATCCACAAGATAAACATTTGCTTCGGCAACCCCAAAGACAAATAAAATCACCACAAATAATAAATTAAACATCGTTGTTAATCTTAAAAATTGTCGGCTGCAACCTTTCTTATCTGGCTTCCAGCCACGAATTAAAATTTTGACATGTGATCTTCATTTTAAAAGGAAACACAAGTTATCATCGGACTTTAGACGATGCACGAAATGACCAACTTTATTGAAACTATGGAAGCCCAAATCGGAAATAACAATAACGCGGTAGAGTTGTTTTGCTGATTTATCTGCTAAACCAGGATTTCTCAACGGATGTCATATGGCCCCCTTAGTGGGGACATGAGATATTTTGGAAAGCCACAAGGCTAAATTTGAAAAATGGGGGGGGGGGGGGCACAAAGAGGCAAGAGGGGGGGCATAGAAAATTTAGGACCCACAAAATATATATATGGAGTATTTTGTAAATAATAAGTTTGATATTTAATCAATGATTAATAATGATGATGATGATGATAATTTATAATTATTGTTTTGTTTTGTTTTGTTTTATGGCATGTCAACCTCAATGGGTCATTTAATGCCAATAAAGATTTGAAATAAATTAATTTTTAATGGATACACAATTTTTTTTATGAATACATTTTTCTATTCAACCCATAGATTGGACCCTAACAGGTACTACCACCCCGGGTCAGAGTGGACATAGGGAGCAATGGTGATGAAGGGGTGCTCCACATTCCCCAAACCTCCAGAACTGGAACTTCACCATCAGATAGAGTTTAACATCATTCCGAGGACATGTAGATCCTCAGCCACCGCCTTCTAGCACCCATATGATAAAAAGGGTTAGGACTTGCCATATGGGCAATAGGGTTGGGGCAATCATGTAGGTGCTAGGGCTGGATGCGATCAGCCAATTGATCGGAGGGTGCCTCTCCGACCGCCCGTCTAGCCTAAGTAAGGGTCTAAGTGGAGTGTTGCAGATCATGGACTGCTCATCCACCAAGACTCCGTCCTTAAGCATCACAAGTTGCCACCCACAGTCAAAAGGTGGCCCCATTTGGGGGAGTCTTACCCCTCTGTAGAGGTGCAGTCGGTGCATTCTAATGCCCCAGATGACAGGGCGGCTAATTATTAATAAGTTTGATATCTTATTTTGAATAATAAGTAATGATTATTATTTAGAATAAAACATCAAACCTATCATTTAGTTAAGATATTAAATAAATCCAAGCCTATTGGAAATTCCATAGTTAATTATCTCCCCCTGCCACTAGGGGGCGAATCGCCAACATCGTATGTTGGCGCCAAAACCAAAAACTTACTTATCACGGAGCACCCACTGAGGGTAGTCGTGTAAATAGTGGTCCCTACACTTCATTCATCACTTAGCCCAAAAACAGGGCTTACTTCTACGGACTGTTGACCTGGACTGAGGCATTTTTTCACAGCACACTTTCGAAGGCATTGTGTCCACAGACTACAGGCTATCACAATAGCACACTACAGAAGGCACCAAGACCAAATAGTCTACTTGAAAAGGGCCCATTCACTGTCATTTAAAAAAACTGTTACCCGGGTGAGAAGCTTCTAAAATAGCATCCCCCATTACTTATCACTGAACCGGTTACGAGGAAAAACGAGCAACAGAATACCCCTGTTATCACCACTACTCCAAGAACATTACTTAACTCAGATAAGTCTTGTAGCAAATACCAATAAAATTTGCAACAAGTTCTTGTATTATTTGTCAATACATGTATTAAATTTCCATTGTGTGTTTGTTTTCTTTGTCCGACAATTTGCCTACAACTACGGAGAAATAAGAGCTCCTTCGAAACCCGTAAATACTCTTAAGCCATTTTGTTAACATGAATATTTATATATTGTATTTTAACCTGATATATGCAAACTAACAACAGCTACTTTGCATATATATATATGTGTATCTGTATGTCCGGAGAAAACTTCGAAAATAAAACAATTAATGACAAAGTAAATATATATACACATTGAATATCACCAGGGCTTGGTTTTCTATACATATATAAAGGGCAGTTGTGTGTATATGTATGTCCAGAGGAAACTTTGAAAATAAAACAATTAACGACAAAGTAAATATATATACACATTAAATATCACCAGGGCTTGGTTTTTTAGCAAAAATAATGAAGATTTGATTTATATTTGGGAAGATATTTAAAAATTCAAATTTGAAAAGTAACAGAAGGGAAAGTCATTTGCATGTTATTTTGTTTATCTTTTTCTTTTTGTATGTTTCTTTTCCGCTTTGAAATCTAATATTGATTGATTGAATTAATTGCATCATTTATATCTTTTTTTTTTAAATTGTAAATCATTGAATGGAAATTTCTTACTATATTGTAACCAGTGAGAATCTCACTTGCAATAAGTAATAATGGATCTGCGTGTGAGACTAACTTTTTAAAAATCCCCCCTCTACCCGGGTGACAGCGGGTAGCCACTTCTAGTATATAATATACGGAAATTTATGAGGAAGTGTGTCCCGGTCCCCTGCCTCCAAAATTGCTGCCCGGTGAATTTTAAAATAACGACCCCAACCTTCGCCGCCACAGCGGTGTTACTTGAAAGAAAACAACTTAGGGCGTTAAATGTATGGGGGGGGGCTCTTTTTTGTCTTAATTCTTGTTTATTTATTTTCTCCATTCGCAGCGAGGGTTGGGGTCGTTATTTTAAAATTCACCGGGCAGCAATTTCGGAGGCAGGGGACCGGGACGCACTTCCTCATAAATTACCTAATATACATATTACCAAAAATCAGAGAATCATCCAGTTGTAATTAATTTTTTAGCATTTTATACATTAACAAATTAATTGGACCAAGTAACCAATAAGCACCCCAAATCATCAGCTTAGTAAAAGGTTCATATTTTATACGTTAAGGAATTAATCTTATGATCGATAGGTTTTATTTATAAAAATTGACAAGGAAGGGGGATAAAACATCAAGTTGGCATTGGTTTGAAGGGGGCCATGTCCAAAAAAGGTTGAGAAACACTGTACTAAACAACACTTATACAAAAAGATACTACTTATTACACGAACAACAGATACTATTTACACAAAAAACTACTATTATTAACAATGAAATTAGTTGTGTAAATTTATTTGTTTATCTATGCATATATAAAGGGCAGTTGTGTGTATGTCTAATAAGAATGAAAGTAAACTCTGGAGGGACACAGTTAAGTCCGACACGTTTGCTCTCCCAACTGACCTAGTGTTCAGTCTGAAACAATCTCTCCCAGCAATGCTGCATTCTTCTCACCAACACTATCCAAATGTAACGTGGCAGTATATTCACGGTACCCAAAACGGATATACGTAACGTTCTAATAGTGATATATGTTGTATAGCGGGTCTTGTCAACGTGCCTCCAAATTCATGACACTAAAAAGGTGTTTGGCACGTGGCGGTCATCTTGTTGATAAAAAAGTACAACGCGAGAAATATATTGTCACAAGCTGCTTAGCTTTTATTTCCAGGGCTCGTCTCATGGGTTGTGTCGAAGAGGAGGAAAGGCAAAGAGAAAGAGAGAGAGGACACTGTTAAATTACGGTAATCCCACTACAGGGACCAGAAGTCCGGTCCGTACCCTACGCATCCGAAAGCAAAAAGCAAAAAAAAGACTCGTATTTTTCTTCGTCGTTCCACATCACCGCGTGACTTCCGGTTCTGGTCAACACCCAAAACTTCCGGTTAGCTTTCAATTCTCCATTCGGGGGTCACGCCCCGGTCAAATTCACGACAACCTGTTTTATGAACATCACTTTTTTTTAAAGCCTTTACTCACTCTTATTTCTTCTTCCTCCTTTTCTAAAAGTAGCTCTTGCAAAACTCAGGATAATCCGCATCTTGCTACACAAATATCTTTTTCTCTACCACTCGTCGCGACAGCCAAAATGCTACTGCAGGCTTTTCTCCCTGGTCTGGGAGGGCAGATCCTTAAATACACAATTACTGTGTTCATCCGGGCTCCTTACTCTGAATTACCCGTGCAGCACGTGCGACATTCATCAGCACGTGTCAATCCTCACAACGAGACTTCACATCCGGGTTACTCTGTACAGTTTAGTTATTCAAATGCGTCAAGCCACGACTCACGATCAGGAGGATGTGAGTTCAATCTCCCCACTCGCCCCTGATCTCATTCTGCATGCCAAACACAGTCGTGCACACTTTCGAACCACTGCGTGCATGGTTTCTCTCGCCACAGTATGTGTATGTTTGGAGGAAACATCAAAAATAAAACAATTAACGACAAAGTAAATATATATACACATTAAATATCACCAGATCTTGGTTTTTGAACCAAATAATGAAGATTTGATTTATATTAGTGAAGATAATTAAAAGATAGAATTTAAATGATAACAGCTATTGGAAATTCCATAACCAATTATCTCCCCCTGCCGCTAGGGAATGGGTTGCCAAAATTGTATGTTGGCGCCAAAAACAAAAAACTTCACTTATCAGGGAGCCGTTACCAACGAGAGACGTAAAAACAAACGCTCTCATCACTTAGCTCAAACAGGACCCACTTATCACGGAGCACCCACTGAGGGTAGTCGTGTAAACAACGGTCCCTACACTTCATTCATCACGTAGTCCAAAAACAGGGTTTACTTATCGAAAGGCAGTACTGGAGGAGAGATGTAAAACCACCAAGCTCTCATTACCAATTCCCCAAAACAGGGCCCACTTATCACAGAACTCTACAACCAGCTCCCTTCTAAGGCATTGTATCTGCATACTGCATAAAGGCCGGTACTATTGCACACTTACTGAAGGACGAGAAACTACCGAGACAAAGCGTCTTATCAACATTTCTTACCGATGAGAAGAATACACTGTTATCACCATTACTCCAAGAAAATTCCTCCACAGATAAGTCTGGTAACAAATACCATTAAAATTTGCAACAATTTTATGTAATTTTGTCAATACAAGTGTCTGCATTTACTTTCGGGTTTGTTCCTTCTTTGTCCAACAATTTGCCTACAATTACGGAGAAATAACAGCTCTGTTATCACCATTACTCCAAGAAAATTCCTCCACAGATAAGTCTGTAGCAAATACCATTAAAATTTGCAACAATTTTTTTTTTTCATTTAATATTTTGAATAGTAGCCATTAACATTTCTTTACAGAATGACTGGATCAATGCAAAATCTGTTTTTACGTAATGATTTTAATTGGGCATTCTACAAGGATTCAACTCACAATTCAGTAATAATAGATCTGCAGGACTAATTTTTTTTAACCCCCCCCTCTACCCAGGCAACGTCGGGTAGCTGCTTCTAGTAGAATATAAATGCATTGTTCATTTGTTTAAAGAATTTCATAAATATTCATAAAAATCGAAGAAAAAAAACTTTGCTTCTTTCTATAACACTGGAGAACAATTTTGGATATACTTGTTTTAAGTGTATATCTATCTACGTATATGTGCATGTTTAAAATACAAACATACATGAAATTGTATCTTACAACAATATAAAATAATATCTGGGGTATGTAAAAGAAAAAAAACAATATAAAATAAAAACAAAATGAAAAAAAACTGAAAAATTAAAATTAGAAAATTAAAAACAAAAATCAAAAATTTAGATAAAAAATTTAATTAAAAATTAAAAATTAAAAATCAAAAATTAAAAATGAAATAAAAAAAATATATATATTAGGTATTTCCCCAAAAAAAAACAATATTTGAAAATAAAAGATCCCTCTGGGTATGCACAGAGAAAAGGACCCCTTTATAGCACCAAAATGAACCTTCAAATTCAGACCTTACTAGTGTTGGGTTGTCTTTCCTTGCCTGGAAGAGTTATCTTCCCTCTGGTTCCCCGTTTTTGACCACCAGGGGTTTTAGGTATTTAAGCGCCTGTTTTGAACTCTCGTTCTCTTCCTCTTCTTCTTCTTCTTCTGCAGCATCTCACAGACAAGGCTTAAGTCTGAATGGCTGAGAGATTCTCTTGGGGGTCAGAAGTGGTCCTTTATCTCGCACATGCACGGAGGGTTCTTCCAGTGAAGACTCATGGGAGTTTGTTATCTTTATTATGTATGGTATGATATGTTGGGATATGGCCTCTAGGAGTAAAGTAAAAAAAGATGACACACTGACACACTAACATTCGCATTTATTATTAGAGATAATAGTTGCTCACAGAGTTTGGCTGATTTCAATATGGTATGATATGTTGGGGGACTGTGATACACTGACACACTAGGATTTCAATAAGCATATAGCTGTGATACACTGACACACTAACATTCGCATTTATTATTAGAGATACTCTCTTAACTTGGAGGTGCGTGGTGTAATAGTTAAGTCGTAGGAAATGGACTCGTCAACCCGAGTTCAAATCCTGGACAAGACTTTGCATTTCATATAGTGTTAATACCCTTGGAAAAGGTATGAATCAAACTACTCTACCTCCAGCTATGTGTAAATAGTAGGGCAAACTGGGTTCTTTAATCTTGGTTAGGCAATCAGTCTAGGAGAAGGAAAACTCTGACTTCAAACCTGTTAAACTCCACTTGGGGTGGTCACTGCTAGAATAGGCTCAGTCCTAATTAGTGATCTGTTTTCACTGGGCTCTTTAACCTTAGTATGGCAACCAGTCTAGGAGAAGGAAAACTCTGAATTCAAACCTGTTAAACTCCACTTGGGGGGTCACTGCTAGAATAGGCTCAGTCCTAATTAGTGATCTATTTCACTAATTTAAAATAGTTCTAAATAGTTCTAATAGCTGTAGGTAAATAGTAGGCAGACTGGCTCTTTAACCTTGGTTAGGCAACCAGTCTAGGAGAAGGAAAACTCTGAATTCAAAGCTGTTAAACTCCACTTCACTACTAGAATAGGCTCAGTCCTAATTAGTGATCTATGTCACTAATTTTAATTTTTTTTTAACATGTTACATTTAATTGAATTACCAGACCATATAACCTTTAGGCACCCCTTTTGCAATCTCGTTTCATAAGGACAGTTTTTCATTTACACCGTCAAAATCCGGTTGTTTGTTAGGAGTTAGGGTTAGGGGTAAGTTTTATAATTAAAAAAAAAAAATCTAAAAATCGTCTGTTAACAAATAACCGGATGCTGAAGGTGTAAATGAAATAAATGTCCT
Source organism: Doryteuthis pealeii (assembly GCA_023376005.1). Classification (NCBI taxonomy): domain Eukaryota; kingdom Metazoa; phylum Mollusca; class Cephalopoda; order Myopsida; family Loliginidae; genus Doryteuthis; species Doryteuthis pealeii. The sequence goes on from CM042182.1 coordinate 14,093,372, forward strand.
TATGAAACGAGATCGCAAAAAGGGTACCTAAAGGTCATATGGTCCGAATTACCTTTATTTTAATCTTTTAAATAGACAAAGGATCTTTTTTTTTTTTATATTACTTATTTGATTTTTATAAATTAGATAAATGGCAAGTTATATATTAATACTCTTGTTCCTTAAAAGTACAACTGTTATAATCTTGCAATAACCTCAGGTTAAAAATGAGACAGTCCAAATTGTCCAAGATGAAATGCAAAAATGTAAATCTTAATTATCTGGTGTTGTTTATCCGCCGAATACTTATTTCGGACCATATTACCTTTAAGCACCCCATCTGCGATCTCGATTCATAAGGACATTCTTTTCATTTACACCGTCAATATCCGGTTGTTTGTTAGGGGTTGGGGTTAGAGTTAGGGGTTAGTTTTATAATTTTTTAAAAATCGTCCCTTAACAAACAACCGGATTTTGAAGGTGTAAATGAAAAAAATGTCCTTATGAATCGAGATCACAGATGGGGTGCTTAAAGGTAATATGGTCCCTTATTTTTTATGAGTGTCATCACCTCAGCTAAATAATGGACCATTCCATTTTTATTATAAAGAAAAAAGGGAAGAAAAATGACATGCTACACAGGAAAAATATAATAAGAAAGAAAGAAAGCAAATAGGAGAAAGATAAAGATTGGTTGTGAGCGTGCAGAAGCGATAACGCTAATCTGTTTCAATCGAACATAATAAAAAGATGAAAAAGAAGGAAAGAAAGAAAATAATGAACATAATGAAAAGATGAAAAGAAAGAAAGAAAAAAAGGTGTGAGAGGAAGTTAAATCAAGATTATTATATTTTTACATATTGAACTATTTAGCAATAGCTCTTAAATAAACATATCAAAGCTAATAATTAGATTAGGTCCTGCTAGTAAAGAGTTTAAATCAAGATTATTATACCTTTTACATATTGAACTATTTAGTAATAGCTCTTAAGTAAACATATCAAACATTGTAATAATTAGATTATCACACTGTGTATATACACAGGTCCTGCTAGTAAAGAGTGTTAAATCAACTATTTAGCAATAGCTCTTAAGTAAACATATCAAACATTGTAATAATTAGATTATCATACTGTGGTATATCCACAGGTCCTGCTCGTCAAGAGAGTTAAATCAAGATTTTTATACTTTTACATATTGAACTATTTAGTAATAGCTCTTAAGTAAACATATCAAATGTTGTAATAATTAGATTATCATACTGTGGTCCTGCTAGTTAAGAGAGTTAAATCAAGATTATTACTTTTTACATATTGAACTATTTACTAATAGCTCTTAAGTAAACACATCAAACGAAATAATTAAATCATTATTATACTGGTATACAGGTCATGCAAGTATCAATTATTTCCCTTATAACTATTTTTTGTACAATCCAGTGTTAACATTTTTTACCTTAGTTTATGACTAGTTTTACTATGACGTTTTTCTGAACATGAACTGTTTAGTTAGATCTTTCAGATTTAAAAACTTTGAAAAATTCTTTTATCGAAAGTATTTAATTAAATTTCTAAAAAGACACAAAAATAAAATCATTTTAAAAATAAATGAATTAAATTGAAAATTAAAAAAAAACATAAAAAAATTAGCGAGATTATTTTAATTTTTTTTACCTCTGTCCCATAATAGTTTACATTTTACGTATAAAACGCATACATAAAATGTAACAAGTATTATGGGACTGAGGTAAAACTCTTAAATAATCTCGTTAACACCTTTTTGTATTCTTTTTTAAATTTTTTTTTAGATCTATTTATCTTTTTAAATTTTATCCTCACTTCTTTTTAAAAATTAAATTAAAAGATAAAATACTTTTTCAAAGTTTTTAAATGTGAAAGATTTATTCAATCCGCGTCCCATAATAGCTGTTACATTTTATGAATGAAATACATATGCATATGTAACGACTCTTTAGGGACAGTTGTAGTATTTTTTAAAAATTCGTATCAAAGAAAGGTCTCAGTTTAAGATTAAACAGTTTTAAGGTGTATTCTTAAAAAAATAATCTTTTTAAGTTTTCGTTAAAGTTTAAAATTGTAATATTAAACAAAAAACTGTAAAAAAAAAAAAATAAATAAAACAAATCTTAGTCGCTAGAATGGCTTAGTAATGTCATAACTTAATAATTTAAATGTTTATTTATTTAACATAAATAAATGTGAGTGTTTGTTTGTTATAGATTTTATACGTAAGAGATCGTACTTTAAAAGTTAATAAACCGAAGAAAAAAAATTTAATTGGTTTGTAAATGAACTTTTCAAAGAAAGGAAGTCATAAGATACGTTAGTCATATGTAACAAAAAATATGTCATAACTTTGGTATGTGGTTTGGGAAAAAAGTCAGAGAAAATAATGTTTTAATTAATTTAATATTCTTAATAAAATAAGTAATTTTAAATAGTTTAATTCATAGTAATAAAATATATTTCAATTTTTATGACTTATCGTTGTAGTAAGTACATTAATTGCTGTAACCTTGGTCTCATGTTTTTCTATAGTCTTATGAGACAGTAATATTTAACACAATAAATTAAGTATGATTTGGATTATATTAATATGAAATAAATTTTTTAAATATTACTTATTTTAAATTAAATTATAACCTAATTTTCTTTATAAATAATAATACCCTAACTTATTACTTTTTCTTCCATGATTTTTCTTCCTCTACTTAAAACCGCCCTATAGCCCCCAAGAAAAAAAATTAATCCCAAATAAATAAAATAGATAGATTTTGAAGCTATTTTTTAAATACATATATTTTTAAAGATTAATTTTAAAATTTTAAACTAATTTTTCTCGTTAAGTTTCATGTTAATTTCAAAAACCCTCTTCTTTTAATTCTTAGTAAAAAAACGAATCAGTTAATTTTTTTAAATACATTTTATTACTAATATCTAACTTTTAATTTTAAATATTTTTATTTGAGCCAGTTACATGTTTTCTAGCTTATCAAGACATTTTTTTTCTAACGGAAGTGACCTCATATTCTGGTTTCTAGGTCAAATAAGAAACGCGAGGGAAAATTTGAATTTAGTCTAATAAATTAAACTTTAAAAAAAATTTTACTTGTTATTTTTTCTCTTTTAGGGTTTTTAAATTAATATGATGAATCTAATTTTATTTGATCTTTTAATTAAAAAAAAAATAGTCCTGTCGTTTATTGCCGGAAAGTAACGAATAATGTCGATAATATTTCAAGCATGACGAATTTTACTAAGGGAAGGAAACTCCCTTTTTGAATTGAGCAAGATACTCGATTGGAATGAAAATGATTGAACTATTTTATTTATTTCTCTTTATTTTTAACTGATTTTTAAATTCATTTTAAATTTGTAACTTTTTTAGCTTATTCTTAATAAATAAATAATTTCTATGAGCGTATTTTTTTCTTATTAAAGCAAACATGGTGGTATCAGCTTCATTTTTTCTTTTTTTTAGGTTGGGAAAATTTTTGAATAACTCTTTTCCTTACCTTTTACAATATTTAAAATAAATAAAATTAAATTGTGGCAGATATGTTTATTATCAAAAATAGATAAATAAATGAATAAAAATACGACTTGGTCCTTTTTTAAAAAAAAACATTTTAAAATAAAAATAATATAGCAACAAAATTGATTTTAAAATGGTTGAAAAGAAGAACTAACATTTTAATTTAAATAAACTGAAACTACACTTCTTATGTCTGCAAACTAAATCCAACAACAACGACACATCGTAGCGAGTTATTTGTTAGGGTTATACACTAAAAATGATCTAACAGTATAATTTTGTGGGGTCTGTATCCGCACCGAACGTTATTTTTCAATGATTTAAATTTTCAGTATAACAGAGATAACTATAAAATGTAACTTAAAACCATTGGTTCCTTCCTAAATAGAAGCATCAATATCATCATGGACCGTTGTTATAGGAGAAACGCAAAGGGTATACGGGTTGTTGTTTTTTTTAAATAATATAATTCATCAGCAGAGATGACCAAAAGTAAATATGAATAAAAAAAATAATTCTAAAATGACGAATCATGGGTTTCAAATTTTAAAAAATAATTGCCCGAATATATATATTTAAAAGAAAAAAAGGGTCTTTTATTCACGAGTATCACCGACACGGCACCTTGAAAGAAGCCCCAAATTGAGATTAATATATTCCTCCTCACGTTTTAAGTTAAATTGATTTTTTTATTGAAAATTAAATTTTAATGGGTTCGTTTCTTTGGTTAGTTTTTTTTTTAAATTTTGATTAATATTTTATTTTTTTTAAATAAATGAATCAAAATGATCTTTTTTAAATGTTTAATTAATTGATTAAATAAATAAAAGTGTCTGTATTTTAAAATCAATTTTTATAAATTTGGCAAAATAAAGTTGGTTGTTGGTTGGTTGGTTGGTTGAATTTTACTGCATGTCAACCCTTGTTGGGTTATTCTAAGCCGAAGACATTTTGTTTTATTCATTCTTGATGGGTATGGAAAATTCTTTTTCTAAACTCAATTTTTTTAAAACATATTTTTTCAAACTCATTTGTTCTATTTTTCCTAACAGGTACTACCACTCTGGGTAAGGGTGGACCTGGGAGTAATGGCGATGAAGGAGCTTCAGGTCCTCACATTTTAAGTTAAATTGATTTTTTTATTGAAAAATTAAATTTTAATGGATTCGTTTCTTTGGTTCCTTTAAGAGTGTTTTTTTAACTTTTTAAAATTTTGATTGATATTTCAATTTTTTTAAATAAATGAATCAAAATGATCTTTTTAAAAAATTTTAATCAATTGACTAAAATGAATAAAAGTGTCTGTATTTAAAAATTAAGATATTAATAAATATAATTTTAAGGACATGATTTGAAATTCTAAAATTTTTATTAATATTTCAAATTTTTTTTAAATAAATGAATCAAAATGATCTTTTTAAAATGTTTAATTAATTGATTAAAATAAATAAAAGTGTCTGTATTTTAAAATTAAGATATTAATAAATATAATTTTAAGGACATGATTTGAAATTCTAAAACTTTTATTAATATTTCAGTTTTTTTTTAATAAATGAATCAAAATGATTTTTTTTAAATATTTAATCAATTTTATTCATTTTAGAATAAAAGTGTCTGTATTTTAAAATTAAAATATTAATAAATATAATTTTAGAGACATAAATTGAAATTATAAAATTTTGATTAATATTTTTATTTTTTTATTAACAAATGAATTAAAAATGATTTTAAATTTTTTTTAATCAATTGACTAAAATGAATAAAAGTGTCTGTATTTTAAAATGAAAATATGAATAAATATAATTTTAAAGACACATATTTAAATTTAATTAAACCATCAATTAATCAATGCAGGAAAAAATTAATTTTTATAAATTTGGCAAAATAAAGTTGGCTGGTTGGTTGGTTGGTTGGTTGGTTGGATTTTATGGCATGTCAACCCTTTTGGGTTATTTTATGTGTTTCATTCATTCATTCTTTGGGTGGTTGGTTGGTTGGTTGGATTTTATGGCATGCCAACCCTTGTTGGGTTATCCTAAGCCGAAGTCATTTTGTTTTATTCATTCTTGATGGGTATGGAAAATTTGGACCATATGACCTTTAGGCACCCTTTTGCAATCTCCATTCATAAGGACATTTTTTTCATCTACACCGTCAAAATCCGGTTGTTTGTTAGGGGTTAGGGTTAGAAGTTAGGTTTATAATTTTAAAAAAAAACTCTAAAAATCGTCTGTTAACAAACAACCGGATTTTGACGGTGTAAATGAAAAAAATGTCCTTATGAATCAAGATCGCAAAAGGGGTGCCTAAAGGTCATATGGTCCGAAAATTCTTTTTCTAAACTCAATTTTTTTAAAACATTTTTTTAAAACTCATTTTTTTCTATTTTACCTAACAGGTACTACCACTCTGGGCTGGGTTAGCTCAGTCGGTAGAGCGTTCAGCTAGAAACTACAAGGTTCCTAGTTTGATACCGGCCCTCGCCAACTCAGCATATGAGTAGCACAGGGATCTGTGCGGTAAAGTAAGGAGCTGATGGTAGGTGTGGCGCTCCACCTCAGATGCTAAGATTAATCTCCTTGGTCTAGCGCTAGTGAAAAGGGGATAGACTCCCTCGCTGATTGACTGATACCGACTTTAAGCCACCCCGACGACTTTACTTACATACTACCACTCTGGGTAAGAGTGGACCTGGGAGTAATGGCGATGAAGGGGTACTCTACACTCCCCAGAGTTCCAGAACTGGAACCTTACCATTAGATGCAATTTAATGTCATACCCAGGACATGTAAAATAAAGTAATCGCTTGTGGGGTGACAAGTGGTTTAATGTTTTAGGTTTAAAGGTAGCTGGTTATTCTTGGTGCGTATTCCTAGGGTTTACTTTTAACCCCATTTTATTTGGTGGTTGCACTGAAAAGGAATTCAAGGAAAGAAAAGGAAGAGATAAAGACAAAAGGTAGTTTTAGGATTTATTCACGGGTCATAGCCACAAAAGGGGGTGAAAAAGAGAGGAAAGAAGCTGCCACAGAAAAGAGAGTTAAAAGGAAGGAGAGACAACAGCACCCCCAACACCTACAGAAAGCATCACCTTTTGTTTGCAATCACTGTACCAGAGACTGCCATTCAAGGATTGGTCTGTTCAGCCACTCACGTAGCTGATGGGAAAAAAATAAATTAAAAATTTTTTTAAAATGGACACTACGCCATCGTCTTAAATAAACGGAAGGTTGCCAACATAGCCACCAGACAGTAAGGAAATTCTTCCTGGCCATTAGTAGTGGCTAGTCCCTGACTGAAAGATTATCTTGGTCGGAAATGGGTTTTTTCTCCTGTACTTGCTCGGAGGGTTTTCCTGTCTGAATGCTCATGGGAATCTGTTATTTTTTTAATTCTAATTTTATTTCAATCCCCACACTCTTACTGTTGAACATTTTTAATTGATTTTGTAATTATTATTATTCTTGACGACAGCAATAATAATAGAATACTAAGTGTGTTACATAATTATTAATAGACACCTAATATTTATGGCAATAGTGTAGAAATCAAAATGGCTGTTATAAGCTACAGCCCACGGCCTTGAAGGATGAGTGACAAGGCTTGACCTCACTCTCACCTTACCTTCTGGGGATAAATCGTGAGAACCAGAAGGCATAGAAAACCCTGTCTTCCGGTTTAGATAGTAAGTAACTGAGTCAGTTAGCAGGTAGGAGCCCGATAGGATGTAAGGATCTGCGCAGACGTCTGGTGGGGATTTAACAATAAAGTAAGATCAAAAGTAAATCGAAGTCTTGTGTTTATTATCTAAAAACTAACAATGACACAGGGCTTCTGATAAGGAGAAATCCCTAACAGAAACCAGACCCGAAGTCCCCAAGAAAGTTCAGACCTTAGAAGAGACCAGACCAAGATAGATGAAGAAATACCAAAGCCAGCCAGAAGAATAGATGTCCAAGATATAGAAGCAAGTAAGAAGTAAAGAAGTAATGAAGGGTATACAATAAGTGGAGTCCTGGAGACTTGCTGTCACTTAGACTCTGATGAAAGACCACCAGCTAAAAAATCACAAGGAGAGTTGGCCTATTGTCAGTATCAGCCGAGTAATGAGGGAGTCTATCCCTTTTTCACTAGTGCTAGACCAAGGAGATTCTGTTTGCATCTGAGGTGGAGCGTCACACCTACTGTAAGCTCCTCAATTAACTACACAGATCAAAGCTAAACTACTCATGTGCTGTTGACAATTGTCATTATCAAATCTGGAACTTTTATTATTATTATTATTATTATTATTATTTACTCCTTTTGAGTTTTCAAATCAGCATTAGCTGATGGTCTTTCACTGGAGTCTGAGTGACAGCAAGTCTCCTCAGGTCTCCTGGACTCTTCTGAGTATTCTGGCAGATTGCAGCAGTGCAGTGTTCTGAATGGTTTCAACCTTTCCTCTGATTTCCAAACATTCCAGACCCTTTTCCAATCCTTTTGGGACTGTTCCAAGTGCACCAACTACAATTGGTATCACTTTCACTTTCATATTCCATAACTTTTTTAGTTCTCTGGCAAGGTCCAGATATTTGTCTATTTTTTCATTTTCCTTTAGCTTCACCCTGTGATCTGCTGGCACTGCAAAATCCACCAGTTGACAAGTTCTTTCTTTTTTGTTTATCAACACTAGGTCTGGTCTTCTTGCTGGGATAAGGTGATCCATTTTTATTTCAAAGTCCCAGAGAATTTTATGTGTTTCGTTCTCAAGAACAGATTCTGGTTTATGCATATACCATTTTTTTGGCATGGTCAAAATTTAATTTTTTGCATAATTCCCAGTGGATCACCTTCCCAACTCAGTTGTGTCTAGTTTTGTATTCTCGTTGTGTTAGTTTGCTACATTTGCAGAATATATTATTATTATTACTAGTACAAAATAAAAAAACACCCTCCGGGCGATGTAAAAATAGATTTTTGAAACATATTGCCTGAGGGGTGGAAGTAAAAAATTCAATGTCAGCGAGTTTGTACCCTAAGTAAGTAAAATCATCAAATTCATTAAAGGATTAAAAAATAAAGCAATTTGAAATGTAAACTTTAAATATGTATTAAAATAAAACAAACTATATATAGATATATAATACCAGTCATGTATTTATTAAAACTTGTTTTAAAAACAAAGAGGACTGTCTAATGTTGCATGTTCAAATGTTGAGTGTATTTATTCTGTTATGACGATTTTGGGTAATGTAACGTAAGCAGTGACATAATTTTTGTTACAGACAAAAACCGGAAGCGAATCTCCATTATTAATAGATTATTATTTCTCCTCCTCTTCTTCCTCCTTCTTGTTCTTGTTCTTGTTCTTATTATTATTATCATCTTTTGACACCTGCCATAGCTGGTAGTTCACTGGAGGCTAAGTGACAGCAAGTCTCATCAGGTCTCCAGGACTCTTCTGAGTATTCTAGCCGATCCCAACAGTGCTGTAGTTTGGATGGTCTCGGTTCTTCTGATTTCCAGTTCACCCAAATTCTTTTCCAGAGCCTTGGGGGTCGTTCCAAGGGCACCAATTACAATTGGTACCACCTTCACCTTCATGTTCCACAGTTTCCTCAGTTCTCTGGCAAGGTTTAAGTATTTGTCAATCTTTTCACTTTCTTTCATTTTCACTCGGTGGTCTGCTGGGACGGCAAAATCCAAGAGATGACAGGTTCTCTTTTTCTTGTCAATCAGTACTAGGTCCAGTCTCCTGGCCGGGATTAGGCGATCCATCTGTACCTCGAAGTCCCAGAGAATTTTATGCGTCTCGTTCTCTAGGACAGGTTTAGGTTTGTGCATATACCATTTGGTTGTATGGTAAAAAATTGAATTTCTTGCACAATTCCCAGTGGATTACCTTTCCCACAGAGTCGTGCATAGTCTTGTACTCTCTTTGTGCTAGTTTGCTGCATTCGCTTATTATATAATTGAGTGTTTCGTCTCTATTTCCACACATTCTGCACTTGCTATTCTGCTGCGTCTTATCTATTTTTGCTTTTATATTGTAGCACTATGATATTAGTGCTTTTCAGTTTGGTGCACTGGCATGCATATGATCACGTACTCATGTCACATGAGGAAACTGGACAGCTTTCACTTCAGATGCCTACGCCGCATTCTACACATCCGCTGGTAGGACAAAGTGCCTAACGCAGAAGTGCTGGAACGAGCAAACATAAACAGCATGCCCGCCATCACCTGCGAGAGACGCCTGCGCTGGCTTGGCCATGTCAGGAGGATGGACAAGGGCCGCATCCCGAAAGACCTACCATATGGTGAACGACCGGCAGGGAAACCACGCCTACGCTTCAAAGATGTCTGCAAGAGAGACCTGAAGACATGCCGCATCGACATAGACACGTGGGAGGCTTGTGCAGAAGACCGTGCAACCTGGTGCCTCCTCGTCAAACAAGGAACAAAAAGAAGTGAAAAAGAGAGGAAAAAAGCTGCCACAGAAAAGAGAGCTAAAAGAAAGGAGAAACAGCAGCACCCCCTACACCTACAGAAAACATCACCTTTTGTTTGCAGCCACTGCATTAGAGACTGCCATTCGAGGATTGGTCTGTTCAGCCACTCACGTAGCTGTGAGAGAGAGAAGAAAAAAAAAAAAAAAAAAAACTACGCCATCGTCTAATATGATATACAATCTGGGATGATTTGTTTCTGGTTTGGTTTCTACACTACTGTACATAAGTATTAGGAATCTAATAATTATGTAACACAATCTGGGATGATTTGTTTCTGTTTGTAATATAAATTATTTATTTAGAGTAAGGATTTATATTGTAGTACTATGATATTAGTGCTTTTCAGTTTGGTACACTGGCATGCATATGATATACAATCTGGGATGATTTGTTTCTGTTTGTAATATAAATTATTTATTTAGAGTAAGGTTTTAGTTACAAGGGACATTGTACTAGTTATTGTTAGTCTTTAATACCGGAGACTATAAGTCTGGAATTAACTTTGTGCTAGTATTGTAATTGTTCTATTTTTTTTTATTTCAAACAAAAGAATAGTCAAGGGTTAGCCAGGTCAAGGAGATGATGGGGGGAATTATATATACATATATATATATATATATATATATATATATAGTTCAATGAAGTAACAAGTTTTAGCTTTTATTTATTTCGGAACGATATTACAACCAATGGTTTCCTACTGAAAGCATTCATCAGGTAAATGAAACGGTTCCTTGGAAAATGACAGAAATGGTGTAAATGGTCAAATGTGTGCGTTCTTTTTAACTGTATTCATTTTAACTATATATATATATATATAGTCGAGTTCAGTTCAGGGCAGTTGACGTCGAAAGGCAGTCGAGTTCAGTTCAGTTGGTAGTCGAGTTGGTTGAGTTTGCAGAGGGGGGAGTTGGGCAGAGTTGGGCAGAGTTGGACCGAGAGCCGTGGCGAGCATTTGGGCTCTCTCCCCCCCTATTCAACTGGACCCAACAATGATAGAGTAGCAGAATAGAACCGCCTGGTGCCATAATCTCTACCTAACCACTTGGACTCTTCACCCTAACCTGCCTTGTCCGTCTCTCTTTATTTGTTGCTGTTGTTTTTCCTTATGACATATGGGTGCGTTCCCGGACACGATGAAATGGCCAGCGACACGGTGAAATGACACGACAACGCACGAACACAGGCCCCCTATGTGTCATAATATAGTTTGTTCTGATAGCATTGTCTTGTACTGCAATTATAAGGGATTCGGTCTATTATCATCATTATTATTATTATTATTATTTCTCCTCCTTTTCCTCATTTTCTTCTTCCTCTTTTTCTTTTTCTCCCTTTTCCTTTTTTATCTTCTTCCACATCCTTATACTCTTATCTTCTTCTTCCTCCTTCTTCTTCTTATTCCTCCTCAACCTCCTCCTCCTCTTTAACATTTAGATTGAGATACGACCTTTCTCCCCTCTCCCACCCCCGACTGAAAACTCATAAACTGATAACAGACCAAATGATTAACAAAAACTCCATATTCGTCTTTTAGGTCATTTTGTGGTTGTGAAACAATTTTTATAAAATCAATTAATTATCAAATTATTTGGTTGAATGAATTCAACCGCAGGATTCATATCATCCCTAATAGACATCTCCCTCCCCGCTCAAAAATCACACTGGGGGCGGGGGGGGCACCCCAAGAAGAAGAGTAACTAACTTTATTCCATTCACAAAAATCTTAGAAAAAGGAATTCTTTAAGAATGACAATAGGGAGACATTTTTGTCTAATTTTTCTTTTTGTAAATTTTGATTTGCCATATATACTCATGGATAGGTCGCACCAGTGGATAGGTTGCATGAGGTAATGAATATGCATACACTTAGGTTCTCCCTCACAGTAATATGATTGGCTGGTGTCAGCCATAAATACCGAGCAATGTAGAGGTACAACGCCTACTACTACGCCTAATACTACTACTACTATGACGTTACACAAGTATTACTACTTTTCCTGCTCGATTGTACCACGCTGTTACCGTGGCCATATGATTGGCTGGTGTCAGCCATAAATACCGAGCAATGTAGAGGTACAATGCCTACTACTACACCTAATACTACTACTGCTACGACGTTACACCAGTATTACTACTTACCTGCTCGATTGTACCTCGCTGTTACCGTGACTATATGATTGGCTGGTGTCAGCCATAAATACCGAGCAATGTAGCGGTACAACGCCTACTACTACGCCTAATACTACTACTACTATGACGTTACACAAGTATTACTACTTTTCCTGCTTGATTGTACCACGCTGTTACCGTGGCCATATGATTGGCTGGTGTCAGCCATAAATACCGAGCAATGTAGAGGTACAATGCCTACTACTATGCCTAATACTACTACTGCTACGACGTTACACCAGTATTACTACTTACCTGCTCGATTGTACCACACTGTTACTGTGGCCACACCACCCTGCTACTTCTATTAATATATCCCTTCATTCTTCATTTCTATCTTGCTAAATACAGCTTTAAACTTGGTACTTTTTTTGACACACCTTGTATTGTGAAAAAAATTATTGAATGGAACATTATTTTTTTATCAGAATACAAAGTGTGTCAAAAAGTACAAAAAAATCTCAATACTTTTTTGACACACCTTGTATATATATACACGCACAATATATACACATGCATACATACATACATACATACATACTATATATATAGGGTATGATGGGTTAAGTTGTATTAGAGTGCATTTGTCCTGATAAATTCATTTATTATTTTGTATGTATATGTATATATAATAATAATAATAATAATAATAATAATAATAATATAACAATAATAATAATAATATGATGATGATGATGATGATGATGATATGATGATGATGATGATGATGATAATATAATAATAATAATAATAATAATAATAACAATATAATAATAATAATATAATGATAATAAAATTATAATAATAATAATTATATAATAATAATAAAAATATAATAATAATATGATAATAATATAATAATAATAATAACAATATAATAATAATAATATAATAATAATAAAATAATAATAATAATAATTATATAATGATAATAAAAATATAATAATAATAATAATATGATAATGATATAATAATAATAATAATAATAAAAATATCATAATAATAATAATAGTAATAGTAATAATAATAATAATAATAATAATAATAATAATAATAGTGATACCAATTGTAGTTGGTGCACTTGGAACAGTCCCAAAAGGATTAGAAAAGGGCTTGGAAAGTTTGGATATCAGAGGAAGGATTGAAACCATTCAGAACACTGCACTGCTGCAATCTGCCAGAATACTCAGAAGAGTCCTGGACCTGAGGAGACTTGCTGTCACTCAGACTCCAGTGAAAGACCATCAGCTAACACTGATGTGAAAACTCAAAAGGAGTAAAATAATAATAATAATAATAATAATATGATGATGATGATAATAATAATAATAATAATAATAATAATATAATAATAATGATAAAAATATAATAATAATAATAATAATAATAATAATAATAATAATATAATAATAATGATAAAAATAATAATAATAATAATAATAATATAATAATAATAATAATAATAATAATAATAATAATAATATCCTTTCAGCTAGTATATTAGATGAACCCTTACATGTCAATTCTTCTGGATTATTTGTGTGTAGACTTGCATATACAAACACACACACAAATACGTGTGCGTATGTATGAGTGTGTGTGTGTGTGTGTATATATATGTATGTGTGTGTTTACATATCGTCATATGTGCATTTATGGTGATTATTTGTGCATAGACTTGCATACACACACACACACACACACACACACACACACACATATTTGTGTGTGTGTGTGTGTATGTCTGTGTGTACATACCCTCATATGTGCATTCCGTGTTTAATGTGTCATTAAGTCGTGACCCCAATCAGAAACACATGATTCACTGAGAAAGCCTGCCTCCCCTTTAAGTTGAACTAACACAGGGCATGGAAACAGAACTATTATCGGTGTATCCCTCGGAACAGGAAGGAAGTCCAAGCTAAGGTGTCTGCATGAATGACTTGAACTCCAGCGGGAATCCAATAAGTGAAAAGACGAAAGAAGAAGAAAACTATTCAGACCTTTGGACTTTTCTCCCCCAACTGTCTCTCGTAGAATTTTGTTTTTGTTGCGGAGGTGCTTGCTTTTATGCTATGTCAATTCTTGATCATTTATTCAAATGCCAAAGTCTTTATCTCCAAACATAGATGAGATGTTGCTACCAAGGTATGTGAACTGGTCTACTCATGGTTAGGGTTTAGGGTTAGGGTTTAGAGTTAGTTTAATGGGAAAATAAATGAATAATTTATCAGTCAAGAGTGGTTACCCTTTGTTTAAGTTGGAGTTATAGGAAAAAAACTTTTTGGGGTTATTTCCTATAAGTCCAACATAAACAAAGGGGAACCACTCTTGACTGATAAATTATCTATTTTCCCATTAAATTAACCCTAACACTAAACCCTAACCCTGTCTTCTTTTTTCCTAGTAGATCAATAAATAAATAAATAATTTATGAGTCAAGAGTGGTTCCCCTTTGTCTATGTTGTGTTACATAATTATTAGATACCTAATGATTATGGAAATAGTGTAGAAATCATAATGGCGATTAGTGCAGCTGATGGCCTTGAGAGTGAGTGACAGCGCTTGACCTCACTCTCACCTTGCCTTTCGGGGATAAATCATGAGAACCGGAAGGCATAGAAGATCCTGTTCCGGTTTAAGGATACTAAGTAACTCAGTCAGTTAGGAGTTAGAAGCCGAGCTAGCAAGATGTAAGGATCTGCGCAGACGTCTGGTTTGGGGATTTATAAATAAAGTAACATCAACATAAATCGAAGTCATGTGTTTATTACCTAAAAACTAACAATGACACAGGGCTTCTGATAAAGAGAAATCCCTAACAGAAACCAGACCCGGAATCCCCATAGAAGACCAGACCTTAGAAGATATCCCAAGTCAACACCAGACGCTAGACCAGACCAAGTTAAGATGACAGAAGAAATAGAAAAGCCGGCCAGAAGAAAAGACGACAAGAATTAAGAAAAGGGTATACAACGTTATATCGATTTGGTACAGTGAAAACGTCAGTACGTAACAGTTGGAGTTATATCTCATACCAGCAACTCAGCGGATGAGTAGCAAAGGGTTCTGTGTGCATATACGAAGATAAACTGATAAAATGTGAAAAATATGAATGGAAAAGTAGGTAACACAATACAAACAATTGATTCAATTAATATGTTGTCTTTAATGTTAAAAGACTTTATCAGACGGACAAGATTTTGGCATTAAATAACTCACACTTCATATGTTGTTAAACGCGTTAAACACCAAGCATCTAACCCGCCCTGTCGACTCGGGTGTTAGAATACAGCGACTGCACCTCTGCAGAGGGGTAAGACTCACCAAAGGGGGCCACCTGTTAGCCGTGGGTCGTGACCCCTGATGCTTAAAGATAGAACCCAAATAATTTACATATGGTTTCAAATTGTTGGCATCCTTCCGTCTATGAAAGACAATGGAGTAGTGTCAAATTTTTTTTTTTTTTTTTCTTCTTTGAACTACATAGCTTGGGTGGGTTTGTATGTAGGATGTAGGATGCCCATGCAGCAAATCCCTCCTCTCCACATTGCCGCTATTATCCAAAGGAAAGGTAAGGAACCAATGCGCTTTGGCAACGGTAGTGTCGCAAGAGTTGCTGGGTAGCACTGCATTTCAGCATCACTCTACTTTAGGGACTCCAGCTCCTGATTTATTTTCGGGGTTTACTCCCCTAATGTTGATGATGAAAACAAAGATGTAATATTATATACAAATGTTGGCATTCTTCTGTCTATGAGAGACAATGGAGTAGTGTCAATTTTTTTTTTTTTTTAACTACATAGCCTGGGCAGGTTCATATGGAGGATGAGCTGTTGCGCATGCAGCAAATCCCTCCTCTCCACATTGCCGCTGTTATCCAAAGGAAAGGTAAGGAACCAATGCGCTTTGGCAACGGTAGTGTCGCAGGAGTTGATGGGTAGTACTGGATTTCAGCATCACACCACCTTAGGAACTCCGTCTCCTGATTTGTTTTCGGGGGTTTACTCCCCTAGCCTTTCCTTGAAAGGCAGCAGGGTTTTGTGTCGGACTTCTTTGACTCAGATGGTTTACCGACCAAGGCTAAGGAGCCCCTTCTAACCCATTTGGGGATTTATGTGAGTAGTAAGTGACCACTTAATAATGCTAGGTAATATAAGGAACCTGAAGCCTGTATGCCAGACTAAGCAAACCTCAGTAAAAAAACAAGTTAAGCAACAATGAGCTAGGTCACTATTTAATGGGTGACCACTTAATAATGATAGATAATATAAGGAACCTTAGGTCAGTGTGCCAAGCTAAGCAAATCAAAGTAAATAATAAGTTAAGCAACAACGAGCCTGATCTTTACTTAGAAGGGTGACAACTTAGTAGCAGCAGGTACTGTAAACAACCTGAGGCCTCAGTAAAAAAACAAGTTAAGCAACAATGATCCAAGTCAAAACTTAAATGGGTAATCACTTAGTAACAGTAGGTAATATAAGGAACCTAAAGCCAGTGTGCCAGGTTAAGAAAATCCAAGTAAATAATAAGTTAAGCAACAATGAGCCTGGTACTACTTAAATGGGTGACCATTTAGTAAAAGTAGGTAATATAAGGAACCTAAAGCCAGTGTGCCAAGCTAAGCAAATCAAAGTAAATAATAAGTTAAGCAACAACGAGCCTGATCTTTACTTAGAAGGGTGACCACTTAGTAGCAGCAGGTACTGAAACAACCTGAGGCCTCAGTAAGAAAACAAGTTAAGCAACAGATCAAGTCACTACTTAAATGAGTGACCACTTAGTAACAGTAGGTAATATAAGGAACCTAAAGCCAGTGTGCCAGGTTAAGAAAATCCAAGTAAATAATAAGTTAAGCAACAATGAGCCTGGTCACTACTTAAATGGGTGACCACTTAGTAACAGTAGGTAATATAAGGAACCTAAAGCCAGTGTGCCAGGTTAAGAAAATCCAAGTAAATAATAAGTTAAGCAACAATGAGCCTGGTCACTACTTAAATGGGTGACCACTTAGTAACAGTAGGTAATATAAGGAACCTAAAGCCAGTGTGCCAGGTTAAGAAAATCCAAGTAAATAATAAGTTAAGCAACAATGAGCCTGGTCACTACTTAAATGGGTGACCATTTAGTAAAAGTAGGTAATATAAGGAACCAGTGTGCCAGGTTAAGAAAATCCAAGTAAATAATAAGTTAAGCAACATGAGCCTGGTCACTATTTAAAATGGGTGACCACTTAGTAAAGTAGGTAATATAAGGAACCTAAAGCCAGTGTGCCAGGTTAAGAAAATCCAAGTAAATAATAAGTTAAGCAACAATGAGCCTGGTCCTATTTAAATGGGTGACCATTTAGTAAAAGTAGGTAATATAAGGAACCTAAAGCAGTGTGCCAGGTTAAGAAAATCCAAGTAAATAATAAGTTAAGCAACAATGAGCCTGGTCACTATTTAAATGGGTGACCACTTAGTAAAAGTAGGTAATATAAGGAACCTAAAGCCAGTGTGCCAGGTTAAGAAAATCCAAGTAAATAATAAGTTAAGCAACAATGAGCCTGGTCACTATTTAAATGGGTGACCATTTAGTAAAAGTAGGTAATATAAGGAACCTAAAGCCAGTGTGCCAGGTTAAGAAAATCCAAGTAAATAAAAGTTAAGCAACAATGAGCCTGGTCACTGCTTAAATGGGTGACCATTTAGTAAAAGTAGGTAATATAAGGAACCTAAAGCCAGTGTGCCAGGTTAAGAAAATCCAAGTAAATAATAAGTTAAGCAACAATGAGCCTGGTCACTACTTAAATGGGTGACCATTTAGTAACAGTAGGTAATATAAGGAACCTAAAGCCAGTGTGCCAGGTTAAGAAAATCCAAGTAAATAATAAGTTAAGCAACAATGAGCCGGTCACTACTTAGATGGGTGACCATTTAGTAAAAGTAGGTAATATAAGGAACCTAAAGCCAGTGTGCCAGGTTAAGAAAATCCAAGTAAATAATAAGTTAAGCAACAATGAGCCCGGTCACTACTTAAATGGGTGACCATTTAGTAAAGTAGGCAATATAAGGAACCTAAAGCCAGTGTGCCAGGTTAAGAAAATCCAAGTAAATAATAAGTTAAGCAACAATGAGCCCGGTCACTACTTAAATGGGTGACCACTTAGTAACAGTAGGTAATATAAGGAACCTAAAGCCAGTGTGCCAGGTTAAGAAAATCCAAGTAAATAATAAGTTAAGCAACAATGAGCCGGTCACTACTTAAATGGGTGACCACTTAGTAACAGTAGGTAATATAAGGAACCTAAAGCCAGTGTGCCAGGTTAAGAAAATCCAAGTAAATAATAAGTTAAGCAACAATGAGCCCGGTCACTACTTAGATGGGTGACCACATAGTAACAGCAAGTACTGTAAGCAACCTAGACTAAGTAAGCCTCAGTAAATAACAACAATAAATTCAACCCTTGCCACTTAAAGATTTTGATCCAATCGATACGACTATTTATGCACGGACATGTTTTTATAATGTTGTCACATAATTGTGGGAAAAGAAAGAAAGAAAGAAAGAAAGAAAGAAACTAATGTCATTTGTCGGTCAAAGTTATACACACCATCATGACCGACAAAAATATGGCGCGAATGCCCACATTGGTGAATAATGTAACAACTTTCTTCCTTTTTTGCAAAATTAAGGTTTTTTGTTTTTGAACTGATTTGACATTTATCTCCAACCACAAACACCATGGAGTAAATGAGCTCTGATGATGATTTTTGTAAAATCGAAATATTGATCAATATCAGCTATGATTATATTATAAATTGTTTTCTCTTTAACAGCATTGTGTGATGTTTTCATTCCACCTTTTCATACTCATATTGTCGGATTCATTTCCTTTCTTTTAACTTATATATATATATATATATATATATAGCAAACTATATTATATATACTAGCAAATATATGCACCCTCCGGGTGCAAGTATTTAAGTTTTAATGTAATAAAATATCGTATTATATTAGAAAGGCTAATGAAACTAAATAAGAATGCAGATAAAAAGATTTGTAACAGAGGGGGTATAATCGGAAAATAGAACAACTTTGAAACTAACAGTTCCACCATTTTCCCTTACTCCCGTCTTTCAGTGGTAAATTTCCCTAATTTAACTATTTAATTAAAATAGGAAGAAAAGAATAAAATTACAGTTATTTCTTTATGTTAATAGATTTCTGTTAAAATTTATCCGAGATTTTTGCTCATATTTATTAAGATAAAACCAAACAATTAGAAATCAATGATACTAAGCATATATTCATTAAAATCAAATTTTTTAAGATCAATATGCAAATTAGCCTTCCCATTCACACTGTAAACCGCTATTTCGTTGAATATATAAATATAATTGCATGTTATTAGCATGTAGATATTGTTAACAGTCTTAATGATGTAAAACAATTTTACTAATAATTGAGGTTTAAATAAAAAATAAAATCATGGAGAATGTGTGTAAATAACAAAGGGAACTGTGACTTGTGTAGTTTCGGTTACAGACAGACAAACCCACAATCTCCATTATAATAAGATATATATATAAGAGAACCTATATCTGAAATAAATTCCTCAAGGACATAAAACTTAGAAGTTTCCTTTGGTCTTTTCAAGCTTCAGTGATAACAGTACAATACAAGCTGTAACTGCATTCAAATGTCATGAGAAAATAAAAGAAGAGTCTTTTCTTTTCTCCAATCAAAGGAGAGTTTCACAACTGCATTCTGATTGGTCAATCCACGAGAACGTCATAGCCAACAAGAATTCCAAAATAGAAGACAGAAATAAATAAACGGATTAAGATATGAAAATATAGATCATCTTAATAAACATATGTAGAAATATATAAATATATATATATAACGGGCCGGGTTAGCTCAATCGGTAGAGCGTTCGGCTAGAAACCACAAGGTTCCTAGTTCGATACCGGTCCTCGCCAACTCAGTGTATGAGTAGCGCAGGTGTGGCGCTCCACCTCAGATGCTAAAAACAATCTCCTTGGTCTAGCGCTATTGAAAAGGGGATAGACTCCCTCGCTGACTGGCTGATACCGACTTTAGGCCACCCCGACGACTTTACTTTTTTA
The DNA here is from genome assembly GCA_023376005.1 of Doryteuthis pealeii. Taxonomy (NCBI): domain Eukaryota; kingdom Metazoa; phylum Mollusca; class Cephalopoda; order Myopsida; family Loliginidae; genus Doryteuthis; species Doryteuthis pealeii. The sequence continues at coordinate 14,113,688 of CM042182.1, forward strand.
CTTATATATATATATATATATATATATATATGTAAAATGGAAATTAGAAATGAATCCGACAATATGAGGAAGAATAAATAAAGAAAAGAAAGAATAGAATGGATAATAAAAGATGAATTTAATCAATATCACTTACACATGTGTTTCGGTCAGTTCATATATATATATATATGTTAGTTATTTGTTATACAGCATTATGCTTTAAGCACCTATATACATGGATTAAGCTATGAATATATAGATTAGATTAATAAACATATGTAGAAATAAATAAATATATATATATATATATATATATATATATATATATATATAAGTTATTTGTAATACAGCATTATGTTATAAGCACCTATATACATGGATTAAACTATGAAATATAAATCATATTAATTATTTTTGCATTAATTCTTAACTAAATAATTTAGAAGCATGCGCGAAGACTCATATTATATAACACAATAACTCAGAAAATATATATATATATATATATATATATATATATATATGTGTGTGTGTGTGTGAAGAGATGGAAGTGAATCTGACGGTATGTAGTATATTAAGAAAATTGAAAAAACACAGGTTTAAATAAGTTGAGTGGTAAGTTTATTGGCCAACACTGCAGTGTTTCGATCTATTAATTAGATCTTCTTCAGGGTATTTGTTGATATAAGGAAAGGTAATAATATATATAATATATGTAATATATATATACAGTGCTGCTACTTGGTCATTTAACCCCATTCCGTGTATGAATAGAACCAGGAAAAAACTCAATTATATTTACCCCTGATGATGGCACTATGGAGTGGCGATAGTACTAGGGATGAACATTTTGGTTGATTAATCAACAGACAAGAAATTGGCCAGAAAACTTTAAAAAGTCAAAAAATATATATATATATATATAACTTTCAAAGATTGACCGACAGAGCAAAAGACTCTCACAGTCTTCTTATTCTTTGTGATAAATTTATTTTTCCTCAAATTAACAAAAGCCCTGATGAAGATCTATCGAAACAGATTGAAACACTGCAACATTGGTGAAATAGACATCACTTGTTTTATGAACTTGTGTTTTTTCAATTTTTCACTATATTACATAATGTCGGAACCCTCACTTTGATTACAAAGTTAGAGGACTCTAGTGAATTCATTTCCGCTTAGAAATGTATCAATTAAATATTCTCCTATATTTGACAGCCGCTAATGGCTGCATGCGTAAGAGACTTGGCAGACGAAAATTCAGTCAGGTCTCAATCCTGGCTAGAGGTAGCTGTTAAAGTGTAGCCACACTGATGAGAGTTGAAGCCTCGAAACACGTGTCTGTGGATAACTTATTTATAAATATATAATAATGGACTCTCCCGTCGATTTTCGACGTATGAGGGTTCATACACACAATGAACTCCCACACAGGGATTTGTTTATAGTGGTGAAGGCTTGTGTTGGACCATCCACACTTTTTGGCACAGTCGATAGGAAAGAATTGGTGCATCAAGGGTTGCCACAGACCCAATCAACGACCGACATTTTGAATTCAGAGTTATCCCTCTCCTAGACTTGTTACCTACCCAAGGCTGAAGAGCCCAGTCTGCCCTACTATTTAACCCATAGCTGGAGGGAGAATATATGGATTCATACCTTTCCCAAGGGTATTAGAACTATGTGAAATGCCAACAGCTTCGTCTAGGAATTGAACTCGAATCGACGAGTCCATATATATATATATAAAATCTTTTTTTTTCCTCTGACTTAGAATTTTAACTTTGTACTTGCTGTCTGACATAAATTTTGTGAATTTTCTGGTTATATGAATCCTTCTAGTGTATTTCCAATTTTTCACTATATATATATATATATATATATATATATATATAGTGAAAAAACACCAATCATTTCACTTCATTTCATTATTTTTTGCCCTCATATACAACATTGCATTTTTTTCGCTCCAGACCGTCTGACATACCTTGAGAAAGGGGTGAAGGCTCACCCGAAATATTGGAATAGATTAAACCAGAAACAGAGCAACGATTGAATATATAAAAATTCTGATTTTTGTTCTGTTTTCCAATGCTTCAAAATACCAAACAAACAACGTTCACAAGAACATAACACACACACATATATATATATATATATATATATATATATTTCTCAAAATATATATATATATATATATATTATATATATATATATATATAATTCTGTTTATAGACATTAAAGAAAGAAAATACTAATGTTACTTCATCGATATTTACAGTAGAGCAAACTGATTTGAAAATTCTTTTATCATCCCCCAACCTTGTAAGTCGACAAACATCGAACAACAATACGTCCAATTCTTTTTGATGATTCGTTCATTTCTTCTTTCTTCTTTCTTTCTTTCTTTTTTATATCTCTCACTTTCTTTCTTTCTTTCTTTCTTTCTTTCTTTCTTATATATCTCTCACTTTCTTTCTTTCTTTCTTTCTTTCTTTCTTTTTTCTTCTTTTTCTTTCTTTTTTTCTTTATCTTTCTTTTTCTTTCTTTCTTTCTTTCTTTCTTTCTTAGCATGCAACATTTTTCTTTTTTCTTGGTATCTTTCTTTTCTCTTCTTTCCCTCCTTCCTTCCTTTCTTTTTTCTTTCTTTCTTTCTTTCTTAGTAATCTACTTTCTTTTTTCTTTTTTTGATGATTCGTTCATTTTCTTTCTTTCTTTCTTCTGACTATTCCGCTTTCTTTTTCTTTTAAAACATTTTTTCTTCTTTTTCTTCTTTCTTTCTTCTTTCTTAGCATTCATTTCTTTCTCTCTCTTTCCAATTCTCCTTTTTTCTTTCTTCTGACTATTCCTCTTTCTTTTACTTTTTTTAAAGTATTTTCTTTCCTTCTTTTCTTTCTTTCCTTCTTTTTTCCTTTCTTTAATTCTTTCTCTCTCTTTCCATTTCTCTTCTTTCTTTCTTTCTTTCTTTCTTTTCTTTCTTTCTTTCTTAAAACAAAATGAATAATGCCATTCAAAAGCGACACATGAAAGGGTCTAATGGTTGCGATGCTTGGGGATGGTTAGGGATGTTTGATAGTTGTGGTCCATAAATAACACAATGGTAATGACAATTCAATAAAATACCATTGTGACTGTCTGATTTTTCTTTTCTTTTCTTTTTCTTTCACTACAGAATGATCGAGTTATTTCCATTCAATTAATATCCTTCTTGTTTGTGGGTATGTTCTCAAAATGAACCTTTCTTATAGATTATAAGGGTAGGTATTAAAAATAAGCAGATTATTTTATAGTTTATCTCTCAAAGGATTGAAAATCTTGTGTCTCGATCATTATAAATATATAAAACACAATGTGTATTTTGGTTTGTTTGGTTTGTTTTGTTTTACGGCATATCAACTTAAGTGGGTTATTTAATGCCGATAAAGTTTTGAAATAAATCAATTCTTAATGGATAATACAATTTTGTTTATCAACTCATGTTTTTCTATTTAACCCATAGATGGGACCCTAACAGGTACTACCACTCCGGGTCAGAGTGGACCAGGGAGCAATGGTGATGAACGGGTGCTCCACATTCCCCAAATCTCCAAAACTGGAACCTCACCATCAGATAGAGTTTAACGTCATTCCCAGGACATGTAGACCCGCAACCACCGCCTTCTAGCACCCATATGATAAAAAGAGGTTGGGACTTGCCATAAGGGCAATAGGGTTGGGTCAATCATATAGGTGCTAGGGCTTAACATGACCAGCCGATTGATCGGAGGGGGCCTCTCCGACCGCCTGTCTAGCCCAAGATAGGGCCAAAGTGGAGTATTGCATGTCATGAACTGCTCATCCACCTGGGCTCTATTCTTAAGCATTATGGGTCGCCACCCACGGCCAACAGGTGGCCCCATTAGGGGAGTCTTACCCCTCTGCAGAGGTGCAGTCGGTGCATTCTAACGCCCCACTGACAGGGCGGACAATGTGTATCAATCTATATATATATATATATATGAGGAAGAAAGAATAAAGAACAGAAAGTACAGAATGGATAATAAAATTTGAATTTAATCAATATCACTTACACATGTGTTTCGGTCAGTTTATCTGTGTGAAAATATTCTGCACACAGAGAAGATTCGACCTTCATCAGAGTGAAATTTTATTTTGAATGAAAAAATTTGTTGGGGAAAAACGGAGAATTTTTAGAAATGTTCGAAGAGAATTAAAAAAAAAAAATCACTTTTGGAATGCTGAAATAGACCGTTAGAATTTGGATATTTGATTTTTCTAGGGGTTATGGTAGAAATAATTTTGTATTGTAAAAATAAAGTGTTATTATTTATCCCTAACATGTTGAAAATTTCTCGGAAACGGGTTTATGTTATTGTTTTGAAAAAAACGGTGAAATCATTAAAAAGTATATGAAAAAAATGGTGAAATCATTAAAAATATATATATATAGGTTATTTCCTATAACTCTAACATGATCAAAGGGGAACCACTCTTGACTGATAAATTATTCATCTATTTTCCCATTAAACTAACCCTAAACCCTAACCCTAATCCTGTCTTCTTTTTTCCTAGTAGATCAATAAATAATGAATAATTTATCAGTCAAGAGTGGTTCCCCTTAGATCATGTTAGACTCATAGGAAATAATATATATATATATATATATATATATGTATATATATATATCAATGTGTATGGTTGGCACTATTATACTTGTAAGAAGCGGTAGTAATCCAACGTATACAGTGTTATTAAAGAGTGCTCAATATCTGTGATAGAGCGTCAATAGATAAATAAGTGAATAAATAAAAGGTTTAGCTTTTTTTCATTATCATTGAAACAATTTTGCTACCATTTGGTTTCTTGCTCTGTGGAAGTCTTCAGGCAACGAAATTGTTTTTGAAAATGAAGACTGCCACAGAGCAAGGAACCAAATGGTAGCAAAATTGTTCCAATGATAATAAATATAAGCTAAACCTTTTATTTATTCATTTATATATATATATATATATACATGAGGAAAAAATGAGTAAAGAAAAGAAATGTAGATGGATAAAAATGAATTTTATCGATATCACTTTTAATCCATATCACTTACACATGTGTTTCGGTCTGTTTATGAAAATGTATACGGATTTACGTTATTATTATTATTAAAATAATCAGATGGAGTTGAAATGATGATATAATAATAATAGGAAAAATGCATAAAATGTTCCGTACACAGATTAGTACTTTTATTTTTTTATTTTTTCTCTGATGAAGGTCGGCAAAATCTGTGTACGGAACATTTTATGCATTTTTCCTATTATTATTATCATCATCATTTCAACTCCATCTGATTATTTTAATAATAATAATAACGTAAATCCGTATACGTTTTGATAAACAGACCGAAACACATGTGTCAGTGATATCGATTAAAAGTGATATCGATAAAATTCATTTTTATCCATCTACATTTCTTTTCTTTACTCATTTTTTTCCTCATATTGTCGGATTCATTTCCCATTCTCACACATATATATATATATTAATGGATGGACTCCCTCGTCAATTTCAAAGTATGAGGGTTCATCCGATGAACAACCTACACAGTGGTTTGTTTATATTTTGCTACCATTTGGTTTCTTGCTCTGTGGCAGTCTTCAGGCAACGAAATTGTTTTTGAAAATGAAGACTGCCACAGAGCAAGGAACCAAATGGTAGCAAAATTGTTCCAATGATGATAAATATAAGCTAAACCTTTTATTTATTCATTTATATATATATATATATATATATATATATATATATATATTGTGTTGGATGATCTGCACGTTTTGGCACAGTCGATAGGAAAGAATTGATACACAAGATTTGCCACAAATCCAATCAACGACTGACCTCAGGCTTTTCAAAGTCTGAGTTTTCCTTCTCCTAGACTGGTTACCTATCCAAGGTTAAAGAGCCCAGTCTGCCCTACTATTTTACTCCATAGCTGGAGGGAGAATATATGGATCCACACCTTTCCCAAGGGTATTAGCGCTATGTGAAAGCTCCTGTATTCATAGTCTACCCTACATTCTCTGGTCAATATACAGGTTTCAGCCCTGGTCAATTCTAGCGCTTCTTCTCCAAGCAAATCCAAAATAAATTTGAGATTTTTCTTTTCAGAACTTATTGTCTATCAAAATTCAAAATTTAAAATTTCTTAATGAAATGATTGTAACTTTATAATCCTGAATGAAATGATTTAATATTTCTGAATGGAATCACCCACCTTATATAAAAAAAGGGGGTGTGTTGAGATTTTTTTGATATAAGGTGTGTGTTAAATGCCCACTCTTATTTATAGACTCGGCGATAATCATGTGACCAACTTCTTGGCCAATCACTGGCAGTATTTTGCTGCTGATATTGTTATTTATATGGCTGTTCTGATCTTAGCTACTCACAATGCTTTGTACCTTGTGGACGACGGAACATAGATTATATCACTGGACCTTTGACACAACGTAGGATTCCATAACTCAGGACTTATTCACTTACCAAAGGATTCTATAGCTCAGGACTTACTTACTTACTTACTTACGTTAAGTCATTTTCAACTAGCCAAGGATGGCGGTCAGAAACTTAACAGAACTGATCTTAGAAAATAACACATAATAGGTCTATTTTCATATTCCACTAACATCTGTCCAGTAGACTATGGTAAAAATGCTCCTGTATTCATAGTCTACCCTACATTCTCTGGTCAATATACATGCTTCCACCCTGCTCAATTCTTGCCTTCTTCTCCAAGCAAATCCAAAATAAATTGAGATTTTTCTTTTCAGAACTGATCTTAGAAAATAATAATAGGTCTATTTTCATAGGTCAATTCTAGCGCCTTCTTCTCCAAGCAAATCCAAAATAAATTTGAGATTTTTCTTTTCAGAACTGATCTTAGAAAATAATACATAATAGGTCTATTTTCATATTCCACTAACATCTGCCCGGTAGACTATGGTAAAAAAAAACATTACACCCCTGAATTCACTGTCTACCCGCTGGAATTGACCAGGTCTGGAAACGTGGATATTGACCAGAGAACGGTAGTGTAGTTATTAATTCAGTGCCAGGACAAAGGAAACAAAGCGTGGGGAATATAATGGCTTTTGTGTTTATCACATGACCACGTTGTGGTCACGTTATCTGAAAGTCCTAACTCCCGCCATCCCCGTCGCCATTGCTGCCGCTGCTGCTGATACCGCCGCTGCTGCTGATGTCTCTCCTTTGTAGCTTTTGTGTCTCTTCCTCCATTTTAACGAGATTCGTCTTAACAACTAGTTCTCAGGTCTGCAGTGTGTGTCGCCCACCCCCGCGTCCCGCTAAAGCACTGAGAAGCCTCGCATCAGCATTCTTTCCGTGTCTTCTTTTGTGTCGCCTTCCCCGTTCGCCTCCACCCCCCACTCTGTATTAGCGCCCCCCTTCGCCCTCACCCCCCAGCGCGCTGACGTGACGTTATAGACTGTTTCTCCTGTGCAAAAATCGCCCTGCCCCGAGGGTAGATTTTTGCGTGAGTATTATGCGGGCAGCAGGGGCCGTGGTGGTAGAAATGGGTGGTTCCTGGTTGGATGGATGGATGTTCCGGAGAAGAGAGACAGACAGACAGACAGAGAGTCACACAGACCGAGATAGAAAGGGACAGTGAATATGTGTGAGAGAGAGAGAGAGAGAGTGAGAGAGAGAGAGAGAGAGAGAGAGACAGTGAATATGTGTGTGAGAGAGTGTTTGTGTGGGGACAGAGAGAGAGAGAGAGAAAAGAGACAGGGAATATATGTGTGCGAGATTCTTTGTGTTGGAAGAGAGAGAGAGAGAGAGAGAGAGAGAGAGAGAGAGAGTGAATATGTGTGTGAGAGATTCTTTGTGTTGGAACAGAGAGAGAGAGAGAGAGAGAGAGAGAGAGAGAGAGAGAAAGGGACAGTGAATATGTGTGTGAGAGAGTGTTTGTGTGGGGAGACAGAGAGAGAGAGAGAGACAGTGAATATGTGTGTGAGAGAGTGTTTGTGTGGGGACAGAGAGAGAGAGAGAGAGACAGTGAATATGTGTGTGAGAGAGAGAGAGAGAGAGAGAGACAATGATATATGTGTGAGAGTCTTTGTGTGGGACAGAGAGAGAGAGAGAGATAGAGAGTGAATATGTGTGTGAGAGAGTGTTTGTGTGGGACAGAGAGAGAGAGAGAGAGAGAGAGAAAGAGACAATGAATATATGTGTGAGAGTCTTTGTGTGGGGACAGAGAGAGAGAGAGAGATAGAGAGTGAATATGTGTGTGAGAGAGTGTTTGTGTGGGGACAGAGAGAGAGAGAGAGAGAGGGGGGGACAGTGAATATGTGTGTGCGAGATTCTTTTGTGTGGGACAGAGAGAGAGAGAGAGAGGGACAGTGAATATGTGTGTGAGAGAGAGTGTTTGTGTGGAGAAGAGGAGAAAGAGAGTGTTTGTGTGGGACAGAGAGAGAGAGAGAAAGAGAGAGAGGGACAGTGAATATGTGTGAGAGAAAGTGTGTTTGTGTGGGGACAGAGATAGAAAGAGAGAGTGTTTGTGTGTGACAGAGAGATAGAGACCGAGACAGTGAATATGTGTGTAAGAGAGAGAGAGTGTGTGTGGGACAGAGAGAGAAAGAGAGGGTGTTTGTGTGGGCCAGAGAGAGAGGGGGGCAGTTGATATGTGTAAGAGAGAGTGTGTTTGTGTAGGCACAGAGAGAGAGAGAGAGAGAGAGAGAGAGAGGTGGGGGATCAAAAAAAGGAATTACAGGAATCTGAATCACTCTTAGCCTGCTGTCGAAATGGGGGGGGGGGGAGGTGAGGTTGAAATCAGTTTTGACTAACGGATTATTGATAGACAGCGAAAAATATGAGGGTCCACTTCTGGTTAAATGGCTATAAATCATCATAATCTTCAGGTCGTGCCGACAGCACAGATTCGCATAACTCTCTCTTTCTCGCCACCCGTCCCTATTCACCATCCTTCTCCTAGACTGGTTGCCATATCAAGTTTAAAGAACTCAGTCTGTCCTACTATTTACCCATTGCTGGGGGGGGGAGAATATCTTAAGTAAACATATCAAAGTAAACATATAAAATGTAATAAGTAAATTATCATACTGTGGTATATCCACTAGTATATATCTTATTATAATGGAGATTATGTAACTGTTTGTCTGTAACTGAAACTATGTCATCTTTGAGGTCACAATTTCCTGAATTATTTAAGTTATATTCTCAATGCCAAACTGAATTAGATTTGCCATAAAACTGTCAATCTTATTATAATGGAGATTGTGTGTTTTTTTGTCTGTAACCGAAACTAAATCACTATTCAAGTCACAATTCCTTAGTAATTGACGTCACATTCACCATGAATTTATCCTTATTTTAACCTCAATATTGATAAAATTGTTTTATTATTTATACTGTTAACATATCTACATACTAATAACATGCAATTGTATTTATATATACAAAATAGCGGTTTACAGTGTGAACGGGAAGGCTAATTTGCATATTGATATTAAAAATGTAATTTTAATAAATATATGCTTAGTATTATTGGTTTCTAACTGTTTGATTTTATTTTAATGAATATAAGCAAAAATCTCTTCAATTTCTTAAATGAAATCCATTAACAAGAAAAGATAACTGTCATTTATTCTTTACTTCATCTTTTAACTAAATACTTAAATTAGAAAAAATAACAATGAAGGACGAGAGTGATGGAAGAGTAAGTTTCAGTTGTTCTATTTTTGATTATACCCTCCTCTGTTTTAAATCTTTTTATCTGTATTCTTATTTAGTTTCATTAGCCTTAATTTAATACAATATTTCATTACATTAAAACTTAAATACTTGCACTCAGAGGGTGCATATATTTGCTAGTATTATTAATGCATTTAAAATACTGAAATATGTGTTATATATATCTCTAAGAAATAAAGATTTTCTAAAATATGGTGGGAATGATTTGCATAAAACAAAACTGGATTTAATAAATAAATGATTATTCACTGTTACTGATTTCTATCTATCATGTTATTCTCAAACATATTAAAACAATCCTATATATAATTTTATATTGAAATCAATTAAATTAACATTAAATTAGTGTAATTTATTATATTCCTTCTTATTTAGTTTCGTTAGTCTTTCATATTTCCGCCCTGTCGGCTGGGGCGTTAGAATGCACCGACTGCACCTCATATATGTATGTTGAAAGGAAAAATAAATAAAGGAAAGAAAATGCTGAATGGATAAAATAGATTTTATTTTACTAACACGTGTTTCAGCCAGGAGTTTATTCATGTACACAGGTATTTTATTAATATAGTAAAATTATATTAAATAGTAGGGCAGACTGGGCTTTTTAACCTTGGTTAGGCAACCGGTCTAGGAGAAGGAAAACTCTGAATTCAAACCTGTTAAACTCCGCTTAAGAAATTGACCTTGTGTCACATCCTGCTCGTGCGGAGGGGTTGGTAAATATATATATATATATATATAGAATTATAATATTTCCTTGGCCCACCTGAAATTTACTGTGGCCCATTTTGGCCATGTGGCCATAGGTTGGGAACCACTGCTCTAATTGACTGTGTGTGTGCAGACCCCAACCTCTTCCTGTATTCTAATCTTACTCAAGTGAGGAAGTAGAAGAAAAGGAACGAAAACTCATGTATAATGGTCAGTTCTGGTTCGGTCCAGTTCCTTAATTGTCCATCCGGTTAGTTTCATTTAATAAGCAAATAATGAATTATATATATATATATATATATATATATATATATATATATAATGGCAGCAAACTCGTGTTCAAGTATTGCCATTGCTTGATAAAAAAGAAAAAAAAGTTCAACAGTTCAAAGAATATAACGGTGAGCTTCAAAAAGTTCAACAATGAGCTGCATGAAAGTGGCTTTTTAGTCCTGCCAAAGTCTTGCACATCTGCCCACATTTACAGGTAATTCCAGCGAGCACAGGGTATTTTATTAGTCCATCCCGCCGATGCACAGATTGGTGACTGATCAGGCCAGCCTTGCTCATACATAGCCTTCCACACTGTGAATTCTGGGAACTTATATATGGAGGCGCGTGGTCTAATGGTTAGAGTCGTGGAAAATGGACTCGTCGACCCGAGTTCAATCCTGGACGAAGCTGTTTGAATCTCACATTGCGCTAATACCCTTGGGAAAGGTATGAATCCAATACTCCCTCCAGTTATGGGCAAATAGCAGGGCAGACTGGGCTCTTTAACCATGGCTAGGTAATCAGGCTAGGAGAAGGAAAACTCTGAATTCAAACCTGTTAAACTCCGCCTAAGAAATTGACCTTGTGTCACATCCTGCTCGTGCGGAGGGGTTGGTAAATATATATAAACCTAATGTCTTGATTTGGCTAGAATATTTACCTATTTACTTATGTATGTACCTAGACTCATATTGTGTTTTTTTTTTTTTTTTCCGACAAGAAATACCTGAAGAAGGCCGGAGGGCATATCGTCCGAAACGTTGTACAAATAACAATGTTTTTATGTTGTATAGGAAATTCCAATCTTCTACAAATTCCTGCAAAGTGTCTGTGACTCTTTGAAAGGTTAACCATTCTCTCTATTAGTGCCAGGATTTGTTTGAGGCTATCGGAAGAATGGAAGCGAACGTGTGTTTGGTGAATTTGTCATTATAGAAAAGTCACGTACCAGATTAGTGCTTTTTTGTATTGTCCTATTTATCTATACATCTATCTATACATATATAAAGGGCAGTTGTGTGTATGTATGTCCGAATGTAATCTATCATATATAAAGGGAGTTGTGTGTATGTATGTCCGAATGTAATCTATCTATACAAGGGCAGTTGTGTGTATGTATGTCCAAATGTAATCTATCTATATACATATATAAAAGGGCAGTTTGTGTGTATGTATGTCCAATGTAATCTATACATATATAAAGGGCAGTTGTGTGTATGTATGTCCAATGTAATCTATCATATATAAAGGGCAGTTGTGTGTATGTATGTCTTAATCTATACATATATAAAGGGCAGTTGTGTGTATGTATATGTAATCTATCTATACATATATAAAGGGCAGTTGTGTGTATGTATGTGTGTAATCTATACATATATAAGGGCAGTTGTGTGTATGTGTGTCCGTTAATCTATACATATATAAAGGGCAGTTGTGTGTTGTATGTAATCTATCTATACTATATAAAGGGTTGTTGTGTGTATGTATGTCCGAATGTAATCTATACATATATAAAGGGCAGTGTGTGTATGTATGTCGAATGTATCTTCTATACATATATAAAGGGTTGTTGTGTGTATGTATGTCCGAATGTAATCTATACATATATAAGGGCAGTTGTGTGTATGTATGTCCGAATGTAATCTATCTATACATAATAAGGGCAGTTGTGTGTATGTATGTCCGAATGTAATCTATACATATATAAAGGGCAGTTGTGTGTATGTATGTCCGAATGTAATCTATACATATATATATGTATCAGGGTTGTGTGTATGTATGTCCAATGTAATCTATCTATACATATATAAAGGGCAGTTGTGTGTATGTATGTCCGAATGTAATCTATCTATACATATATAAGGCCAGTTGTGTGTATGTATGTCCGAATGTAATCTATACATATATAAGGGCAGTTGTGTGTATGTATGTCCGAATGTAATCTATCTATACATATAAAAGGGTTGTTGTGTGTAGTATGTCGAATGTAATCTATACATATATAAAGGGCAGTTGTGTGTATGTATGTCCGAATGTAATCTATACATATATAAAATAGTTGTGTGTATGTATGTCCGAATGTAATCTATACATATATAAAGTTGTGTGTATGTATGTCTATTATACATATATGTATAATGTAAATCTATACATTATAAAGGGCAGTTGTGTGTATGTATGTCCGAATGTAATCTATACATATATAAAGGGCAGTTGTGTGTATGTATGTCCGAATGTAATCTATACATATATAAGGGCAGTTGTGTGTATGTATGTCCGAATGTAATCTATCTATACATATATAAAGGCAGTTGTGTGTATGTATGTCCGAATGTAATCTATATACATATATAAAGGGCAGTTGTGTGTATGTATGTCCGAATGTAATCTATACATATATAAAGGGCAGTTGTGTGTATGTATGTCCGAATGTAATCTATACATATATAAGGGTGTTGTGTGTATGTCCAAATGTAATCTATACATATATAAAGGGCAGTTGTGTGTATGTATGTCGAATGTAATCTATACATTATAAAGGGCAGTTGTGTGTATGTATGTCCGAATGTAATCTATACATATATAAAGGGCAGTTGTGTATGTATGTCCGAATGTAATCTATAATATATAAAGGCATTGTGTGTATTATGTCCGTCTATCATACATATATAAGGGGCAAGTTGTGTGTATGTATGTCCGTCTATCAATACATATATAAAGGGCAGTTGTGTGTATGTATGTATCTATCTATACATATTAAGGGCAGTTGTTGTGTATGTATGTCCAATGTATCTATACATATATAAAGGCAGTTGTGTGTATGTATTCCGTCTATCTATACATATATAAAGGGCAGTTGTGTGTGTATGTCCGTCTATCTATACATATATAAAGGGCAGTTGTGTATGTATGTCCGATGTAATCTATCTATACATATATAAAGGGCAGTTGTGTGTATGTATGTCCGTCTATCTATACATATATAAAGGGCAGTTGTGTGTATGTATGTCCGTCTATCTTTACATATATAAAGTGCAGTTGTGTGTATGTATGTCCGAATGTAATCTATACATATATAAGGCAGTTGTGTGTATGTATGTCCGTCTATCTATACATATATAAAGGGCAGTTGTGTGTATGTATGTCCGTCTATCTATACATATATAAAGGCAGTTGTGTGTATGTATGTCCATCTATCTATACATATATAAAGGCAGTTGTGTGTATGTATGTCCATCATCTATACATATATAAAGGGCAGTTGTGCGTATGTATGTCCGTATGTAGATCTATACATATATAAGGGCAGTTGTGTGTATGTATGTCGTATATGGGCAGTTGTGTTATGTCCGTATATCCGTCTATCTATACATATATAAGGGGCAGTTGTGTGTATGTATGTTGTCTATCTATACATATATAAAGGGCAGTTGTGTGTATGTATGTCCATCTATCTATACATATATAAAGGGCAGTTTGTTGTATGTTGTCCGTCTATCTATACATATAAAAGGGCAGTTGTGTGTATGTACTTCCGTCTATCTATACATATATAAAGGGCAGTTGTGTGTGTATGTCTGTCTATCTTACATATTAGGGCAGTTGTGTGAATCTGTATGTCCGATGAAACTTTGAAACAAAACATTAACAACAAAGTAAATATATATACACATAAATATCACCCGGCTTGGATTTTGAGCAAAATGATAGAGATTTGATTTATATTCGTGAAGATAATTAAAAAGTAAATTTAAATGATAACAGTATAGATTTTTTTTCATTTAATTTTTTAGATAGTAGTCAATAATTTTTTTTTTCAGAATAGCTGGATCAACGCAAGGTCTTTTTTTTTTACATAGGGATTTAATGGGGCATCCTGTGAGGATACAACTGTGATTCAGAAAAATGGATCTGCGTGACTGACTTTTTTGCTACCCCTCTCTACCCAGGCGAAGCTGGGTAGCCGCTTCTAGTACATATATAAAGGACTGTTGGTTGGTATGTCTGGGGAAAACTATGAAATACAACATTAACGAAAAGTAAATATATATACACATCCACTATCACCAGATCTTGCTTTATGACCAAAAATAATGAAGATTTGATTTATATTCATGAAGAAATTTAAAAAAATGAAATTTACATAGTAACAGCATGGACTTTTTTTTAAATTTAATATTTTAAATAGGAGACATTAATTTTTCTTTTCACAGTGTCTGTGCAATTTTTTTATACCCCACCAAGTTGGATCAACACAGGGTCTTTTTTATGTAGAGATTTCAATGGGGCATCCTGCGATGATCTAACCCACGATTCACTAATAATAGATGAACAAGATAAAATTTTTTGCACACGGGGATTCAGCAAAGGCGATGCCGGGTAGCCGCCTCTAGTTTGTTTGTTTGGTTGGGTTTTACGGCAAGTCAACCCCTTGGGTTATTTTATGACAAATACTTCTATTGGTAAAAAAAAATGTTTAATGCTAATAAAGTTTTGAAATAATTTCATTTTTAATGGATAATACAATTTTGTTTATAAACTCATGTTTTCTATTTAACCCATAGATGGGACCCTAACAGGTACTACCACTCCAGGTCAGAGTGGAATAGGGAGCAATTGTGATGAAGGGGTGCTCCACATTTCCCAAACCTCCAAACTGGAACCCTCACCATCAGATAGAGTTTAACGTTATTCCCAGGACATGTAGACCCTCAGTCATCACTTCTAGCCCTCATATGATAAAAAGGGGTTGGAGCTTGCCATAAGGGCAATAAGGTTGGGCAATCATATAGGTGCTAGGGCTTGACGTGACCATCCGATTGATCGGAAGGGGTCTCTCCGACCGCCCGTCTAGCCCAAGATAGGGCCAAAGTGGAGTATTGCAAGTCATGAACTGCTCATCCACCTGAGTTCTATCCTTAAGCATCACGGGTCGCCACCACAGCCAACAGGTGCCCAATTGGGGGAGTCTTACCCTCTGCAGAGGTGTATTCTAACGCTCCAGCCGACAGGGCGGAGAGTCATCAAAGTTTGATTGGAAGTGGACAAAAATGAAAAATAATTTTGTGAAATATGACCCGAGAAAATTGCAGTGGCACGATGATGGTAGTAGGTTGATGTTTGTTTTGGGGTATCAGCAAGTCAACTCGTTTGCTCGGAGTTAATTCTGAGACATCTTTTCTTCGATTGAAAGTTTAGTGCCTGTGATCGTGTAGTGTCGCCTCGGAGTGGAGATGGATGTGAGTGTTTGTTGATTTTTTTGTCTGTGTTTATATTTACAAATAGGCTCTGATTTTGATAATCCATTTTGGCGTTTAAGTGTGGACGTAGTTTTAAGCCAATGATTTGTCCAATCGAACTCTGACAAATGTATAATATTTTTGGCTGACTTCTGATTTATGTCGGAAAATTAAAACGGAAGTTTTTTGGTGCTACCCAATGACAGTTTAACTACAGTCTATGAATTAACATTTTGCAAATTGGGTTACGGTTTTAGGGGATTAAGGTTGTTTTTAATTATGTATTGCTTTAAAAAATTAACAACAAAAAACCCAATACTATACATTTAATTAACCATTGAAATTAATTTTTGAATCTATTATTGAGACAGTTGTTTGTGTTTAGTATTGCAATGTATATTTCAATTAATTTTAGTTTACAAAATATTTTTTTCAACATTAATGTATAGTAATTTGGGTTAATTTGTTTTTTTTGTTGTTGTTGTTGTTGTTTTAACATACGTAATTAAAAACAACCTTAATCCCCTAAAACTGTTAACCAAATTCGCAAAACGTTAATTCATAGACTTTTCCGTTTTAATTTTCCGACCTAAATCAGAAGTCAGTCATATTTTTTAATCTCTTTTCCTTAAGTTTGGAAAAAAAGAACCGTGTTTGTTTTATCTTTATTTGGATATTTAAGACTTTAAGGTCCATTGCTTGGCCTTATAGCAGAAGCGCTTATCTGGTGGAATCCTTGATAAAGAGTCGGTCCACAATGTGAATCCTTTGGTTATTAAAGTGTCCTGAGATACTGGTAATCGTATAAGTCCTTCGTGAGTATTGGTAAAGATCCCAGCAATCCAATGTGCGTCCTCAAAATGTGTATTTGATGTGTGACCAGCATTGGGGTGGGTTAAGTATCTTATCAGGCTGTAGTACTGCCAGTGATTGGTTAGAAGAGTCAATCACATGACCTTGGCCAGTCTATAAGTATAGGCGGGATCTAGCACCACACCTTATATACTAGAATAACTGAACAGATATAAAATATAGGATTTCATCCTATATGTCTGAATGATAGGCATGCAAAAACAACGGAGAAATGAGATCTTAAAAGTTCTTCAACAGTCTATTTTACAGGAACTGGCTAAATAGCCTTTCCTAAGGTAACTAACTTTCAATAGATGGAGTTGTTAAGAAAGACAATGTATATAGGATAAAATCCTATATTTTATATCTAAAAGGATCAACAAAACAAACATACAACAATTCTTTTTTCCAAATTTAAGGAAAAGAGATTTTAAAATAGTTATACAATTGTCAGAGTTCTATTGTACAAATCATTGGTGCTTTCACTAACGTCTGCGCCAGTGCCA
>CM042182.1:14131128-14161128 GCA_023376005.1 Doryteuthis pealeii
GTATGTATTGTCAAAGTAATCTTATACATATAATCAAGGGCAGTTGTGTGTATTGTATGTCAAATTAATATATAACTATATTAAAGGCATTGTGTGTATGTATGTCCAAATGTATCTATACATTATATAAGGCAGTTGTTGTGTATGTTATGTCCAAATTTAATCTATAATTATATAAAGTGCAGTTGTGTGTAATGTATGTCCAAATGTAATCTATTACTTATAAAGGGCAGTTGTGTGTATGTAGTCCGAAATGTAATGTATACATATTATTAAAGGAGTTGTGTGTATGTAATGTCCGGAATGTATCTATCTATCATATATAAAGGGCAGTTGTGTTATGTTATGTCCGAATCTATCTATACATATATAAAGGGCAGTTGTGTGTATGTATGTCGAATGTAATCTAATACATTATATAAAGGGCAGTTGTGTGTATGTGTGTCCGTCTATCATATACTAATAATAAAAGGCAGTTGTGTGTATGTATGTCCGAATGTACTATCTATACATATATAAAAGGTTGTTGTGTGTATGTTATGTCCGATGTAATCTATACATATATAAAGGGCAGTTGTGTTATGTATTCCGAATGTAATCTATCTATACAATATATAAGGGTGTGTGTGTATGTATGTCGAATGTAATCTATCTATACATATATAAAGGCAGTTGTGTGTATGTATGTCGAATGTAATCTATCTTATACATAATATAAGGGTTGTTGTGTGTAGTATGTCCGAATGTAATCTATACATATATAAAGGCAGTTGTGTGTATGTATGTCCGAATGTATCTATCTATACATATAGAAAGGGCAGTTGTGTGTATGTATGTCGAATGTAATCTATACATATATAAAGGGCAGTTGTGTGTATGTATGTCCGAATGTAATCTATCTATACATATATAAAGGGCAGTGTGTGTATGTATGTCCGATGTAATCTAATTAACATATATTAAAGCATGTTGTGTGTATGTATGTCGAATGTAATCTATACATATATATAAAGGGCAGTTGTGTGTATGTATGTCCGAATGTAATCTATCTATACATATATAAAGGGCTTTGTGTGTATGTATGTCGAATGTAATCTATACTATGTAATCATACATATATAAAATGTGCTTGTGTTGTAGTATGTCGAATGTATCTATACATATATAAAGGGCAGTTGTGTGTATGTATGTCCAAATAAATCTATCTATTACATATTTAAAGGGCAGTTTGTGTGTATGTAGTCCATGTAATCTATATACATATATAAAGGGGTTGTGTGTATGTATGTCCGAATGTAATCTATAATATATAAGGGCAGTTGTGGTATGTATGTCCGAATGTAATCTATCTATACATATATAAAGGGCAGTGGTGTATGTATGTCCGAATGTAATCTATCTATACATATATAAAGGCAGTTGTGTGTATGTATGTCGAAGTAATCTATCTAACATATAAAGGGCAGTTGTGTGTATGTATGTCCGAATGTAATCTATACATATATAAAGGGCAGTTTGTGTATGTATGTCCGAATGTAATCTATACATATATAAAGGTAGTTGTGTGTATGTCCAAATGTAATCTATACATATATAAAGGCAGTTGTGTGTATGTATGTCCGAATGTAATCTATACATATATAAAGGCAGTTGTGTGTATGTATGTCAATGTAAATCATACATATATAAAGGCAGTGTGTATGTATGTCCGAATGTAATCTATACATATAAAGGCAGTTGTGTGTGTATGTCCGTCTATTATACATATATAAAGGGCAGTTTGTGTGTATGTATGTCCGTCTATCAATACATTATATAAAGGGCAGTTGTGTATGTATGTCCATCTATCTATACATTATATAAAGGCAGTTGTGTGTATTATGTCCGAATGTATCTATACATATATAAAGGGCAGTTGTGTGTATGTACTTCCGTCTATCTATACATTATATAAAGGGCAGTTGTGTGTATGTCCGTCTATCTTATACATATATATAAAGGCAGTGTGTGTATGTATGTCCGGATGTAATCTATCTATACATATATAAAGGGCAGTTGTGGTATGTATGTCGTCTATACAATATAAAGCAGTTGTGTGTATGGGCAGTTGTGTATGTATGTCCGAATGTAACTATACATATATAAAGGAAGTTGTGTATGTATGTCCGTCTAACATATATAAAGGGCAGTTGGTGTATGTATGTCTCTATCTATACATATATAAAGGGCAGTTGTGTGTATGTATGTCCCTATCTATCTAACATATAATAAAGGGCGTGTTGTGTATGTATGTCCATCTATCTATAATATATAAAAGGCGTTTGTGTATGTATGTCCGTCTATCATATACATTTAAGAGGGCAGTGTGTGTATGTATGTCCGTCTATCTATACATATATAAAGGGCAGTTGTGTGTATGTATTCTATACATATATAAAGGGCAGTTGTGTGTATGTATGTCCGTTATCTATATGTATATAAAGGGCATTGGTTATGTATATATCTATACATATATAAAGGGCAGTTTGTGATGTATGTCTATCTATACATATATAAAGGGCAGTTGTGTGTATGTATGTCCATCTATCTATACATATATTAAAGGGCAGTTGTGTGTATGTATGTCCGTCTATCTATACATATATAAAGGGCAGTTGTGTGTATGTACTTCCGTCTATCTATACATATATAAAGGGCAGTTGTGTGTGTATGTCTGTCTATCTATACATATATAAAGGGCAGTTGTGTGAATCTGTATGTCCGGATGAAACTTTGAAAACAAAACAATTAACAACAAAGTAAATATATATACACATTAAATATCACCACGGCTTGGATTTTGAGCAAAAATGATAGAGATTTGATTTATATTCGTGAAGATAATTAAAAAGTAAAATTTAAATGATAACAGTATAGATTTTTTTTTCATTTAATATTTTAGATAGTAGTCAATAATTTTTTTTTTCAGAATAGCTGGATCAACGCAAGGTCTTTTTTTTTTTACATAGGGATTTTAATGGGGCATCCTGTGAGGATACAACTTGTGATTCAGAAATAATGGATCTGCGTGACTGACTTTTTTGCTACCCCTCTCTACCCAGGCGAAGCTGGGTAGCCGCTTCTAGTACATATATAAAGGACTGTTGGTTGGTATGTCTGGGGAAAACTATGAAAATACAACAATTAACGACAAAGTAAATATATATATACACATCCACTATCACCAGATCTTGCTTTATGACCAAAAATAATGAAGATTTTTGATTTATATTCATGAAGAAAATTAAAAAATGAAATTTACATAGTAACAGCATGGACTTTTTTTTAAATTTAATATTTTAAATAGGAGACATTAATTTTTCTTTTCACAGTGTCTGTGCAATTTTTTTATACCCCACCAAGTTGGATCAACACAGGGTCTTTTTTATGTAGAGATTTCAATGGGGCATCCTGCGATGATCTAACCCACGATTCACTAATAATAGATGAACAAGATAAAATTTTTTGCACACGGGGATTCAGCAAAGGCGATGCCGGGTAGCCGCCTCTAGTTTGTTTGTTTGGTTGGGTTTTACGGCAAGTCAACCCCTTGGGTTATTTTATGACAAATACTTCTATTGGTAAAAAAAAATGTTTAATGCTAATAAAGTTTTGAAATAATTTCATTTTTAATGGATAATACAATTTTGTTTATAAACTCATGTTTTCTATTTAACCCATAGATGGGACCCTAACAGGTACTACCACTCCGGTCAGAGTGGAATAGGGAGCAATTGTGATGAAGGGGTGCTCCACATTTCCCAAACCTCCAAAACTGGAACCTCACCATCAGATAGAGTTTAACGTTATTCCCAGGACATGTAGACCCTCAGTCATCACCTTCTAGCCCTCATATGATAAAAAGGGGTTGGAGCTTGCCATAAGGGCAATAAGGTTGGGGCAATCATATAGGTGCTAGGGCTTGACGTGACCATCCGATTGATCGGAAGGGGTCTCTCCGACCGCCCGTCTAGCCCAAGATAGGGCCAAAGTGGAGTATTGCAAGTCATGAACTGCTCATCCACCTGAGTTCTATCCTTAAGCATCACGGGTCGCCACCCACAGCCAACAGGTGGCCCAATTGGGGGAGTCTTACCCCTCTGCAGAGGTGTATTCTAACGCTCCAGCCGACAGGGCGGAGAGTCATCAAAGTTTGATTGGAAGTGGACAAAAATGAAAAATAAAGTTTTGTGAAATATGACCCGAGAAAATTGCAGTGGCACGATGATGGTAGTAGGTTGATGTTTGTTTTTGGTATCAGCAAGTCAACTCGTTTGCTCGGAGTTAATTCTGAGACATCTGTTTCTTCGATTGAAAGTTTAGTGCCTGTGATCGTGTAGTGTCGCCTCGGAGTGGAGATGGAATGTGAGTGTTTGTTGATTTTTTTGTCTGTGTTTATATTTACAAATAGGCTCTGATTTTGATAATCCATTTTGGCGCTTAAGTGTGGACGTAGTTTTAAGCACAATGATTTGTCCAATCGAACTCTGACAAATGTATAAATATTTTTGGCTGACTTCTGATTTATGTCGGAAAATTAAAACGGAAAGTTTTTTGGTGCTACCAATGACAGTTTAACTACAGTCTATGAATTAACATTTTGCAAATTGGGTTACGGTTTTAGGGGATTAAGGTTGTTTTTAATTATGTATTGCTTTAAAAAATTAAACAACAAAAAACCCAAATTACTATACATTTAATTAACCATTGAAATTAATTATTGAATCTATTATTGAGACAGTTGTTTGTGTTAGTATTGCAATGTATAATTTCAATTAATTTTAGTTTACAAAAATATTTTTCAACATTAAATGTATAGTAATTTGGGTTAATTTGTTTTTTTTGTTGTTGTTGTTGTTGTTTTAAACAATACGTAATTAAAAACAACCTTAATCCCCTAAAACTGTAACCAAATTCGCAAAACGTTAATTCATAGACTTTCCGTTTTAATTTTCCGACCTAAATCAGAAGTCAGTCATATTTTTTAATCTCTTTTCCTTAAGTTTGGAAAAAAAGAACCGTGTTTGTGTTTATCTTTATTTGGATATTGTTAAGACTTTAAGGTCCATTGCTTGGCCTTATAGCAGAAGCGCTTATCTGGTGGAATCCTTGATAAAGAGTCGGTCCACAATGTGAATCCTTTGGTTATTAAAGTGTCCTGAGATACTGGTAATCGTATAAGTCCTTCGTGAGTATTGGTAAAGATCCCAGCAATCCAATGTGCGTCCTCCAAAAATGTGTATTTGATGTGTGACCAGCATTGGGGGTGGGTTAAGTATCTTATCAGGCCTGTAGTACTGCCAGTGATTGGTTAGAAGAGTCAATCACATGACCTTGGCCAGTCTATAAGTATAGGCGGGGATCTAGCACACACCTTATATACTAGAATAACTGAACAGATATAAAATATAGGATTTCATCCTATATGTCTGAATGATAGGCATGCAAAAACAACGGAGAAATGAGATCTTAAAAAGTTCTTCAACAGTCTATTTTACAGGAACTGGCTAAATAGCCTTTTCCTAGGTACTAAACTTTCAATAGATGGAGTTGTTAAAGAAAGACAAATGTATATAGGATAAAATCCTATATTTTATATCTAAATAAGGATCAACAAAACAAAAAACATACAAACAATTCTTTTTCCAAATTTAAGGAAAAGAGATTTTAAAAATAGTTATACAATTGTCAGAGTTCTATTGTACAAATCATGGTGCTTTCAACTACGTCTGCGCCTTAGTGCCAAAATAGAATATCGAGATCGGAGCCACCTAAGAATTATAAAACACAGGAAAAAAAAATCAACACTCACATTCCATCTCCGCTCCGAGACGACACTACACGATCGCAGGCACTAAACTTTCAATCGAAGAAACAGATGTTGTTGCAATATGACTTGTGTGAGCTAGAACTGCTAATGGAAGGAGGAGGAATAAATAACAAAGGCTTAAAAAATAGTGATGACCCAAAAGAGGAGAGCGATGGTTTTGACCGTAGCGTGACCCCGAACGAAGAATTGAGGGCAAGCGGAAGTCGGGTGTTGACCGGAAGTCGGGTGTTGACCGAAGTCACGTGGTGACGTGGGGAAGGAAGAAAGGCTTCGTCCTCTTTTGCCGGCGTCCGTCGTGGGGGACAGACCTGATGAGAGCCCAGTAATCTAGTAGTGTTCTCTCTCTCGTTCTCTCTGCCTCTCTTCCTCCCTGGTAGAAGCCACTAGACGAGCACGTTAATAAAGGCTGGGAGTTGTGACGACATGTTTTTCGGGTTATGATTTTTTATCGGAGTTTTAGTACCAAGAAAGAAAAAAGGGACTACGGTGCATGTATCGTTTTAGTACCGTGAGTATTACAACGTAACAATGTCTCAGAATTAACTCCGAGCAAACGAGTTGACTTGCTGATACCAAAAACAAACATCAACTTACTACCATCATCGTGCCACTGCAATTAACATCATCAATCCATTTTCTCAGGTCGTTTTAATTCTCCGACCTAAATCAGAAGTCAGCCATATTTTTTTAATCTCTTTTCCTTAAGTTTGGAAAAAATGAATTGTGTTTGTGTTTATCTTTATTTAGACTAGCAAATATATGCACCCTCCGGGTGCAAGTATTTAAATTTTAATGTAATAAAATATTGTATTAAATTAGAAAGGCTAATGAAACTAAATAAGAATACAGATAAAAAGATTTGAAACAGAGGGAGTATAATAAATGATTTGAAACAGAGGGAGTATAATAAAAAATGGAACAACTGAAACTTACTCTTCCATCACTCTCGTCTTTCATTGTTATTTTTTCTAATTTAAGTATTTAGTTATAAGAGGAAGTAAAGAATAAAATGACAGTTATTTTATCTTGTTAATGGATTTCATTTAAGATTCATTGAAGAGATTTTTGCTTATATTCATTAAAATAAAACCAAACAGTTAGAAATCAATAATACTAAGCACATATTTATTAAATTCGATTTTTTAATATCAATATGCAAATTAGCCTTCCCGTTCACAATGTAAACCGCTATTTTCTTGTATATATAAATATAATTGCATGTTGTCAGTATGTAGACATAGTTAACAGTATTAATAATGTAAGACAATTTTATTAATAATTGAGGTTTAGATAAAAATAAAATCATGGAGAATGTGATGTCAATGTAGCAATATGACCTTTGTGAGCTAGAACTGCTAATGGAAGGGGGAGGAATAAATAACAAAGGCTTAAAAAATAGTGATGACCCAAAAGAGGAGAGCGATGGTTTTGACCGTAGCGTGACCCCGAACGAAGAATTGAGGGGCAAGCGGAAGTCACGTGGTGACGTGGGGGAAGGAAGAAAGGCTTCGTCCTCTTTTTGCCGGCGTCCGTCGTGGGGGACAGACCTGATGAGAGCCCAGTAATCTAGTAGTGTTCTCTCTCTCTCGTTCTCTCTGCCTCTCTTCCTCCCTGGTAGAAGCCACTAGACGAGCACGTTAATAAAGGCTGGGAGTTGTGACGACATGTTTTTCGGATTTTGATTTTTTATCGGAGTTTTAGTACCAAGAAAGAAAAAAGGGACTACGGTGCATGTATCGTTTTAGTACCGTGAGTATTACAACGTAACAATGTCTCAGAATTAACTCCGAGCAAACGAGTTGACTTGCTGATACCAAAAACAAACATCAACTTACTACCATCATCGTGCCACTGCAATTAACATCATCAATCCATTTTCTCAGGTCGTTTTAATTCTCCGACCTAAATCAGAAGTCAGCCATATTTTTTTAATCCCTTTTCCTTAAGTTTGGAAAAAATGAATCGTGTTTGTGTTTATCTTTATTTAGACTAGCAAATATATGCACCCTCCAGGTGCAAGTATTTAAATTTTAATGTAATAAAATATTGTATTAAATTAGAAAGGCTAATGAAACTAAATAAGAATACAGATAAAAAGATTTGAAACAGAGGGAGTATAATAAATGATTTGAAACAGAGGGAGTATAATAAAAAATGGAACAACTGAAACTTACTCTTCCATCACTCTCGTCTTTCATTGTTATTTTTTCTAATTTAAGTATTTAGTTATAAGAGAAAGTAAAGAATAAAATGACAGTTATTTTATCTTGTTAATGGATTTCATTTAAGATTCATTGAAGAGATTTTTGCTTATATTGATTAAAATAAAACCAAACAGTTAGAAATCAATAATACTAAGCACATATTTATTAAATTCGATTTTTTAATATCAATATGCAAATTAGCCTTCCCGTTCACACTGTAAACCGCTATTTTCTTGTATATATAAATATAATTGCATGTTGTCAGTATGTAGACATAGTTAACAGTATTAATAATGTAAGACAATTTTATTAATAATTGAGGTTTAGATAAAAATAAAATCATGGAGAATGTGATGTCAATAACTAAGAGAATTGTGACTTGAGTAGGAATATAGTTTCGATTACAGACAGAAAAACACACAATCTCCATTATAATAAGATATAAAATATTTTATCCTATATGTCTGAATGATAGGCATGCAAAAACAATAGAGTCATTTTTTGAATGAGATCTTCAACAGTCTATTTTACAGGAACTGGCTAAATAGCCTTTTCCTAATTTTTTTTTCTTTTCATAAAGTCATCAGGGTGACCTAAAGTCGGTATCAGCCAGACTAGCACTAGACCAAGGAGATTGTTTTGACGTCGAGGTGGAGTGCCATACCTAACATCAGCTCATCACTTTACCACACAGATCCCTGTGCTACTCATATGCTAGGGATACCCATTTTTTCGTCTGCTTTTCATTTAAAAAACAATTTAAAGCGATTACACTGGTTTACAAATAAATTGAGGCAAGCACAAAAATAGCTGTTTTAACCTAATAAAAACGAATTTCAAATCTGAATTCAGCACGAATTCAGATTTGAAATTTGTTTTTACTCATCACCTCTAGTTTTTTAGGTATGCATACTGTACATTTTGTACACATACTGTACATAAAGGCGTATATGCATTCAGGGTTAATTTCTAATATTGTGTGACTTATGTCTTCTTTTTTAGTTATTATGCAATAAATGTAAGTGATAACATTACATTATATATATATAGCTATATATCAAGACGGATTTTGGCAGTTAAGCGTAGCCAACACGTCTCAATCAACAGCCAGTAGTGCACTGGCAGTCAGCGTAAGAGACTGTCGTCCCTCGCACCGCAGGAGGAAGGTGTCCCTCGACAATTGTGTTACACAATCTTTTGGGTATATATTTGCATTACAATTTCCAACGACGCACATTTTATTGCCTTACATATGATTTAATTTTATTTTGTTGAATGCTCTTGCGTGACATCCCAGAGGCAAAATACAGCAGATCATCTAAGAAAACACACTTCTAACTGTCTGCGTAGTATGAATTGTGTACATTGTGTCATCCAAGTATATTTATTCCGTCAATGTTCTTCATCTATCCTGTTTTATCAGTAATAAGCTGCTGCAACTGTTGAAATAAGCACGTATATACTCTGTATATACTAAAATGAGACTGTTTAAAAGACAGAAAACTAGAGGTAATAGAGCAAAACTGTTCATAAATTTGAATTCAGCACACCCAAATTAGTAAAAAAAAAACACCTATTCACATTCTTGCCTCAGACAAAAAATATTTTTTTGTAAACCAGTGTTATTTAAGCTCAAATTTTTGTCTAAGTTGAAAAGTAGTGTAATAAACAGGGTTAGTATGAAGTGTTTTTGTTTGTTTGTTTGTTTTGTTTTACGGTATATCAACCTCAGTGGGTCATTTAATGCCGATAAAGTTTTGAAATAAATCAATTCTTAATGGATAATACAATTTTGTTTATAAACTCATGTTTTCTATTTAACCCATAGATGGGACCCTAACAGGTACTACCACTCCGGGTCAGAGTGGACCAGAGAGCAATGGTGATAAAGGGGTGCTCCACATTCCCCAAACCTCCAAAACTGGAACCTCACCATCAGATAGAGTTTAACATCATTCCCAGGACATGTAGACCCGCAGCCACCGCCTTCTAGCACCCATATGATAAAAAAGGGTTTGGGGCTTGCCATAAGGGCAATAGGGTTGGGAAAATCATATAGGTGCTAGGGCTTGACGTGACCAGCCGATTGATCGGAGGGGGCCTCTCCGACCGCCCGTCTAGCCCAAGATAGTGCCAAAATGGAGTATTGCAAGTCATGAACTGCTCATACAGCTGGGCTCTATCCTTAAGCATCACGGGTTGCCACCCACGGCCAACAGGTGGCCCCATTGGGGGAGTCTTACCCCTCTGCAGAGGTGCAGTGCATTCTAACACCCCAGCCGACAGGGCGGGTATGAAGTGTTGTGGTGGCAAGGAAAAAACAAACACAGATTCAAGTTTAACAATTGTATTAGCAAAACCCAAAAGGTTATACAGTTGAAAATGGTTTTTAAAGGAGAAAGTCTGATATTGGTGATAGTCAGTTGTGACGGTGATAGCAAAGTCAGTGGAATGTCCGGTGGCCGAGTCAGTTGTAGTGGAGGTGGTGATGTGGGTCTGATGCTGGTTTGGTAAAAGTTGTAAGGTTGATAGCTGGCGAATTGAGTTGATAGGCGTCCATTTTGGTAAATTGATGATAAAGAAATTGAGTAAATGTTCGCCCCTTTAAGATTCACCGGTTGGTCATCAGTGGAGGGTGAGGTGAGACATGACTGTTTGGTAGCGTGAGTAGGTGAGTATAGAAGGGGGGAAAATATATGGGGCGAAATAGACCTTCAAATCAACAAGCTCCCACCGAGGGGGAACCAAAAACAAGCGAGTTCTCCATCTTCTCACAAGCCAGACCCTCTGTTGGTCAGCATATTCTTCGTCTAGCAGCTGGAAAATCCGTTGTAGTTGAAATAATCTTTAGCAGTTCAAAATCACATTTCCTATTTAGTTTTGTTTCTGTTAGACTAAAATCCATTTCTTTACAGAAAAGCGCTTCGTCATCGACTGCTGCTGACTGCCCAGCACTCGACTCACTTGTTATTTTATGGGCATATTAACCAAACATCCGGGCACATCAGTCGAACCTTGCGTCCGTCCAGTGCCCAAAACGCATTTGTTTTTGCATGCGGGAGGACGCGAGTTTGATCCCGGCAGGCAAGACAATGTCTTGCTCTTTTTCCTTTCTCGTTCTCTGTCACAGTGAGACATGTACGTTTCGTTTTGCGAGGTCGGCCCTTGTTGATGTTCTCAGTTGCTGTCGCCAGGGTATCTCTGCTGTCGGCTCTTCAAAGCTGACTTATATAGTTTGTCGTGATCCAAAATCGGATCAACTCAGACCTTATTTTTTTTTATTTCTGCCGGGAATGATTTCGATTGGATGAAAATGTGAATTTTATTTATAATATTATTTTTTATTGTTTAGGAATTCTTGTTTTCCAGCCGGAAGTTCTGCTGGAGCCTATGCGTAGAACCATGTTATTTTGGTCACTTTGAGTTAACTTCCATTTGGCGTCAGCAACTTATGTTTTGTTTTGTTGACGAGTGTATGTATCTCTTTATTGCAGTATGTGAGCGAATTGAATTGATGAATTTAGTGGATTGAGAGATATCTATATTAGTGTATATAACAGTAGTAACATCATTAAAATAAGCAAAATGCAATTTATTTTTAATACATTTAAAATGATTTCTTCAGACAATTTTGATCAAATATGGCTGTAAACGCTGTTTAAAGATGGCGTAAAATCCATGTTTACAAAATAAATTTAACACTCTGGATTGAAAATTTTTTACTAAAAATCAGGGAATTATTCGATTTTAATGAAATTTTCAGTATTAATTTATCAATGAATAAATTTTATAATGCATTTTTTTATTTTGAAATTCTGCGCATAGCACCGAAAAAAAAGAAAAAAAAAATTTTTTTACAGTGTAGATATTTAATAATTAATTCATGAATTCAAAAAGTTCTGTATCCGTAACGCTGTACTCTTTCCCACAAGTTCAGTGAGTGCTTCCAAGGGAGCGCTTGTAATTTCTAAAAGAGATCCAAAATTCAACAATAAAAGTTTAGCACCCATAGAACCAAGACCTGGGATCGATTGCAAAGTTGCTAACCCAGAGATTGAGAATTTCTGGGTGTCTGTCCTTGCCTCGGCTTTTTAAAAGGGTTCGTTTCAGGTTTATTACTAGAATTTACAAGTTGGAGAAGGACCCCAGCCGCATCAACTTCATTACTGACGGGTAACAAAACCAAGCCAAGTTGAAGAACGCAAAATAATTGGAGATTGGAATAATATTGTGAACTCATCACTGTTTTTTCAACTATAACAATTATTTTTAAGGAGTTCTGTCTCCGTTGTCTGACCATTTTCTTCTTGTACGATGTACTTTTGTATACCAGTTCAGCCTCGGCGATATAAATGACTCCGACCCCGCTCGAGGGTTGAAAGTCAATATCTTCCAAATCGTCGTCATATAATAAAGTAACTTTGCCCTCTAATGTTTGGGCCAATTTGGAGTTTCTCCAGCGTAAATTAGTCAAAACGTGTCCTTTGGTAGACAAGTTTTCTTCTCGCGGAAACTTTTGTTTTGTTGGGTAAAATCATCGTCGTCAGAAGATACGTCCATAATAATAACAAATACTATTTATGTTATGTTAGGTACCACCAAAATTTATGTAAATAGGAACCAGAAGATGTTACTTACTAAGTTTAGCTGTGGCACAAGGCTAGAAGTATGTAGCACTCAGTGAGAATCGAACTCACTAACAATAGTCCACTAATAACCAGCTTGCTAACTACCGCACAACAGGAAGATATAGAAAATGAAACAGTTTTAAATTATGATACGAAACTAAGGTTATTACCTATCATTAAAATCTACCACTTAGCTACCATTTAAATAGATTTTAAATCGATAATATAACTATAAATATTAAATATATTTTTCAATCTATAATTTCATCAAGTTATTATCTGTTATTAATAATATTAATTTAATATTTAATCGGTCTAATACGAAACTATCAAGTTATACATTTTATCAAAAACAACAAAAACAACATGGCTGCCTCCACGCGTGCATGTTTGTCGTCTGCGATGGGCAGAATTTTTTGCCGGCGATGGCTTTTAAATCAGTTACCAAAGAATACAAATGGATCAATGAATTTATCTACTCAACCTATGAAATTTGTCTGGAATCGTCGAATTCGATTATTGTCCACTCTGGGTGGGGTAGGGGCGGTTGCCTTAGCAGCCACTGTAAGTCACCTTAATTCAATCAAGGCCGAAGAACCAATAGACAATAATAATAATATTGATGATGTTAAAGATATTACGGGAAAATCAAAAAGATTTCAATATAATTTTATTGCTGATGTTGTAGAGAAGGCAGCCCCTGCCGTTGTGTATATAGAAGTAGCAAACAGGTAAGTTTTTGTTTTGTTTTGTTTTGTTTGTTTTTCTTTCTTTATTCTAAATTCTTACTTATAAATTTTTTACCACTTATATGGAAAATCACAAGTAAAAATAAATAAATACCCCCCCACCTCTCGGACAAAAATAGGGTGTGGGTTTTATTGAAGTTTGATCTTTACGGGCCCCATCAATGTTCCTTTATAAAAGGCTGTACGTTCAATCGTTGTACAAACAAACAAACATACAGACAGACAGATTTGTCTTATATAAATGAGAGAGAACAGACAGGCAGACCCTTCTCTGTGTCAGGATAAATTAAATTCAAATTTAATCATTTTTTCCCACAAATACGAGCTAATTGAATTACGTTTCTTTATTTCGTTTCTTTCATTGAATTTAAAATTCAATGAATGAAAATTCTAATTTAAATTTTAAATAAAGTTGAAGAAAGGAAGAAAGTGAAGCAATAAAACAAAAAATAAATTAAACATTTTTTTAAAATTGTTTATTTTTTAAAAAATGCTATGGACAGAACACACAACTTCAAACATTTGTGAGGGAAAAATAATTAAAAATTAAAAACAAAAACAAAAACGAAAACAAACGTAATTTTTATTTATATCGTAAAAATCAGCACTTGTAATATTTTAGTTTTTTTTTCCCCTCAAATTCGAGATGATTCAATTATATTTCTTTATTTCGTTTCATTCATTAAATTTAGATAAAGTCGAAGGAAGAAAGTGAAGCAAAAAAGAAATAATAATAATAATAATAATAATAAGTTTTCAGGTTCTGTGTTCTGTCCACACACCATATTTTTTGAAAAGCATTTTTTTTAAATAAACAATTTTCAAAAAAACTTTAATTTATTTATTTATTATTATTATTATTATTATTATTATTATTATTATTATTATTATTATTATTATAAATAAATAACACCATCAAAAATAAATAAAAGTTTTTTTGAAAATTGTTTATTAAAAAATATGTTTTTCAAAAATTATGGTGTGTGGACAGAACACAGAACCTGAAAAACTTGTGAGAGGGAAAAAATAATTTAAAAAAAAACAAAACAAAACAAAAAAACTTAATTTTATATCGTCATAAATAGACATTAGTTTGGAGAAACTTCGGCTAAACTTGCAAATCAGTCGGAAAATTAAAACGGAAAGTTTTTTGGTGGTCCCCGATGACAGTTTAACTACAGTCTATGAATGAACTTTTTGCGAATTGGGTTACGGTTTAGGGTTTGGGGATTAAGGTTGTTTTTAATTACGTATTGCTTAAAAAAAAAAAAAAAAAAAACAAATTACTATATATTTAGAAGTAAAGTAAAGTCGTTGGGGCGGCCTAAAGTCGGTATCAGCCAGTCAGCGAGGGAGTCTATCAAGGCCCTCTAAGATATCAGAAGGCCTGTTCATTGGATGTGTGACGTCACAAAAGTAGGCCTTCTTCGAGCCTTCGAAATAGATATCGTTGTCAAACTCGTAAAGACAGTAAATAAACAAAACAATATGTTACGTTTCATTAAACTTTAATAACTGAAATTCGTTCATAATTTTATTTATTTCAAATTTGAAAACAATTTTTATAAATTATAACAAACATTGTTTTGATTTGCATGCTTTTTATTTTAATTTTAAAAAACCTGTAAAGGTAGCGTTGAGGTACACAAAAAAAAACACATACCGTTACATTAAACTTTAATAACAAATTCGTTGATATTATTTTTTTTTAAAAATTGAAAACAATCTTTTATAAATGATAATCAGCGTTGTTTTGATTTACATGTTTTTTTATTTTAATTTAAAAATCTGTAAACTGAATTATGAATAAATGAACAATCAATTATTAGATAAACAGATAAACAAATTACAATAAATGTAAATAAATATATTAAATATAAATTTGATAAAGTTTAGATAAATTATAATCAGCATTGTTTTGATTTGCTTTTTTTTTCAATTTTAATGATTATTCTGTAAATTTACAATGTTGTAATTATCAAGTGATTACAGGAACAACTAAATTATGAATAAAAGAACAATCAATTATTAGATAAACTGATAAACAAATTACAAGTAAATGGTGAATAAATATTGTTGATTAAATGGTAAGCTCAATTTTAAAACTGATAGTTTTTGTTCACACTCAAGCACATATTGAGATATTATACTGACTAAGTCGCCAATATTGACCAAAAAATCAGTTTGAAATTTGCCCATGCAATACTTAGTCAGTTCTAGAAATGCTTGGCGTTGTGTTAATTTGTTAATTTGCCAGTAGAAAGGAGATTGTTTTTAGCATCTGAGTGGGGCGCCACACCTACATCAGCTCCTTACTTTCCCTGTGCTACTCATACGCTGAGTTGGCGGGGACCGGTATCGAACTAGGAACCTTGTGGTTTCTATCCGAACGCTCTACCGACTGAGCTAAAACCAAGTTTAATTGAAATTATACATTGCAATACTAACACAAACAACTGAGACTAATGTGTCTACCGTTGGATCCAATAATTAATTTCAATGGTTAATCAAATGTATAGTAATTTTGTTGTTGTTAAACTGTCGTGGGGGACCACCAAAAAACTTTCCGTTTTAATTTTCCGACCGTTTTGCAAGTTCAGCCACTTCTTATATAAAACTTTTACTTCTTATATAAAATTTTTGTCCACGTCTATAGAACTCTATAGAGTTTTTTTGTGTTTGGAAAGGGTTTTTTTTTCGGCTAAACTTGCAAATCGTCGTCAAAATTGAAATTAATTTAAAAATCCGATTCGAGAGTCGGATAAAAAGATTACCCCCTCCCCCTTTTTTCTGATTTTAAGAACAATTTTCAGGTGCGAAATAAATTTAAAAAAAACCCCAAAAAAACAATTGCTGATGCAATCAAGACGTGATATTTCTTCATCATGAAAAATAAAAATATCTTATAATGGAGATGGTCTGTCTGTTTGTAACTGAAACTATGTCACCACCAACATCACAATTCCCTTAGTTTTTTTACGATTTTAGGCCACCCCAACGACTTTTTTAATATGGTGTGAATAATTTGCATACCAGTTCTAACAAAACCGATTTTGATAAATAATTACTTGGTATCATTGATTTCTAATATTGTTTTATTCTCAAATGTATTAAAAGCAATCCTATGTATAATTTTGTTATTCAAATCAATTAGAATAAAGTAAAAATAAGTGTAATCTTCATTAGTTTTTCAAATTCAATATAGTATCTACCGTATTTGATGGCATATAAGACGTGCCCCCATTTCAGCAGGTCAGATTCAGGAAAAAAAGTTTTTAGTGTATTTAAGCATATATTGTTGAAAACAGTCTAGCTGTGCTTGATTATAACAATACCAGCAATAAAATAAGGATACATGGAGTTTAAGGTAAAAGTACTGAGCGTAAGCTGGGTTAGTGAGCATCATAGAAACCATTAGCTTAGGCCTGCGGGAGGTCTCAAACTTCACCTACAATGTATAAGACGCAGGGCAATTTTTTGAGCTAAAATTTGGAGAAAAAATGCGTCCTATATGCCGTCAAATACGGTAAATAAGAACACATATAAAAAAAACACTTATTTTAATTATATTTTAATTGGTTTCTATATAAAATCATTCATAGGATTGATTCTAATACATTTTGGAAAAAAAGTGCGTCCTATATGCCGTCAAATACAGTAATTGTATTAAAACTTAAATTCTTGTGACTGGAGGGCGCCTTTTTTTTTTTGCTCATTTTTGTAATTCAAATTAGATTTAAGAAATGCTTTTTCTTCTTTTTTTAAGATAAAATTCAGACTGTTATAAAATATTAAATACAGTCCGAATGTTTGGGTGTTGTATTCGCAATAAGAGGGGTCGGTTTAGCTGAGTCGATAGAGCACCTGCCCAAGAATCGCAAGGTTCTGAGTTTGATATTGGTCCCCGTTAATTCAGCACTTAAGTAATATAGATTGAGTAACTTGATCTGTGCAGTAAAGTGGGGAGCTGAAGGTAGGTGTGGCGCTCCACCTCAGAAAAAAAAAACTCCCTGGTCTAGCGAAAAGAAGATAGATTCTCTCACTGTCCGGTTGATACCAACAATAGGCCACTCCGCCAACCTTACTTTTATTCACAGTAAGTTATTGTAAAGTAAAAGTAAAGTCGTCGGGGCGGCCTAAAGTCGGTATCAGCCAGTCAGCGAGGGAGTCTATCCCCTTTTCACTAGCGCTAGACCAAGGAGATTGTTTTGGCATCTGAGGTGGAGCGCCACACCTACCATCAGCTCCTTACTTTACCGCACAGATCCCTGTGCTACTCATACGCTGAGTTGGCGAGGACCGGAATCGAACTAGGAACCATGTGGTTTCTAGCCGAACGCTCTACTGACTGAGCTAACCGTACAATTGGTAAAAGGCCAGTATAGATGAGCCTCAGGGGCCGCAGGTTGGGAACATCTGATTTCGATGAAAAACAAATCTCATAATACCTTTACATATAGGCGTTTTATCACGGTGTCTAGCTAGTCTTACAGATCCACAGTCCTCGCTGGATGTCCCATACTTGTGTCACATTGTACCTGTGGTGAACAGGTTGGATAAATACCTAGTATGTACCATCATGGTGTAATGGTTAACAAGCTAGTCTTACAGATCCATTACTAATTACTACTTATTGAGGTCAGTTAGCCTACTGTTGGTTTGAATAACAGCAGCTAAGTACCACTAAAAGCAGTGTCCAAGACAGTTGGTATAAATAGGACTCAAGAATGATCCATGAATCTGGGTGATTTGGGTGATTCCATTTCTTGAGTTCTGATTGGCTGCTTGACTGCTTGATTTGAATGACATTGTGGAGTCTTATATATACTCTGTCATTTTGCAGTGGACTTTGTGGCTTTCGGGATTGTATTGAGTTACAACCGTTTGCTGCCTTGTCTTCCCAGTTCGACGGTAATTGGACTTTAATTATTCTTCACTACTGACTAGTGAATTTGATCTTTGCTGGTGTAGAAGTTAATAACTTAAATACAGTCCTTGCATGCTGCTGGCATAGTGCAGAGTGATGGTTTTCAGGGTGAATAAAGATATGGATAAGTACCCACTCTTCAGCCATCACTCTGCACTATGCCAGCAGTATGCAAAGACTGTATTTAAGTTACAGCTTGCATGCTGTTCTTGTCTGCTAAATTGACGGTAGTTAGAATCCCACTGCAATGGTGAGTATTGTATTGTTTCTATGATATCTGAGGGATACATTCTACAGCTGGATGCACCATATTTGTGACCTTGTGTAAAGCCTTAGATTGCTTACAATACCTGCTGTAATACAAAATAATTATTATTTCACTTTAATCTATTTTGAATGTCAGTCTTTTTTAATGATTTTCATAGAATTTTTTAAAAAGCCTCTAGTCATAACTAGTTTTTGGCTACATTAAATTTCAATTGATTTAATGGTGAGAAATAGTGTAGATAACAATAAAGCTGAGGACAATAGTCCAAATAATCCAAATAATACAAATTATTAAGCCTCAGAGAAATAGTGTAGATAACAATAAAGATGAGAACAATAGTCCGAATAATACAAATAATACAAATTATTAAGCCTCGGAGAAATAGTGTAGATAGCAATAAAGATGAGGACAATAGTCCGAATAATCCAAATAATACAAATTATTAAGCCTCAGAGAAAGAGTATAGATAACAATAAAGGTGAGGACAACAGTCCGAATAATCCAAATCACATCTCAAAAATTCAGAGAAATTGTGTAGACTAGAAGTGGCTACCCGGTGTCGCCTGGGTAGAGGGGGGATTTTTTTAAAAAGTTAGTCTTGCAGATCCATTATTACTGAATTGTGAGTTGGATCCCCGCTGGGTGCCCCATTAAAATCCCTACGTAAAAAAGATGTTGCGTTGATCCAGTCACTCTTAAAATAGAAATTTATGTTTACAATATGAAATGGAAAAAATTCCATATTGTTATCATTTTAAATTTTATTTTTTTAGATATCTTCATGAATTTAAATCAAATCAACATTATTTTTGCTTAAAAACCAAGCCCTGGTGATATTTAATGTGTATATATATTTACTTTGTTATTAATTGTTTGATTTTCGAAGTTTCCTCCGGACAAACAAATTCACAAAACTGCCCTTTATGTATGTACTAGAAATCCCCACATAAATATATCACAATATACTAAGAAATTTTAGTTCAATAATTTACATTTAAAAAAAAAAACCCATAAAAATGAGGCGATTAATTCAATCAATCAACATCATATTTCAATTACCTCCTGTTACTATACAAATTTTAATTTTTAAATATCTTCCCAAATATAAATAAAATCTTGATTATTTTTGCTCAAAAACCAAGCCCTGGTGATAGTGAATGTATATTAGAGTATTCGGCTAGGAATCCCAAAGTTCCTGGTTCGATACCGGCCCTCGCCAACTCAGCGTATGAGTAGCACATGGATCTGTGCGGTAAAGTGAGGAGCTGATGGTAGGTGTGGCGCTCCACCTCAGACGCCAAAATAATCTCCTTGGTCTAGCGCTAGTGAAAAGGGGATAGACTCCCTCACTGATTGGCTGATACTGACATTAGGCCGCCCCGACGACTCTACTTATATATATATATATCTACTTTGTTGTTAATTGTTTTATTTTTGAAGTTTCCTCCAGACATACACATATACACAACTCTTTATATATGTATAGATAGATATAGAAAACAATAAAGCTGAAGTCCGAATAATCCAAATAATACTAATTATCAAGCCTTATCTCAAAAATTCAGAGAAACAGTGTAGATAACAATAAAGATGACGATATAAGGAAGGTTTAAAGTTATTAGATACTTTGCATACAAATAACTCCGACGAAGGTTAACGGACAAAACATTTAATATACACAGCACATTGGTGACAGTAGATACAACGTACATAGTAAAAGAGTACATACAAAAAGGGGTACACAAATAAAGATAAAGACACATTCATGAATGGTACATTATAACATAAAAGAGTACAGACATGAGACTAGCGATAGTCCATGCTGTGAAGACTTACAGTAATGTAAGGGGGCGGAGCCCCAACGAGAGGGTTTAGATAAAATCTACCCCATGTGGCTCGTAGTTGCTGAAACAGGAAAAGAGAGGCCGAAAGGTTTTGAACCCGGCGCTTAAATACTATGGTGCCCTAGAGGGCACCCAGCAAACTAAAGGGGCAGACAACTCCACCAGGCGAATACAAACTAACGCTACAAATACTCCCCCCTAAATTTTTAGCGGGCAAAAAATTTATAGACAAGCATGACAAACAAAAAAAAATATATTCCTTTAAGGAAAAGAACAGAGTCTCGAATGTTCAAAGTTCCAAAAACAGAGAAATAAAATTTGCACACACATATTCCCGCAAACTACAAAATAAAAGCATGAAAAAACAGGAATGTAATTTAAAATACAAACAGAAGAATTTTCATGTTAAAGTCCAGTGTGAGAAGGTTCCTGTGGTTGTTGACAATTTAAAGAAATCAACTTTCTTCCAAATTCCTGAGTTGAAATAAGGACTGCTTTTATCCTTGAGGAATAATTTTTCTCCTGGAAACAAAATGGTAGGCACAAAATGCCAAGTCAAAGTACTTTTACAGGCCATGGTGAGTCCGACTTTGGCCAGGAATTTGGTGAATTCCTGGTAAAATTAGTTAGGCACAAAATGCCAAAAAACGATGGGGATCGTTAAAAGGGTGTTTCAAAAGAAACAAATGTTAAAAGATTTTTACGAACATTATTTCAGGTTCAACTTTTAGCACAAAAAATTTTCTGTACAGGTGTACAATTTTCAAAAGTTTGAGGAAAAATATGGAGCAAATGTCTCTGTGTGGTGTGGATAAAAAACTTGAAATTCAATGTCTCTTCGTTCCATTTTTCAATGCTGACCTGGTTAAATGTCTTCTTAGACGCCAAGGTCGAGTTGAAATTTTCAAGGTCGGTACTTTGAGTCTGTGAGGCACAAATACCGTAGTCTGAAATGGACATTTTAGATGAACATCTCACTTTCTGAGGGGTAGCAAAAAAAAATTTTTCGCTGAGTAGCCTTGCGGTTGGAATCCGGGTCACATGGTGTGGCCATGTCCGTATCCTTAGTAGTAGTCGCCGCATTGAAGACGTCAGTATCCCTGGGGTGGGGGAACGTGTCAAACTGTCCTTGGCTGATGGCTGACTATTTCCTCTTGGTAAAAAAGATAATTCTTGGTGTTGAATCTTTTTTTTACATTTTTTTGAAGATATCCAGCGCTGTAAAAAATGTGTCCATAACAGTCGGAGAAAAAAGAAATAATTTCTTTGAGGGGGTCACCGTTTTTTCTTTTTTTAAAAAAGTTCATGTTGAAAGTCCCGAGTACTTTTACGACCATTTTATGGTCGACTTGGGCAAAAAGGGTAAGTGTTCATATCACTTCGGGATGTCACCAGTTATAAGGAAGGTTTAAAGTTATTAGATACTTTGCATACAAATAACTCCGACGAAGGTTAACGGACAAAACATTTAATATACACAGCACATTGGTGACAGTAGATACAACGTACATAGTAAAAGAGTACATACAAAAAGGGGTACACAAATAAAGATAAAGACACATTCATAAATGGTACATTATAACATAAAAGAGTACAGACATGAGACTAGCGATAATCCATGCTGTGAAGACTTACAGTAATGTGAGAGGGGTTAGATAAAATCTACCCCATGTGGCTCGTAGTTGCTGAAACAGGAAAAGAGAGGCCGAAAGGTTTTGAACCCGGCGCTTAAATACTATGGTGCCCTAGCAGGCACCCAGCAAACTAAAAGGGGCAGACAACTCCACCAGGCGAATACAAACTAATGCTACAACGACAATAGTCCGAATAATCTAAATAATACTAATTATCAAGCCTCATCTCAAAAAATTCAGAGAAACAGTGTAGATAACAATAAAGATGACGACAATAGTTTGAATAATCCAAATAATACTAATTATCAAGCCTCATCTAAAAAGAGAAATAGTGTAGATAACAATAAAGATGAGGACAATAGTCTGAATAATCCAAATAATACTAATTATCAAGCCTCATCTCAAAAATTCAGAGAAATAGTGTAGATAACAATAAAGATGAGGACAATAGTCCGAATAATCCAAATAATACTAATTATCAAGCCTCATCTCAAAATTTCAGAGAAATAGTGTAGATAACAGTAAAGATGAGGACAATAGTCCGAATAATACAAATAATCAAGCCTCATCTAAAAAATTCAGAGAAATAGTGTAGATAACAGTAAAGATGAGGACAATAGTCCGAATAATACAAATAATCAAGCCTCATCTAAAAAATTCAGAGAAATAGTGTAGATAACAGTAAAGATGAGGACAATAGTCCGAATAATACAAATAATCAAGCCTCATCTAAAAAATTCAGAGAAATAGTGTAGATAACAGTAAAGATGAGGACAATAGTCCGAATAATACAAATAATCAAGCCTCATCTAAAAAATTCAGAGAAATAGTGTAGATAACAATAAAGATAGTTTGAATGATACAAATTATACAAATTATTAAGCCTCATCTTAAAAATTCAGAGAAATAATTTTTTTTTTTTTCTTTTTACTTTTCTTTTTCTTTTCTTTTTTTTCTTCTTTTTTTTTTTTTTTTTTTTTTTTTTTTTTTTCAATTCCTTGTATTCCTAAGTTTATCAAAGTTTCTTCAATCCATTGTTTTGTATGTAAATTCATTTTACTGGGAACTTTGTTTCTATTAATTGTCTTTATTCTAAACTGAACTTTTTTCTTTCTTTAGTGCATTCTCAGGCTATTGTCTTTTTTCTCTTCTCTAAACCAGTTATTTTCCTTTTGCTAAATTTGGATACAAGTTGATCTTGATCATCAAACGTTTTCCTAATTATAGCAACTATACTGACTACGTTGTTACTAAGTGTTCCCATATAAATACTGATATGTGCTAGAAGGCTGTGGTGTAATGGTTAGAGTCGTTGGAAATGGACTCGTCGACCCGAGTTCAAATCCTGGATGAAGCTATAGTTCACACAGCGCTAATAAAGTAGGGACTGTCTGGTAAAAGACAGATTGGTCGCCCCCTACTGTGATTCAAGGATGTCTGCAAAAATGATCTCAAGTATTTTGGCATTGTCCCTTCCAGCTGGGAAAATTTGGCTCAAGACCGCCCGCAGAATCTCCATAGAGGACTGTACATGTCAGAAGTCACCCTGATACAACATCATGAAGCTAAGAGGTCCATAAGAAAGCAACGGCAACAAAGCATCGGAACATCATCATCTACAGGGACAACCTACAAATGCAAAATCTGTGGTCGAGAATGTTTCTCAAACATAGGACTTCATAGTCACAGGAGGCGCTGCAACTTCAGGGGCAGACAAAAACTTTTATCATAGTCTTTCGAGACTGAATTGCCAATGAATGAATAAAGTAAGTAAAGTTGTCGGTGTGGCCTAAAGTCAGTATCAGTCAATCAGTGAGGGAATCTATACCCTTTTCACTAGCGTTAGACAAAGGAGATTGTTTTTGCATCTGAGGTGGAGCACCACACCTACCATCAGCTCCTTACTTTACCGCACAGATCCTTGTGCTACTCATACGCTGAGTTGGCGAGGGCCGGTATCGAACTAGGAACCTTGTAGTTTCTAGCTGTACGCTCTACCGACATAATGAAAAAGTTATGAATCCAACTACTCTCCCTCAGCTATGGGTAAATAATAGGGCAGACTGGGTTCTTTAACCTTGGTTAGGCAACCAGTCTAGGAAAAGGAAAACTCTGAATTCAAACCTGTTAAAACTCAGCTTGGAATGGTCACTACTAGAATAGGCTTAGGCCTTCTTAGTGATCTATTTTCACTGGGCTCTTTAACCTTAATTAAATTTAATTCCCAGGACATGTAGATCCTCAGCCACCACCTTATAGCACCCATATGATAAAAAGGGTTGGGGCTTGCCATAAGGGCAATAGGGTCGGGGCAATCATATCGATGCTAGGTACTTGGATGTGAACCTTAGGCGGCAATTGATCTGGAGGATGAAGTGCGCGTCTCTGACCGTCCGTCTAGCATAATAAGGATTTAAGTGGAGTGTTGCAGGTCATGGACTGCTCAACCACCAGTGTTCCATCCTTACGCATCACGGTCGCCACCCACGGCCAACAGTTGGTCCATTAGGGGAGTCTTACCCTCTGCAGAGGTGCAGTCTGTGTATTCTAATGATAGATAGATAGAGGGTTATTTCCTATAACTCCAAAATAAAAAAGGGACCACTCTGAATGAATTTTATCTGCTATTTAATCTACCCATTATTTTCTCATTAAACTAACCCTAAACCCTAATCCTAACCCTGTCTTCTTTTTTCCTAGTAGATCAATAAATAAATAGGTAATTTATGAGGAAGTGCGTCCCGGTCTCCTGCCTCAGAAATTGCTACCCGGTGACTATTAAAATAACATCCCAGCTATGTCGGTGTTACTTGAAAGAAAACAACCAACTTAGGGCGTTAATTGTATTTTAGAGGGGGGGTTCTCTTTTTTGGCGTAATTCTTATTTATTTATCATAATTTGTTGTAATTCTTGTTCATTTATAGAAATTTGTCGTAATTCTTGTTTATTTATCGTAATTTGTCGTAATTCTTGTTTAGATATGAAAATGGATATATAGTTTGGAATAGACTGAGATAGATAGATAAACAAAATAATATAGATAGATTTTTGTCGTAATTCTTGTTTATTTAAACTAAAAACAAGACATCAATCAAACATGAATAAAAGAAAATCTGAGACGACATAGCTGGGAACGTTATTTTATAGTCACGGGTAGCAATTTCTAAGGCAGGAGACCGGGACGCACTTCCTCATAAATTACCAATAAATAAATAATTTATAAAATTCACTCGGGGTAGTTCCCTTTGTTTGGTTGGAGTTATAGGAAATTACCCGATATAGATGACAAAGATCTTCATTGCTTAACTTGGTTCCATTTCTCTTTGACCAGGAATCCCTATTATACCGTTTTATCAAATGGATCCGGATTTATTGTCAAAGAAGACGGACTGATTTTAACGAATGCGCACGTTGTGGTCAATCGGCACAAAGTGATCGTTAAGCTCCAAGACGGAACGAAAGTGGAAGGAAAAGTTCTGTTGGTCGATCCGGTCTCGGATTTGGCTGCCATCAAAATCAAGCGGTAAGTGTCCAATAAGGTCTATCACATACAATCACACACACACACACATGTATATATATATGCACACACAAGTGAGAAAAGTTGTTTCGTATCCATGCATCAAAATCAACGTGGTAAGTGTCATAAGGTTATCACACACACACACACACATGTATATATATATGCACACGCAACACATAGATATGTATGTTTATCACTGCACACACATAGATATGTATATGTACACACACACACACATGTATATGAATGTCAACGATGTGTTGAAATGCAAAGCACAATATGTACATTAGGGTAGGTTGTGAATAGGCAGTCTAATAGCAGTCCCTCTAATGGTGGACGATCGTCGTATATGTAGTCTGTTGCCAACTAACTTTCTTCTCTTTTGCTAAAGAGTTCCTTCACTGAAACATTCAAGGGAGATAACTCAATCATACATTGCAGCTCATTTTTTTTTTTTTTTTTTTTTTAAGTTGAGGTATCAAGTACCTAAGCAATTTTAGCGTAGATGCTCCTCTTTTGGTCAAGGGATCTCCAGTTGTAGTTTCCATCTACCCAAAATACTCAATTTCTCCCTCAGATACCATTTCCCTCAATCTTGCCATGTCCACTCTCAATCTTTAATCACTACAATATTTGTAGTGCCTAAAGCACTAGTTAGTGATACATTGTCTGTATAGCATCGTACTGGTGGTAGTACAGCCATACAAAAGTTTCTTGCACCAAAGAAGAAATGAAGAATCCTGCATCTGCTGTTTCACTTAATGCCAAAGTTTCAGATGCAATGGACTTTTTGTAATCTGTCCAACTTTTTAGATTGCCAGCTGATAGGTGCCACTTCTTGTTCTCCTTGAATAAAAACAACAGTTGGTTTTTCACTTTTTTAAAAACATCAAATTATCTCAAACATGAAAGCTGTATGTTGGTATAATGAATACTGATACCAAAACTAGATCTTTTCTTCACTTGTTTGAGAATAGCATACGATCTTAGTATCTGAATATCATCCATGATTTGACCATTATGAGGAAATAGCATCAAAGATAATGAGTTAAAATGCACTAAAAAATCCTCGTTTTCAACATTTGGCCCAGAAATTGTTTAGAAAATTAGCAATTTCAATATTTAAAACAGAAAAGGTTGTCATTTTATTTTACTAAGGTGANAAAAAGGAAAGAAAGGGAGGGAAATGGGGGTTTTTTGTTGGGCCCCCGCCGTTTGTTAAAAAAAAATGTGGGGGGGGTTTTGTGGGGGTAAAAAAGAGATCAAATGTAAAAATAATATAATAATTATATAATATATATATATTATATAATATATATATATAATTAATATAAATGTGTGTGTGTGTGTGTGTGTGGTATTTTCACAGTAGAAATAAGGACAGTATAGTAATGAGTAATTTTTTTTTTCTTCCTAAGCAGTTTTGTGATAATGAGGCTTCAACTAGTCTGGCTACTTTACTCTATAAACTTATATAAGTTTACTTCTTACCTTATAGAAACTATAGATTATATATATATATATATATATATATGTGTGTGGTGTGGTGTGTGTGTGTGTGTGTGGTGTGTATAGAAATCAATACATGTGTGTGTGTGTGGTAGAGAGATCATTACATATATATAATGGTGTGTGTGTGGTGTGTATTATATATATATATATATAGTGTGTGTGTGTTGTGTGTAGAGATCAAATATATATATATATATATATAATTATATATATATTATTATAGTATATATAAATAAGTGTGCGTGTGTGGTATTTACGTGAAGGACAGTTTAGTATGGAGTCATTTTTTCTTCT
This sequence comes from Doryteuthis pealeii, assembly GCA_023376005.1. Lineage (NCBI taxonomy): Eukaryota > Metazoa > Mollusca > Cephalopoda > Myopsida > Loliginidae > Doryteuthis > Doryteuthis pealeii. The sequence goes on from CM042182.1 coordinate 14,158,582, forward strand.
AATCAGTTTTGTGATAAATGGAGCTTTCACTAGTCTGGCAACATTACTTCTATAAATTTATCCCTCAAAGTGAATTCCCAGTCCATTTAGCAACAAACAACTCGCAAATAACTTACTGTCAATTATCAATAAAAATCCTTAAAAAAAGACATAACAATAAAGGTAAATCCTTACTTTTTTCCTCGTAAATTCCTACCATAAAAATAAACCCTTATTTTATGTCCGTGTTTTTGCAATAAATGTTTTATTTTTCTTGCACCCATTATTTTACAATACTAAATATATTTTCTTTATTAAAAACATTATTGCAACATATTTAAAACATTTTATGCAAAAACACGGACATAAAATGAGGGTTCAGTTTATTTTATAGTAGGAATTACGAGGAACAAGTTGAAGATTACCACTGAATAAATTTGACCATCCCTCACAATTTTACCTCTTGGCATAAAATAACCCCAGATGGGTTGACATGCCGTTAAAATCAACCAACCAGTCACATCTGGTTTTCCTACTTTCAAGTTCAGTCCTATAACTAATAATGTGTGCGTGCATGCGTGCGTGTGTGTGTGTGTGTGTGGTAAGCGGAGGGGGGCATTCCATTAAGTCAGGAGGGAGGGTGCTATATTTTGAGTAAACAGTGCTCATATCATTGATAGAGCATTTATGGACATGGAGTCAATGGCACTGGTTACTGACAGTTTCACATTTGTGTGATTTTCAAAACTAAGTCTTAGTCTGATATCGCATAGGCGAGAAACTGTCAGTAGCCAGGCATTGTTGACTCCATGCCCACGCTACTTTTTAAATTAGAAATATTACAATCTTATTATAATGGAGATTGTGGTTTGTCTGTCTGTAACTGAAACTATATTACTATACAAGTCACAATTCCTTTGTTATTGACATAACATTCTCTATGATTTTATTTCTTATTTAAACTCTAATTATTAGTAAAATTGTTTTACATCATTAAGACTGTTAACAATATCTACATACTAATAACATGCAATTATATTTATATATATCAACGAAAATAGCGGTTTACAGTGTGAATGGGAAGGCTAATTTCATATTGATCTTAAAAAATTTGATTTTAATAAATATATGCTTAGTATTATTGATTTATAATTGTTTGGTTTTATCTTAATAAATATGAGCAAAAATCTCGGGATAAATCTTACAGAAATCTATTAACATAAAGAAATAACTGTAATTTTATTTTTTACTTCCTATTTTAACTAAATAGTTAAATTAGGGAATTTACCACTGAAAGACGGGAGTAATGGAAAATGGTGGAACAGTTAGTTTCAAAGTTGTTCTATTTTCGATTATATCCCCTCTGTTCCAAATATTTTTATCTGGATTCTTATTCATTTCATTAGCCTTTCTAATTTAATATCATATCTTTATAATATTTAACTAAATACTTGCACCCGGAGGGTGCATATATTTGCTAGTATATAATAAATAGAATGTCAGTGTGTCACATTTTTTATACTTTAACTCCTACAGGCTGTAGCCCACATAATCATACCATTTTGGAATCAGTCAACCCTGTGAGCAAATTAAAAACTTTTTTGTTATTCATTTCCCAAACATTTTTGTATGGTCTTCTCTATAAATGTGAATGTCAGTGAGTTAGTGTGTCACATTTTTGTCAACTTTACTCCTAGAAGCTGTAGCCCAACATATCATACCATTTTGGAACCTGTCAACTATGTGAGCAAATTAAAAAACAGTCTTTTGTTATTAATTTCCCAAAATTTTTGTATGGTCTTCTCTAATGATGTGAATGTCAGTGAGTTAGTGTGTCACATTTTTGTCAACTTTACTCTAGAGGCCGTAGCCCAACATATCATACCATTTTGGAATCAGTACAACCCTGTGAGGCAATTAAAAACAGTCTTTTTGTTATTCATTTCCAAACATTTTTTGTAATGGTCTTTCTCTAATGATAATGCTAATGTCAGTGTGCAATGTGTCACATTTTTTGTCAACTTTACTCCTAGAAGCTGTAGCCCAATATATCATACCATTTTGAAATCAGGCCAACTCCATGAGCAAATTAAAATATTCTTTGCTATATCTTCAAATTTGTTTTATATTGTTACTCTAATAATAAATGCTAATAGTCAGTGTGTCAAATTTTTAAAATTTTTACTCCTAGAAGTTGTAGCCAACAATCAATACGCATTTTGGAATCAGTCTAACTCTGTGAGCAAATTAAAAACATTTGTTTGTTATTGCATTTCCGCAACATTTTTGTATGTCTTCTCTAATAAATGTGAATGTCAGTGAGTTAGCGTATAAGCATTTTTTATACTTTAATCCTAGAAGCTCTAGCCACAACATATCAATACCATTTTAGAATTGAGAAGTGAGAAAGACAGAGAAGAAATTCAACACATGAGAATTCACATTATATCACACATCACAATTGGGGGGGGGGGGGGGGGCGTTCGATTAATTTCGAATGGACCCCAGCTACCTTGCTCACCCCATTTACAGGCCTCACTAACACCCAGCCTGTAATATTTACCTTAT
>CM042182.1:14168628-14181757 GCA_023376005.1 Doryteuthis pealeii
ACACTGTAAATTATTATTCACTAGCCAAAAAAAAAACCTTCTGGCAGTGTAAAAATTAATTTTAGCCACGTTCTTTCATAAAAAAATGTAAACAGATCTTTGAAATCTTTCTTTTTTTTTTTAATAATCAACAATATAATTTTTTGCTGACAAATTCAAATAAATATGTTTTCTTTCTAATAAACCTTGAATTTATAAAATCATAAAATCTTGAATTTTATGATTATTAGATAAAATATCTGTTTTCTGTGTTAAACGCAACAAACCAATGCAATCTATCTATCTATCTATCTTCTATATATATAAAGGGCAGTTTGTGTGTATGTATGTCCAGAGGAAACTTTGAAAATAAAACAATTAATGACAAAGTAAATATATATACACATTAAAATATCAGCAGGGCTTGGTTTTCTATACATTATAAAGGGCAGTTGTGTGTATATGTATGTCGAAGGAAACTTCGAAAATAAAACAATTAACGACAAAGTAAATATATATATACATTAAATATCAAAATAAAATTTTTTATATGTGCGTTTATATACGAAAGCTGATGACGTGATCATTGCATGTATATATATATATATATTCATCAGAGTGAATTTTTATTTTTTGAGTAAGAAAAATTCACTGTGATGAAGGTCGTAAAAATCTTTCTGTGTACAGAATATTTTTACATTTTCCTATTATTATTATTATCATTATTTCAATTTCATCTGATTATTTTAATAATAAATAATAGTGTAATCCGTATACATTTTGATAACTGACCGAAACACATGTGTAAGTAATATCGATTAAATTCATTTTTATCCATCCACATTTCTTTTCTTTACTCATTTTTCCTCATATTGTCGGATTCAATCCTATTCCATTTTTACATATGTATACACACACATATATATAATATATATATATATATATATATATATACAGACACACATAAATACATATATGGAGAGTATCTAGTGAGCTTGGCATCTAACAGTCCTGTGTGGTTCATTACATTCACGATCTTGGCAAATGTATCAAAAACTACCAATTTCTGCCTCATGCTACTAAAATATTGCAAAACTTTTGACTCACCTAGTATAAAGAAATGGATTTTATTGTTTGAAACTTACCTTGTTGGGCATTCATCATTTTTTTCTGCTTTATGCAAAAATCCTTTTGCATAATCACTTGGAATTGCAAAGGAAATTCCGGTTGCAACTTTTAAAGTGTTGATTCCAATAGCCTCACCATCCTATACATTAAGAAAAGAAATAAGAAGGAAAAGAAAAATTAATAAATAAATAAATATAAATAAAAAGAAATGATCAGACACACAGACATAAGCACACACGCACACTTACACACACAAACACACACATAAACAAGCACCTCCAACTACACGCACGCAGAGAATTTGGAAAACCCGAGACAGAACAAATTGAGCACTGCTAGGACCACTTCAGTTCGAGTATTCTTCTGATGATGGGATTTTTCATCCCAAAATATTGAGAATAAAGTGACAGGTTAACAAACAACATCATAGTTACCTTCTTTTTTCTTTACACTTGCATTGTGATAGCCTTCAAAACAACCAACAAACCAATATAAAGAAATTTGAAAAATGAAGTGTTCCAAGTAAGATGAATTTATTTATGCAAATAAGTTCGATTCGCTTAAACGTTTCGGTTTATTTTAAACCTTCCACAGGACTGATTATGGGATGAAGAAAATTAATGGATGTTTTCTAAATGACAGTCATTTATATGCCCCATTTCTAAACTCCTTCAAGGCAATGTTGGATAATCTGTGGAAAGATTATAAATATTCTGTGGAATTAAAATGAATGTTTATAAGGAACAGCCGACAGGTCTCAGACCTAATATACTAGCTGAAAAGATATTATTATTATCATTATTATTATTATTATTATGCCATAATGGTTAGAGCTGTGAAAAATGGACTTGTTGACCCAAGTTCAAATCCTAAACAAAGTTGTTTGCATTTCACATAGCGCTAATACTCTTAGGAAAGGTATGAATCCATTTATTCTCCCCCCATCAATGGGTAAAATAGTAGGGCAGACTATAGTAGGGCACCACTATAAACAAATCACTGTGTTGGTTGTTCACCGAATGAACACTCATGCTTCGAAAATCGACGAGAGAGTCCATTATTATTATATCAATGCAAGGGGTCATAAATTAAAACTCTTTAAAAAATTTTATAAAGCAAACGCAAGACAAAATTATTTTAGTAACAGAGTGGTGAATACATGGAATAAACTACCATCATCAATAGTGAATACTTCATCTCTAAACTCCTTTAAGGCAATGTTAGATAATCTGTGGAAAGATTATAAATATTCTGTGGAATTAAGGTGAATGTTTATAAGGAACAGCTGACAGGTCTCAGACCTAATATACTATCTGAAAAAGATATTATTATTAAGACAGAAATGAACAATAAATTAATTTATTTTGTCCCATAATAATTGGTACATTTCCATATACATTTCTTATAGTAAATGTAACATTTATTATGGAACAGAGGCAGTATTATGTGAAGTGTGTTCAAAAAGTATCAAAACTGAAGCTGTATTTACCAAGACAAAAATGAACAATGAATGAAATTATTTTTGTCCCATAATAGTTGGTACATTTCTATATACATTTCTTATAGTAAATGTAACATTCATTAAGGGACAGAAGCAGTATTATGTGAGGTGTGTTCAAAAAGTATCAAGATTGAAGCTGTGTATTTACCAAGACCGAAATGAACAATGTATGAAACATTAATTCTATTTAAAATAGTCTCCCTTGATATCTAACAATTCTGAATAAAATTCTTTTGAAAGGGTCCAAAAATTCAAGGTAATATCAATCCTTTGAAAGTCTCTCCAGCAAACGAAATGCAATTCCTTTCCCAACCGAACACGCCACTCTCACTTTAAATAGCAGTCGTCAGAATTCACTTGCCGTCCAAATGCTTTCTTCCTCACTTGCCCTGTCAGCGACAGTCCATCTTTATTTCTGCTCATTCGGCTGCGCTTATGCAAATTCAGATATACTTTATTTGGGTCTCTACTAACAACACCTCGGCTAAACATATCCTGATGCACTTTGTGGGGGCTGGGAATCTGCTTGTTCATAGGGCTGCCTTTCAGTCTCGTCACATATCTGTTTCCCTTTCTAAAAAGAAATCCTGCTATACAATAATAATGGACGTGTGTTGTGTAAGGGTTATTGTAGTGATCAGTTTGGTTTGGTTTGGTTTTGTTTTACGGCATATCAACCTCAGTGGGTCATTTAATGCCGACAAAGTTTTGAAATAAATTCATTCTTAATGGATAATACAATTTTTTTGTAAATACATTTTTCTATTTAACCCATAGATGGGACCCTAACAGGTACTACACTCCGGGTCAGAAAAAAAAAAGGGAAAAGGTGCAAATCTCCAAAATCCCAAACTACAAAATGGTTTTCATCAGAATTTCAAACATGTAGACCTTCGTCACTGCCTTCTAGCACCCATATAATAAAAAGGGGTCTTGCTAAGGGCAATAGGGTGGGGAAAATCATATATGTGCTAGGGCTTGACGTGATCAGCCGATTGATTGGAGGGGGCCTCTCCGACCACCCGTCTAGCCCAAGATAGGGCCAAAGTGGAGTATTGCATGTCATGAACTGCTCATCCACCTGGGCTCTATCCTTAAGCATCACGGGTCGCCACCCACCGCCAACAGGTGGCCCCATTGGGGGAGTCTTACCACTCTGCAGAGGTGCAGTCAGTGCATTCTAACGCCCCACCGACAGGGCGGCATAGTGATCAGAAATCAAATTCTGGACATGGCTGTTAGCATTTCACATTGGGCTAATACTCTTGGGAAAGGTATGAATCCAACTATTCTCTCCACACAACCTCACACCCAAATGCAGTTTAGGTTTGGTTTGTTGGTTTAATGGCATATCAACCTTCATTGGTTATTTAATGCCATAGCCATTATTATAGAAGAACAGTAGTGGGGGACCGGTTTATAACTTTGTTATAATACAAAACTGACCCCTTATTTTATGTCCACATATTTTTATATATAAAATCTGTGTATCCGCTGGTATATCTTATATTCTTCCCTCCTTGACTAGAGAAATGTTTAGTTTGGTTTCTTTTTTTAATGACACATCAACTTCCTGGGTTATTTAATGCCAAAGACATCCTTGTAGAAGAATAGTAATAGTACCAATGTATAGAATCCAGTGTAAACAATAAATGGGGGACCAGTTTATAACTTGTTATAATATACAACTGATCCCTTACTTTATGTCCACATATTTTTAGATATAAAATCTGTGTATCTGCTGGTATGTTTTGGGAAGTTATCTTCATCCCTCTTCAACTAGAGAAATGTATAGAATCCAATGTGAACAATAAATGGGGGACCAGTTTATAACTTGGTTATATACAAAATTGATCCCTTACTTTATGTCCACATATTTTAATATATAAAATCTGTGTATCTGCTGGTATGTTTTGGGAAGTTATCTTCATCCCTCTTCAACTAGAGAAATGTATAGAATCCAATGTGAACAATAAATGGGGACCAGTTTATAACTTGGTTATAATACAAAATTGATCCCTTACTTTATGTCCACATATTTTTAGATATAAAATCTGTGTATCTGCTGGTCTGTTTTGGGAAGTTATCTTCATCCCTCTTCAACTAGAGAAATGTATAGAATCCAATGTGAACAATAAATGGGGGACCAGTTTATAACTTGGTTATAATACAAAATAGATCCCTTATTTTATGTCCAGATATTTTTGCTTCACCTATGTATGGTTTGCTTTGATTTCTTTGTTTAATGGCATATTAACCTTCATGGGTTATTTAATTCCAAAGCCATCCTTGTAGAAGAACAGTAGTAATACTATTTAACCCATAGCTGGGGGGATGAGGATATTAGTCTAAAAGTGAAGGTAATAGTGCAACTGTTTGGTTTTTGTTTTGTTTTACGGCATATCAACCTCGATGGGTCATTTAATGCGACAAAGTTGTGAAATGTATGCATTCGTAATGTATAATACAATTTTGTTTATAAACTCATGTTTTTCTATTCAACCCATAGATGGGACCCTAACAGGTACTACCACTCCAGGTCAGAGTGGACCAGGGAGCAATAGTGATGAAGGGGTGCTCTACATTCCCCAGATCTCCAAAACTGGAACCTCACCATCAGATAGAGTTTAACGTCATTCCCAGGACATATAACCCTCAGCCACCACCTTCTAGCACCCATATGATAAAAAAGGGGTTGGGGCTTGCCATAAGGGCAATAGGGTTGGGGCAATCATATAGGTGCTAGGGTTTGACGTGGCCAGACAATTGATTGGAGGGGGCCTCTCCGACTGCCTGTCTAGCCCAAGAAAGGGCCAAAGTGGAGTATTGCAAGTTATGAACTGCTCATCCACCTGGGTTCTATCCTTAAGCATCATGGGTTGCAACCCATGGCCAACAGGTGGCCCCATTGGGGGAGTCTTACCCCTCTGCAGAGGTGCAGTTGACAGGGCAGAGTGCAACTGGTGTTCAAACTTGCTTACTACCTGGATCAGTTGAGTATTGAGAATGTCGCACTTACACAATCTTGTCTTTCACTCAAAAACTGCTGTTCAAAAAATATGCAGCTACCCGACACAAAATAAAGTAAGTAAAGTCGTTGGGGTGCCCTAAAGCCAGTATCAGCCAGACAGCGAGGGAGTCTATCTCCTTTCCACTAGCGCAAGACTAAGGAGATTGTTTTTGCATCTGAGGGGAAGTATACAAAATTGACCCCTTATTATCATATTTTTAAAATATTTGCTTCGGTTTCTTTAATGGCATATTAACCTTCATGGGTTCTAGATGCAGTTTAGTGTCATACCCAAGACATCCCCGGGGGGGGGGGATATTACCCCTCTGCAGGAGGATTCAGTTTGCATATATTAAGCCCTACCGACTGGGCGTGTTGTGTGTGCGAGTGTACACATGTTTAAAACATATAAAAACGCTTACGTGCCGATAAAACGGTAAACGGTGCTTCCATGAACAAAGGGAGTTGCTGTTAGTCTAAGAAATTCATCATGGAATTTGATTCTTCAAAGACGGTAAAGGGAGGAAGGCATTCCAGTCTGATTATTATTCCATGTGTACCTCAAAAGGTTTTTTTGAAGCTGGTGCTTGGTGGGGGTGATGTCTGTCGGCTTCTGCAACTTTTTTATGGAACTTATAAAAGATATAATATATATATATATATATAATATATATATATATATATATAAAAGACTCGAATTGCATCACTTCACAACTTGGCCTGAAGAATCTTGTTATTTGACCCGTCCCGGATTAAGACTCAGGATTTCGGAGATTTCACCAAGAAGATAGATATTCAAAAATACCCAGAAAACTAAAGCCGTAAAGACGCCTACCATAGAGCAAATTTTAATCGAACTTTTAGGATGGGTTTTTGGTTATTTCCTATAACTCCAACCTAAAAAAAGGGAACCACTCTGATTGACTGATAAACTATTTATTTATTTATTCATTGATCTACTAGGAAAAAAGAAGATGGGGTTAGGGTGAGGGTTAGAATTAGGGTTAAGGTTTAGGGTTAGTTTAATGGGAAAATAATGGGTAGATTAATTAACAGATAAAATTCATTCAGAGTGGTTCCCCTTTTTTAGGTTAGAGTTATAGGAAATAACTGGATTTTCTTATGTCATTCATCTCTAACAAAATATTCTCTTGACAGATAAGTGTGTCTCATATACATTGGATGATGCACATTTTTTATTCTGTATATATATATATATATATATATATATATATATCAATCTGTATACAGTATTGAAACAAAACAGTGGGATTTGAGCAAGGAACTAAATTTTAGGTTATTTCCTATAACTCCAACCTAAAAAAAGGGGAACCACTCTGATTTTCATTTAAAGTTACCTGTTATTTCCCATAAATCAAAGACTTCTAAATATGTTTAATATTACATTTAAACAAAGGCTATCATTTGGGACAGATTAGGAAAATGAATGTGACTTCCGGCCAGGTGGAATGAGGCAGTATAAGATATTAAGAGTTAATTTTAATAAAATCATTAAAATTTTATAGAATAATAGAAAATACATCAAGGAGGGGGGTAATGTATTTGGGGTTAGACGGCTTTAATTGTTTCATCAAAGAAAACATTCCTGTTCTCTTTCCTCGGTTTATAAATAAAAACACTATAATTTATCAAGAAACTTTAGTTAGGACCCATAAAATTTCCCAGGGACTCATTCAAATCAAATCCGAGCATCCCAGGATGCACTAAATCAGAAAACTATTAGCATTACTACAAAGGTATTAGTCCTATGTACGGCGAATTAGTAAAACACTCCCGATCGGTTGGTAGACCATGCCTACAATTTAAAGATGTCTGCAGGAGAGCTATGAAGATATGCCATATTGACACAAACACGTGGGAGGTAGATGCAAAAAATAGAACGGCCTGGCGCCTCAATGTTAAGCAAGACACGGAGAGGGGTGAGGCAGAGAGGAGAGTAGCATCGACAGAAAAGAGAGCCAGAAAGAGAGAGAAAAGCCAGCAGCCGCAGAAAGCATTACAGTTTGTGTGCATTCAGTGCACCAAAGACTGTCACTCAAGAATTGGTCTGCAGAGTCACTTGCGCAGATGCAGATAAATTTTTATTTTTTTAAATTTTCTTTCTTTTTTTTTTTTTTCTGGACAATACGCCATCGTCCTTAGTGGAAGGAAAGGATTCAATAATAATAATTAGTGTTATGTGAAATGCAACCAGCCTCATCCTGGATTTGAACCCTGGTCGCCACATCCATTTTCTGCACATGTTGCAGCTTATTACAAGGGTATTAGTGCTATGTGAAATGCAACCAGCCTCATCTTGGATTTGAACTCTGGTTGCCGCGTCCATTTTCTGCACATGTTGTAGCTTATTACAAGGGTATTAGTGCTATGTGAAATGCAACCAGCCTCATCCAGGATTTGAACTCTGGTTGCCGCGTCCATTTTCTGCACATGTTGCAGCTTATTACAAGGGTATTAGTGCTATGTGAAATGCAACCAGCCTCGACCAGGATTTGAACCCTGGTCGCCGCGTCCATTTTCTGCACATGTTGCAGCTTATTACAAGGGTATTAGTGTTATGTGAAATGCAACCAGCCTCGACCAGGATTTGAACCCTGGTCGCCGCATCCATTTTCTGCACATGTGGCAGCTTATTACAAGGGTATTAGTGCTATGTGAAATGCAACCAGCCTCATCCAGGATTTGAACTCTGGTTGCCGTGTCCATTTTCTGCACATGTTGTAGCTTATTACAAGGGTATTAGTGCTATGTGAAATGCAACCAGCCTCATCCAGGATTTGAACTCTGGTTGCCGTGTCCATTTTCTGCACATGTTGTAGCTTATTACAAGGTATTAGTGCTATGTGAAATGCAACCAGCCTCATCCAGGATTTGAACTCTGGTTGCCGCATCCATTTTCTGCACATGTTGCAACTGATGTTCTATAAAAATTTTATCATCTGATTTGATATTATTAATTTTAATAAAATCATTAAAATTTTATAGAATAATCAAAAATACATTAAAGGGGGAAAAACAACAAAGAAAGTCCCCTAATGGATCGTGGAGTCCATTTAAATCATCCCTGGGTGGGAGGTTAAAAATATTTGCGGAAAATTAACAAAACCTTTCATAATGGGAATAAAATGGTAAAGTCAGGTCTGTAGAGACGACCTGGCATGCAAAAATCCGTGTATATTTATTCGTTGCGTATGAAAGGCATCTTTTCAGATTGTTTTGTCTTATTTTGTACTGGGACTGGATTGGGATATTCAAAAAAAAAAAAAAAAAAAATCTAAATGAGGAATTTAATATTTGTTGCTATTTTGAAATCTTCAAATGTGGAATCGGTATTTTCCCTTTGCAATAAGATTGAAAATAATTTCATATGCATAAAAACATCCATATTTGTATACAATTCTATGAACAAACAATTTACCATATATATATATATATATACTAGCAAATATATGCACCCTCCGGGTGCAAGTATTTAAGATATAATATAATAAAATATCATATTAAATTAGAAAGGCTAATGAAACTGACTAAGAATACAGATAAAAAGATTGGCAACAGAGGGGGTATAATCGAAAAATAGAACAACTTTGAAACTAACTCTTCCATCATTTTCCATTACTCCCGTTTTTCAGTGGTAAATTTTCCTAATTTAACTATTTAGTCAAAATAGGAAGTAAAGAATAATTTTAGAGTTATTTCTTCTTGTTAATGGATTTCTTTTAAGATTTATCCCCAAAATTTTTGCTCATATTCAATAAGATAAAACCAAACAATTAGAAATCAATAATACTAAGTATATATTTATTAAAAATCAAATTTTTAAGATCAATATGCAAATTAGCCTTCCCATTCACACTGTGAACCGCTATTTTGTTGTATATATAAATACAATTGCATGTTATTCGTATGTAGATATGGTCAACAGTCTTAATGATGTAAAACAATTTTACTAATAATTGAGATTTAAATAAAAAAATAAAATCATGGAGAATGTGGTGTAAATAACAAAGGGACTTGTATAGTAATATAGTTTCGGTTACATACAAACAAACACACAATCTCCATTATAATAAGATATATATATATATATATATATATATATATATATATATTTAATGTTAGTAATGTAGATATATACATAACGTGTATATATACTCATACATATATACTAGAATGTGATATGTGATATATGGCAAAGCCACACAGTTTTCTGGGTTGGTTGTTTTACAGCATCCTGATTACAACAAGAAAGTTCCAGAGTCCGAAAAGAAGTTTCCCGAGTCGGACAAGAAATACCTGAAGAAGGCCGGAGGGCATATCGGCCGAAATGTTGTACAAATAACAATGAAGATGGGGACAATAGTCCAAATAATGCAGATAATACAAATCATCAAGCCTCATCTCAAACATTCAGAGAAATGGTTAAAAACTGTTGAGATATCTGGTTTGGGTTAGTTTATTTGTTGAACAGGTTGGTTATTTTGTATTCTAACGCCGCCCCAGCCGACAGGGCAGAGAGTTTAGTCAGTTAGCTTAGCCACTTTCACCCCCTTGTTCTTTTGTGATCCCTCCTCTTACTTCACCATCATCTCTCTCATCCTCCCCCTCTCTATATATCACACATGCCCCCCTCTCTCTCTTTCTCATTTCACTCTTCTGTTTCTTCTCTCTCTCATTTCCCACTATTCCTTATTTTTTATCTCTCCTTGATCGTCCCCTCTTACTTCATCCTTTCACTCTCCATCTCTCTCTCTATCTCTCACACATCCCTCTCTCTCATCTCTTGCATTTCCCACTCACACTTTCACCCTCTCTCCTTGATCTTACCCTCTCTCTTCACCATCATCTCTCCTCCCCTCTCTCTTCACCACCATTTCTTTCACCCCTCTCTCTATATCTCATACTCTTTCTCTCTCTCATTTCCCCCCTCCTTCTTTATTTTTATCTCTCACTTCATCCTTTCTCTCTTCCACTCTCCATCTCTCTCTATCTCTGACACATCCCCCTCTCTCGTCTCTTTCCTTTCTCCTCTCTTGCCTTTCCCACTCACACTTTCACCCTCTCTCCTTGATCTTGCCCTCTCTCTTCACCATTATCTCTCCTCCCCTCTCTCTATATCTCATACTCTTTCTCTCTCTCATTTCCCCCTCCTTTATTTTTATCTCTCCTTGGTCGTCCCCTCTCACTTCATCCTTTCTCTCTTTCACTCTCCATCTCTCTCTATCTCTGACACATCCCTCTCTCTCGTCTCGTCTCTTTCTCCTCTCTTGCCTTTCCCACTCACACTTTCACCCTCTCTCCTTAATCTTGCCCTCTCTCTTCACCATCATCTCTCCTCCCCTCTCACTTAACCATCATTTCTTTCATCCCTCTCTCTATATCACATACTCTTTCTCTCTCTCATTTCCCCCTACTTCTTTATTTTTATCTCTCCTTTCTCTCTTTCACTCTCCATCTCTCACACATACCTCTCTCTCTCATCTCTTTCTCCTCTCTTGCCTTTCCCACTCACACTTTCACCCTCTCTCCTTGATCTCTCCCTCTCTCTTCATCATCACTCCTCCCCTCTCACTTAACTATCATTTTTTTCACCCCTCTCTCTATATCTCATACTCTTTCTCTCTCTCATTTCCCTCTACTTCTTTATTTTTATCTCTCCTTTTTCTCTTTCACTCTCCCCTCTCTCTCTCTCACATCCCTCTCTCGTCTCTTGCCTTTACCACTTTAACACTCTCTCCTTAATTTTGCCTTCTCTCTTCACCATCATCTCTCCTCCCCTCTCACAACCATTATTTCTTTCATCACTCTCTCTATATCTCATACATTCTCTCTCTCATTTCCCCCCTCCTTCTTTATTTTTATCTCTCCTCGATCGTCCCTCTCACTTCATCCTTTCTCCCTTTCACTCTCCCTCTATCTCTCACACACCCTCGTCTCGGGGCATCTACCTTCAATGAATCCACACTGCAAGAACTTCTTAACTTGTCTACGCTCCGTCTCTTCACACCTTCATTCAATCTGCTTACTGAGCCATTAATATTCTTCCTCATTCACCCTCTTCTTAGCTACACATGTCCTCCTAGTCCAGCGTCTCGAGCTCTTGCTCTTAAAATCTTATTACTTAAAACTGCCACTAATATATATCATTACTCTCCCAACTCTGCCAGTCGTGCGATCCAACCACCCCCCCATCATAAATGGGTAGCCCTACCTATGTTATGAACTCATCGAGTATACGCGTCCTCTACCCTACTTATGAATTTGCTTAAGGATAAAACCCACAGGTATTGAGTATGCTAAGCCCCTAATATGACCATTAGCTCCCTCTCATCTCAACCTATCCAATATCACTTTTATAATAACTATCCTTACATTACTCTCGTCAGCTTCTACGTCATGGGCGTACATAGAGGAAGCCTCTTTTATTCTGACTTCACAATTCAGTATACTGTCATCATCTAAGCGCTTAAACACCTTAATATATGATTAGTCTCCAACCCTATTCCCTTATGGCAACTCCAAAACCTGTTTTTTCATATAATGTGCTTACAAGGTGGTGCCCTGTTCAATGTCCTGGGATGATGTATAATATATACACCCTATACTCTTTCTGCTCTCTTCCCTCAGTTCTGGAGGTCGGGGTAAAATGTGATGACACTTCACTATTACATCCACCATTATGCCTCCTATTAGGTCTACTCTGACTCAGAGTGTAGTTACCTAGTTAGATGTCCTCAATCATTATTAGGTGATTAATTAATCTTACTCACTCTAACACACAACCACATCTGGTAATTTATAAAATCAATAATAAATGTAAGTATACTCCCAATCACGATAACTGCTCTCTTTATTTCAATACATACATTTAGTTATCCTAGCATATTATAACATGACCCACACTACGTAATCGGTCTCTGTCATATCCGAAAACCTAAAAACATAAACTCAATACAACCCAAATGGAATAAATATATAGAACTATATACTTAGTACTGCAATGCTATCACTCGCTACGAAAAGTATAAACTGATAAAAATGTAAATTCTAATACAGTATGCTACTATATTACATAAACCACTCTCTCTCTTCTCCACTTCTCTCCACCAATACAACAGATATATCCTTTACTATGTTACCCAGTGATCTAATACTCTCTCTTCTACTGTTCAATATGTTTTTTGTTTTATTCTGTATAACTTGTACTTTACATAACTGCTGTATATCATTATCTGCAGTCGTACCTACTCTCTTTTCTCTCTCTCTTTTTGTCATAATAAGAGTTATATCATTTTCTTCCTCTCTACATCTCCTACGGTCCCTGGTTATTGGAAATTACATATTTCTAGCTCATAATATACTCCATTTCCTCCCTACTCTATCGGACTCTATCCCAAATAAGTATCAATAATAAACCATCCCAATATAAATCAGGCCGCTTCTACATCTCAGTCTTCTTGAAACCTCCCCGCTCACCTAACGTAATTGAC
>CM042182.1:14181857-14184357 GCA_023376005.1 Doryteuthis pealeii
ACTCATCTCATTATATGTGTATGGATATATATATATATGGGTGTGGGTGTGTATTATGACAGAAGGCTACAATAATACTAGGTTGAGTCAAAAGTTTTGCAATATTTTAGTAGTATGAGGCAAAAATTGGTAGTTTTGGATACTTTTGCCAAGACCGTGAAGGTAACGAACCACACAGGACTGTTAGATGCCAAGCTCACTTAATACTCTCTGTGTACGTATGTGAGTGTATGTCTGTATATGCATGCATGTGTGTGAGTGTATTTCTAACGCAGGGCTACAGTAATACTCAGGTGAGTCAAAAGTTTTGCAATATTTTAGTAGCATTAGCCCAAAATTGGCGTTTTGGGATATTTAGGTTTGTGTATATATATATATGATTGTGTGAGTGTTATTTTGACAGAGGGCTACAATAATACTAGGTTGAGTCAAAAGTTTTGCAATATTTTGCAGCCAACATAAAGCTCAAGACTTGTTTTCAGTTTTTATTTGTCTCTTTCTTTTTAATACAAGGGTGAGTCAAAAGTTTTGCAATATTTTAGTAGCATGAGGAAAAAATTGGTAGTCTTGGATACTTTTGCCAAGATTGTGAAGGTAACAATCCACAGACTAGACTGTTAGATGCTGAGCTCGCTTGATACTCTCCATATATGTATTTATGTGTGTCTGTATATATATATATATAAAAATGGAATAGGAATTGAACCCGACAATATGAGGAAAAATGAGTAAAGAAAAGAAATGTGGATGGATAAAAATGAATTTAATCGATATCACTTAATCGATATCACTTACACATGTGTTTCGGTCAGTTTATCAAAATGTATACAGATTACGCTATTATTATTATTAAAATAATCAGATGAAATTGAAATAATGATAATAATAATAATAATAATAATAATAGGAAAAATGTAAAAATATTCCGTACACAGAGAGATTTATATGACCTTCATCAGAGTGAATTTTTCCTACTCAAAAAATAAAAATTCACTCTGATGAATATATATATATATATACATGCAATGATCACGTCATCAGCTTTCGTATATAAACGCACATATAAAAAATTTTATTTTTGATATTTAATGTATATATATATTTACTTTGTCGTTAATTGTTTTATTTTTGAAGTTTCCTCCGGAAATACATATACACACAACTGCCCTTTATATATGTATAGAAAACCAAGCCCTGGTGATATTTAATGTGTGTATATGTATTTACTTTGTCGTTAATTGTTTTATTTTCGAAGTTTCCTCTGGACATACATACACACAAACTGCCCTTTATATATATAGAAGATAGATAGAGATAGATTGCATTGGTTTGTTGCGTTTAACACAGAAAACAGATATTTTATCTAATAATCATAAAATTCAAGATTTTAAGATTTTATAAATTCAAGGTTTTATTAGAAAGAAAACATATTTATTTGAATTTTGTCAGCAAAAATTATTTATGTTGATTATTAAAAAAAAAAAGAAAGATTTCAAAGATCTGTTTACATTTTTTTATGAAAGAACGTGGCTAAAATTAATTTTTACACTGCCAGAAGGTTTTTTTTTTGGCTAGTGAATAATAATTTACAGTGTGTAATAATAAATGAAACACACACGGCTGGGCTTGAGAAAGCTTTATTCTACTTAGAATACAGTGGCAGTTTCTTGGGGGTTTATATACTTTCAGAAAGTTAAGTATTTACACAAAAGGGAGGTAATAATAAAACAGGGGAAGTAACTTTCAATTACTTATTACACAGTGCTTCATCCAATCTTTTCTTTTCATTTTTTCATTCTGTTTCTTTCGTTCTCCTCCTTCCTCTTGCTACTATACTCCTCCCCTTCACCATTGTAAGGTTCAAGGTTATAACAATGTTATAACTTGTTGAACAAAACAAACTCCGACACATCTGTAGGACAAAATATTTTATATATCAAAACAGCACGGAAATAAGACAAGATACATAAACAGGAATACATGATACATGAACATTAAAGTACGTAAACATACAAAGATCACTTAGTAGTGATGGGGGCCGAAGACCCCAGGAGAGTTACATAGCGTTGGGGGCCAAAGCCCCCACTCGAGAAGGGAATGACAATGGTCTAACCCATGTGGTCGTTCCAGAGA
This sequence comes from Doryteuthis pealeii, assembly GCA_023376005.1. Classification (NCBI taxonomy): domain Eukaryota; kingdom Metazoa; phylum Mollusca; class Cephalopoda; order Myopsida; family Loliginidae; genus Doryteuthis; species Doryteuthis pealeii. The sequence continues at coordinate 14,183,991 of CM042182.1, forward strand.
TGTAGCTCCAGACGTCCAGAAAAGAGGAAGAAGCGTTTGAACCAGGCGCTTAAATACCATAGCCCCTGGTGAGAACAAGCGACAACCCAGCGGGAAGATAACTCTTCCAGGCCAATAGGAAGATAATCCCAACACCATCTTCAGTTTCCCATTCTACCCCACCCACTCACACCACCCTCTCGTTCTCCCTACACACTCTCCCAATCTCTTTTACACACACCTCCACACACTCTCTGACTCTCTCTATCCCCCACTCTCTCTCTCTCTATCTATCTATCTATCTATCTATCTATATTTCTTTCCTCTTTTTTCATTCTGTTTTCCTCTTTCTTTCTCCTCCTTCTTGCTACTATACTCCTCCCCTTCA
>CM042182.1:14194357-14221857 GCA_023376005.1 Doryteuthis pealeii
GAAAATGGCATCTTCATCCATAAAGTCGTTACAGGATCTCCTGCGGATCAGTAAGTTCGGTTTGTTTATCCAAATCAAAAAAAAAAAAAAAAAAAAAAAAATTTCTATGGATTTTATAGTAAAAATCATTCCCAATGCATTTTATTGTTAAAAAATCATTTCCAATGCATTTTTATTGTAAAAAAATCATTTCCAATGCATTTTTATTATAAAAATCATTTCCAATGCATTTTTATAATAAAAATCATTGTCCAATGCATTTTTATTGTAAAAAATCATTCTCCAATGCATTTTTATAGTAAAAATCATTGCCCAATGCATTTTTATAGTAAAAATCATTTCTAATGCATTTTTATAGTAAAAATCATTGCCCAATGCATTTTTATAGTAAAAATCATTTCCAATACATGTTTTAATATCATTTTTTAATTATTTTCACTAATATAAATCAAACCTTCGTTATTTTTGCTCAAAAACCAAAATCTAGTGATAGTGAATGTGTATATATATTTACTTTGTCGTTAATTGTTTTATTTTCGAAGTTTCCTCCGGACATACACATACATACAACTGCCCTTTATATATGTATAGATAACTTTCTTTACATTTAATTTTTTTTTTTCTTTCTTTGTTTTTTTTTTTCAGGGCAGGTCTTAGGGAAGGGGATGTTATTGTGTCCGTCAATGGTAAAGAAGCAACTGAATCGACTGACGTTTATCGAGCCATTGAATCTGGGAAAACCTTAACTCTAAACATTTGCCGACGTCACCAAACCTTCCAGGTGGTTGTCCAACCAGAAGTGGTCAACTAAATGACATTGTTACCTCAGCCAATACCATCATACTATGAAACGTCGAGCACGAGATGTAGATCTGCTTTGATTAGTTTCTGTGGACTTCTTCAGGAATCTTTATTTTTTTAGTTGAGCTTAAAGCCTATTACTTGGGTGAGTCAAAGGTTTTGCAATATTTTGGTAATGTAAGGCACAATTTGGCATTTGCTGAGGTTGTGAAGGTGTAGAAACATACTAAACTGTGGGATACCAAGCTCGCCTGATACTCTCCAAGTGCTACTCACCAGATTTCTCTCTGACTTATTACACCATAAGCTCATCTAATTCAGCAGCTCTAGATGCTTTTACTGGACTGAGATGTCAAGCTCACCTGATACTCTCTGAGTGCTACTCTCTAAAGTGAGGAACATTTCCTCTGTTGATAACCATTACATCATAAGCACCTCTAATTCAGCAGCTCTGCTTTTATTGGACTGAGATGTCAAGCTCGCCTGATACTCTCTGAGTGCTACTCTCTAATGTGAAGCACAATTTGGCAGCTGCTGAGGTTTTTGAAAGTGTAGAAACATAATAAACTGTAAGATACCAAGCTCGCCTGATACTCTCCAAGTGCTACTCACCAGATTTCTCTTTGACTTGGAGCACAGCTTTGGAATCTACAGTTGTTGATAACCATTACACCATAAGCACCTCTGCTTTTATTGGGCTGAGATGTTAAGCTCACCTGATACTCTCTGAATGCTACTCTCTTATGGGAGGAACAATTTGGTAGCTGCTAAGGTCTTGAAAGTGTAAAAATATACTAAACTGTAAGATACCAAGCTCGCCTGATACTCTTCAAGTGCTACTCACCAGATTTCTCTCTGGCTTAAATAATGGCCTCGGAATCTACAGTTTTAAAAAGCGCCTCCAAGTCAGCAGCTTCAGATGCTTTTACTGGACTGAGATGTCAACCTCACCTGATACTCTCTGAGTATCTGAGATTTCTTCTATGCCTTGGAGCACAGCCTCAGAATCCATGGTTTTAGACCTATCTGACCTTACCTGATGTGATTGTGAAGAATGTTTATTTCTTTCGTCTATCTGCCGCTCTCAACTAGGGCTTACTGTAAAGGTAGAGCTTATATTCCTTTTAACTCCAAAATATAACAATAGAGCTTATTTTCAGGGGAAGTCGAGTGCTTGTGTTGTATGATATGATTGTGAAGAATGTTTATTTCTTTTGTCTATCTGCCGCTCTCAACTAGGACTTATATTAAATCCTGAAAAATCATGCTTGGTCTTATTTTGCAGGTAGGTCTTAATGTATTTTCATAGTTAAAATCATTGTCCAATGCATTTTTATAGTAAAAATCATTACCAATACGTTTTTATAATAAAAATCATTGTCCAATGCATTTTTATAATAAAAATCATTGCCAATGCATTTTTTATAATAAAAATCATTGTCCAATGCATTTTCATAGTAAAAATCATTTACAATGCATTTTTTATAGTACAAAATCATTTACAATGCATTTTTATAGTACAAAATCATTGTCCAATGCATTTTTTAATAAAAATCATTGGCCAATGCATTTTTATAATAAAAATCATTGGCCAATGCATTTTTATAATAAAAATCATCAGCCAATGCATTTTTATAGTACAAAATCATTTACAATGCATTTTTATAGTACAAAATCATTTACAATGCATTTTTATAGTACAAAATCATTTACAATGCATTTTTATAGTACAAAATCATTTCCAGTGCATTTTTATAGTAAAAATCATTTCCAATGCATTTTTATAGTAAAAATCATTGTCCAATGCATTTTTATAGTAAAAATCATTCATCATCCTGAAAAATTATCCTTGGTCTTATTTTACTGGTAGGTCTTAATGGAAACATGATACCAACCATAGCAGTTACTTACCACAGCTTGAACTGCTTCAGTTATGTGATATATGCACCACAAATTGGCACGTACCAAAATATTGGAAAAACTTTTGACTCACTCTTGTATTTTATTTATTTATAAATTCTTTTACTTCACCTTCTTTATTAATTTTCTGTTATGGGTTTTATAAATTTTAAATCATTATATATATACATATTTTTTTTTTTTAAGCTTATTTTTTATTTTATTTTTTTTTAAGCTTATTTTTTATTTTATTTTTTTAAAGCTTATTTTTTATTTTATTTATTTTTTCTCTTTGGAGATTGCAACTTCTACCAACTGTTCCTATTGGTACTATTTGCAGAGTTCCGTCCCAGTCTCCTGCCTTAAAAAACGCTAGTTGGTGTTAGCTTAAAAAAATTGTCGACAAAAATGCCTTCAATGAAATATGAAAAAATAAACCGACAAAAAACGATTTTTACTTTTTTTCTATAAAGATAAGTTTGTATAATTATATCGGAAAATTTTTATAAGTTTCAATACGAGAGATTTTTAGTAAAAGAACCATGAATACAGAATTCTGCTGAAAAATTTCAACAAAGAAATTGAACCTGTTGTAAAAAAAAACGGACTGTTTTACCATAAAATAATATTTTTTTTTAATTAAAAATGACCTGACATTTTTTTAATTAAAATATAAAAGAATATCTAAATACTCAGATTTTCTTTTATTCATGTTTGTTTAATGTCTTGTTTTTAGTTTAAATAAAATAAGCAAGAATATCTAAATATTTGGATTTTTTCTTATTTGTAATGGATTGTTAGAAATAAATATATTAAGATAAAATAAAAATACCAAAAAAAATGTTTTGATCTTTTATTTGTAATTGATAGTTGAAAAAAAAATAAAATAAAATGAAAATACCGAGAGAGAAAAAAAAAAAATATTTTGCGGATTGAAGGCATTTTATATTGAAAAAAAAATTTTTTACCTTTTTTTGAAGGTATTGTTTTTAAGCTAAACACCACCTAGCATTTTTTAAGGCAGAAGGCATGCACGGAACTCTGCGAATAGTACCTTCCTATTTTCGGACTGATAATCTACGAACAAAAAATCCAATGTAAAATGGAATCTTAGAAAATGCTTAGCAGTAGCACATGGCCATGGGGCACCCAGTGAGAATCAAACTCACTACCACTGATTTGTTTGTCTACTTCACTGACTACTACAACATGAGAGACCACCCCCCTCAACTATATATATAGTTAATTACAAAGTGTAACTTAGTTGTAGGACAAGGCTAAAAGTATGAGGCACCCAGTGAGAATCAAACTCACTACCACTGATCTGCTTATCTACTTCACTGACTACTACAACATGAGAGAACCCCCCCTCAACTATATATAGTTAATTACAAAGTGTAACTTAGTTGTAGGACAAGGCTAAAAGTATGAGGCACCCAGTGAGAATCAAACTCACTACCACTGATCTGCTTGTCTACTTCACTGACTACAACAACATGAGAGAACCCCCCCCTCAACTATATATATAGTTAATTACAAAGTGTAACTTAGTTGTAGGACAAGGCTAAAAGTATGAGGCACCCAGTGAGAATCAAACTCACTACCACTGATCTGCTTATCTACTTCACTGACTACTACAACATGAGAGACCCCCCCCTCAACTATATATATAGTTAATTACAAAGTGTAACTTAGTTGTAGGACAAGGCTAAAAGTATGAGGCACCCAGTGAGAATCAAACTCACTACCACTGATCTGCTTGTCTACTTCACTGACTACAACAACATGAGAGAACCCCCCCCTCAACTATATATATAGTTAATTACAAAGTGTAACTTAGTTGTAGGATAAGGCTAAAAGTATGAGGCACCCAGTGAGAATCAAACTCACTACCACTGATCTGCTTATCTACTTCACTGACTACTACAACATGAGAGAACCCCCCCCTCAACTATATATATAGTTAATTACAAAGTGTAACTTAGTTGTAGGACAAGGCTAAAAGTATGGGCACCCAGTGAGAATCAAACTCACTACCACTGATCTGCTTATCTACTTCACTGACTACAACAACATGAGAGAACCCCCCCCCTCAACTATATATATAGTTAATTACAAAGTGTAACTTAGTTGTAGGATAAGGCTAAAAGTATGAGGCACCCAGTGAGAATCAAACTCACTACCACTGATCTGCTTGTCTACTTCACTGACTACAACAACATGAGAGAACCACCCCCCTCAACTATATATATAGTTAATTACAAAGTGTAACTTAGTTGTAGGACAAGGCTAAAAGTATGAGACACCCAGTGAGAATCAAACTCACTACCACTGATCTGCTTATCTACTTCACTGACTACTACAACATGAGAGACCCCCCCCCCTCAACTATATATATAGTTAATTACAAAGTGTAACTTAGTTGTAGGACAAGGCTAAAAGTATGAGGCACCCAGTGAGAATCAAACTCACTACCACTGATCTGCTTGTCTACTTCACTGACTACTACAACATAAGAGGCACCCCTCAACTATATATATTTAATTATAAAGTGTAGCTTAGTTGTAGGATAAGGCTAAAAGTATGAGGCACCCAGTGATAAACCACCTCATCCTCCCCCACTATGGGTTAAATATTACCACTACTGTTCTTGTACAAAGATGGCTTTGGCATTAAATAACCCATGAAGATTGATATGCCATTAAACTAAGAAACCAAAGAAAATTGAGTAAAAGCATTATCTATCTAGTCTGGGTTAACTCAGTTGGTAGAGCGTTCGGCTAGAAGCCACAAGGTTCCTAGTTCAATACTGGCCCCTCGCCAACTCAGCGTATGAGTAGCATAGGGATCTGTGCTGTAAAGTAAGCAGCTGATGGTAGGTGTAGTGCTCCACCTCAGACGCAAAAACCATCTCCTTGGTCTAGCGCTAGTGAAAAGGGGATAGACTCCCTCGCTGATTGGCTGATACCGACTTTAGGCCGCCCCGTCGACTTTACTTACTTATATATGAACATACTTTTGGATCTGTCTGAATTTTTTTAGATGAGGTTTGATGTGTATAATTTTGATTTTTTTTCGGGCTGTTGTCCTCATCTTTATTGTGGTATGTAAAATTACAACATTTCTGCCACTGTATCCTCCACCATTCCTCAGGTTGGGTCGTTACTATGCTCGATTATATGGCAAAAACCTGAGGAAGGCCTGTAAGGGTCCATTTGCCGAAACGTTTTGATTTTACATACCACAATAAAAGATGAGGACAACAGTCCAAAAAAATCAAAAAGATAGGAAATCTATTCTTTGCTTACGGATAGGAACTATTATTTATCTGAAATTTTTTAGATGTAGTTTTACTTTTTTAAATTATCTATCTATCTATCTCAATCCGTTCCTATCTATTTATGTTATATACCCCACATGTTGGGTATATACACAAGTGTTCTTTTGTGTCAGAGAGAGAGGGGAGAGAGATTGACAGAGTATCAGAAAGATGAGATGCATAATTGCATTACTTACTTCTATCTTCTTCTCTGGCCATTCATGTGATCGTCTAGTCACCCTGTTGAATTCTATCTTCTTCTACTATACACAAGTGTTCTTTTGTGTCAGAGAGAGAAGGGAAAGATTGACAGGGTATCAGAGTGATGAGATGCATAATTGCATTACTTACTTCTTTCTTCTCTGGCCATTCTATCTTCTTCTACTATACACAAGTGTTCTTTGTGTCAGAGAGAGAGGGGAAAGATTGTCAGGGTATCAGAGTGATGAGATGCATAATTGCATTACTTACTTCTTTCTTCTCTGGCCATTCTATCTTCTTCTACTATACACAAGTGTTCTTTTGTGTCAGAGAGAGAGAGGAAAGATTGACAGGGTATCAGAGAGATGAGATGCATAATTGCATTACTTACTTCTTTCTTCTTCTCTGGCCATTCGTGTGATCATCCAGTTCTTTTCATAGAGAGAGGAAAAGAGATATAGACAGGGTATCAGAGAGATGAGATGCATAATTGCATTACTTACTTCTTTCTTATTCTCTGACCATTGTGTGATCATCCAGTTCTTTTCATAGAGAGAGGAAAGAGATATAGACAGGGTATCAGAGAGATGAGATGCATAATTGCATTACTTACTTCTTTCTTCTTCTCTGGCCATTCGTGTGATCATCCAGTTCTTTCATAGAGAGAGGAAAGAGATATAGACAGGGTATCAGAGAGATGAGATGCATAATTGCATTACTTACTTCTTTCTTCTTCTCTTGCCATCGTGTGATCATCCAGTTCTTTTCATAGAGAGAGGAAAGAGATATAGACAGGGTATCAGAGAGATGAGATGCATAATTGCATAACTTACTTCTTTCTTCTTCTCTGGCCATTCGTGTGATCATCCAGTTCTTTTCATAGAGAGAGGAAAGAGATATAGACAGGGTATCAGAGAGATGAGATGCATAATTGCATTACTTACTTCTTTCTTCTTCTCTGACCATTCATATGATTGTCCAGTCACCATGTTGAATTATATCTTCTTCTACTTCTTGTTGGCTAATCTTGTTGTTGATTCATCTTCTAGCTAAGCATTCATTGACCAACAACGCCAAGTTACTTCTTAAACTTTTATTCCTAATCTTAACTAATTAACACAGCGCGCGTGCAAGTGATGAGTTCTAGTTAAGCAAGAGACGTCTCTCTTCGCCAACATCATGCTTGGAACTGATGAGCTAACTAGCTCTCACGTGACTTCAGGCTTTTCCCGCTTTTTGGGATCAAAGGTCCCCAACGGTCTGTATCTTTCCATTATTGCTACACAGTGTTGTCAATAATCTATGCTACCCTAGATTATGCAACATCTATCTATCTATCTCAGTCTGTTCCTATCTATCATGGTTCATTCCCATCTATCTATCTATCTATTAGATTGGAAAGAAAATTCCAAAAATAATACATATGATTTTTTTTTTCTTTTATGGTTACGGAATTTATTTTTTATCCTTATTTATTTATTCCAAAAATATCCCAAACAATCTGTGTTATGATGATTTTTTTTTTTTTTTTTTTTTGGGGGGGGGTGTCTGTGTCACCCTAACGCCCCCCCCTCCCACTGGCAATGCAAAGCCAGAACAATTCCACGTGTTCCAAGCAACATTTCAATTATATAAAACTCATAATATTACCTACCTAAAAAAAAATTTGCCTATCCTTATAATTTTTTGGATAAATCTTACCCAGGCAGATCCAAATGTTGCCCCCCCCCCCAGCCCACCAAAATCTCACTACAATGTCCCAATTTTAAGAGAATAAAGGGATTCTCAAATCCACCTTAATCATGTTATGCATCTAGATTTAAGCTGATCCTGATTATTATACTTTCTCAAGGGAGATAACTGTTAAATGTTAAGGGAGATAACTGTTAAATGTTAATTAGGGACTGGTTTAGCTCAGTCGGTAGAGTGTCCAACTAGGAACCACAAGGCTCCTGGTTCGATACTGGCCCTCGCCAACTCAGCATAAGAGTAGCTCAGGGATCTGTGCGGTAAAGTAAGGAGCTGATGGTAGGTGTAGCGCTCCACCTCAGACGCAAAAAACAATCTCCTTGATCTAGTGCTAGTTAAAAGGGGATAGACTCCTTAGCTGATACTGAATTTAGACCACACCAATTACTAATATATAGTACTTAAACTGCAGTTGATTATAAGATAAATTCTGTAGATTGGACATGATTCGATAATTGCTTAATAGCCGCCAATGTCAGCCTTTAAGTGAAGACTATTGTTAATGATAATAATAAATGCAGTTTTATATTTTTTGAAAATTTGTTTGTCCATCTTTGTTTTGTATTTGTTTTTTGTTTTTGTTTGGACCATATGACCTTTAGGCACCCCTTTTGCGATCTCGATTCATAAGGACATGTTTTTCATTTACACCATCAAAATTGGGTTGTTTGTTTAGGGTTAGAGGTTAGTTTTTAAAAAAGCCTCTAAAAATCGTTTGTTAACAAACAACCGGATTTTGACAGTGTAAATGAAAAACATATCTTTATGAATCGAGATTGCAAAAGGGGTGCCTAAGGTTCATATGGTCCGTTTTTTTTGTTGTTTTTATTTTTTATTTTTTATTTTTTTTGTTTATTTTAAAGACTACTACTTAAGCCCTGCATTTACTTACAAAATCTTTTTTTGTAAGGGGTTGGGTGTAGTTGATATTATTTGCATAATAAGATACTCAAATTTTGGGTATTGTCTCCCTTTAACCTAGTCCACACCTGGACAAAATTTCAGAAAAATTGAAGGGGGTGGCTGACAATTTTATTTTTTCTGGGTGATTTGACGTTAGCCGTGAGGGTCTTGTATGTCACCAGAGATAGTCATTATCTCTGATTGTAATTGACGAACGGGTCAAATATGCCATAAAATAAAGTAATAGTGGGTCTTTTCTATATCTACTTTTTTGATTTCATTTTTTATTTCAATATATATATATATATAAAGATAAATCTAATGAGTCAGACGAACCTACTAAAAGTTTCGCTTAATGCTCTTCAGGGCTAAGATCTGACTCTTTGGTAGTATATTTTTACAATCAAACTATTTGCTGGGTTTTTTTCTCACCGCGAGGATTTACCAACAAGTTTGGTATATTATATATATATATATATATATATATATATATATATATATATGAGAATGAACAAGATGGAATGAAAACAGCACACAATGCTGTTAAAGAGAAAACAATTTATAACATAATCATAGCTGATATTGATCAATATTTCGATTTTACAAAAATCTTCTTCAGAGCCCGTTTACTCTGTGGTGTTTGTGATCAGAGATAAACGTCAAATGAGTTCAAAGAACAAAAACCTTGATTTTGAAAAAAAAGAGAAACGAAAGTTGTTACATTATTTTCCAATGTGAGCCTTCCCGCCGTGTTTTTGTCGGTCAACATGATATGTATATCTTTTGACCGACAAAAACATGGCGGGAAGGCCCACATTGGAAAATAATGAAACAACTTTCGTTTCTCTTTTTTTTTTTTTTTTTTCAAAATCAAGGTTTTTTGTTTTTGAACTCATTTGACTCTTATCTCCAATCACAAACACCACAGAGTAAACGGGCTCTGAAGAAGATTTTTGTAAAATCGAAATATTGATCAGTATCAGCTATGATTATGTTATAAATTGTTTTCTCTTTAACAGCATTGTGTGGTGTTTTCATTCCATCTTGTTCATTCTCATACTGTCGGATTCATTTCCTCTCTTTTAACTTATATATATATGGTGGACTCTCCTATCTTAAACGATAGGTGAGGGTCAGCAATGAGCAATTATTTTTGCTCCCACATTGTGCATGCTATCAAGAAGACATTTTGTGTTTTCTTGAGTGTGATACCAGCCCAGCCCAGCCTTGCTGCGAGCTACAAGCCACACTGACAAATAAATATTTCTAAGGAGGGAGTCAGATATTTTTGCTTTAAAGTTAGACGGAGCTGATCACAATGTTTCAATCTATTTTCTTCAAAGGTCTTTAAATTATATATATATATATATATATATATAAATTGTCAGCTAAAAAGCCATATAAAAAAAACAACACATTGTTTGTTTACTTACTTTCATACTGTCGTGCGAAAAGTCACCAAAAAGTGGAATATAACTAACTTCAAAACAAACGAAAAATCTGGTTTGGCCAGCGAGTGTAATGGTTAGAATCCCCGCCTGTCAGCTTGGCAGTCGAGGTCTCGAGTCACACGGAGCTGTCTCCCATGTCTATAACCTTGCTGATGAGACCTAATAGGTCGAAATGTACATTCAGGGATTGACATTTTATCGATTTGTTTAGCCTTACATTTGAACATATATGCCCGCCTAAATTCATTAATTACTAACTAATTCATTTTCAAAATTAAGTATGACTTCAATTAAGCACATATCCTCTAAAAATTGTCGGCTTAAAGCCATATAAAAAATAAACACATTGTTTACTTACTTTCAATATATAATATATATATATATATATATATATGAGGTTAAGTAAACAAACAAATTTGTTTATTTTCATATGGCTTTAAGCCGACAATTTTTGGAGGATATGTGCTTAATTGAAGTCGTACCTAATTTTGAAAATTAATTAGTTAATAATTAATGAATGCTTTAGGCGGGCATATATGTTCAAATGTAAGCCTAAACGAATCGAGAAAATGTCAATCCCTGAATGTACATTTCGACCTATTAGGTCTCATCAGCAAGGTTATAGACATGGGAGACTGCTCCGTGTGTGACTCGAAACCTCGACTGTCAAGCTGACAGGCGAAGTCTCTAACCGTTACACTAGCTTGCCGTTCCCACATTATTCGTTTTGAAACTTATTTATGTTCCACTTTTTGTTGACTTCTTACATGACAGTATGAGGTTAAGTAAACAAACAAATGTGTTTATTTTTGTATGGCTTTAAGCCGACAATTTTTGGAGTATATATATATATATATATATATATATATATGAATAAGATATAATGAAAAAACAAACGATGTTTACAACTGAAATAGGCTCATCAGAAGAGAAAGTGTGCAAACCGTTTCGGGGCCTAATTCTCTTGACGGTTTAAAAAGCAACACTCGGCCCATCCTTTTTTTTGATTAATTCCAACGTTTGACTAGCAGCGTTCTGTTTTTACTAACGGTCTTTTTCCCGTCTTATATTTTTGTTGATGACCGACCCACGTGCGGTTGATACATTATAATGCAATAGGGTCCTCATATTAGTTGAGGATGGGCCGAGTGTTGCTTTTTAAACCGTCAAGAGAATTGGGCCCCGAAACGGTTTGCACACTTTCTCTTCTGATGAGCCTATTTCAGTTGTAAACATCATTTGTTTTTTCATTATATCTTATTCATACTGTCGGATTAATTTCCATTTTATTTTCACATATATATATATATATATATATATATATATAATTTGTTTGTTTTTTTCACAATATATTTTAATTGTCTTTCGCCAAAGTTGCATTGGATTTGAGAGTAACAAAACCTGAGAGCATAAAATCAAATAAAAAAGAGTCTTGCCTTGTCGGAAGATGACAAAAACGTCTGTGGCATAAAATAACCCAACAAGGGTTGACATGCCGTAAATTCTAATCAACCCACCAAAAAAAGAATTACCATATTTGACATCATATAGGACGCACTTTCTTTCCAAAATTTTGTCTCAAAAAATTGCCCTGCGTCTTATACATCGTCGGTGAAGTTTGAGATCTCCCGTAGGCCTAAACTAATCTCCTCTATGATGCTCACTAACCCAGCTTACGCTCAGTACTTTTACCGACCCTAAACTCCATGCATCCTTATTTTATTGCTGGTATTGTTATAATCAAGGTTAACAGGAGCGTATGGTGGCGAAGAAAAAACAAACACTAAAAACTTTTTTTCCGGAATCTGACCTGCTGAAATGGGGGTGCGTCTTATATGCCGTCAAATACGGTATCTTTTTAAATCAACAGAAAGGAACCATTTGTGAATAAATAAAATGTACAAAAAATAAAAAAATATATTTCAAACCTGATCTATTCACAGTATTCTTTTTCTTTTTTTCTTTTTCTTTTTTTTTTCCTTTTTCTTTCTTTTTGTAAATCAAAATCTACATATCTAATGGTGAGTATCCAATTCTGGAGCTCTAGGAAGAGTATGCCATTACTCCCAGATCCACTCTGACCCAGTGTGGTAGTACCTGTTAGGGTCCCATGTATCGGTTAAATAGTAAAAATTCTGTTTAAAAAAAAAAAAATTTAAATAAAAAAATTTTTAATGCCCAACCAGAATGAATAAAACAAAATGTCTTTGGCATAAAATAACCCAACAAGGGTTGACATGCCATAAAATCCAACCAGCCAAAACCAACTTTTGCCTATGGCTATATACAAGGGTGGGTCAAAAAGTAATGCCATTTTTTTAGGACAGGTATAATTACCAACACAGGAACATGTATCATACATCAAAATGAAGCTGGTCCTCTGTGGATCACATCCCTACTTCTCCACATAGTCATCGTTCTTCTCATATAGCAATTGTTCCATATTCCTTGATGAAGCATATTATCCCCTGCCTGTAAATNACATTGTTGTGAGTTTGGATTTTCCGTTAAATGACTGATAATTTGTTTATGGCTGACCATGCCTTTCCATTTGTGCATTAACATCGCTTTCTGTGGATGAGTATTACTACCTAGGTATATGAATTGTTCTACTGGCTTAAGAGGCTTTTTTATATATATATAATATATATATTATATATACATATATATATATATATATATTATATATATATATATATATATATATATATATAATAATATATATATATACTGGCAGGCGGCGTGGACTAATGGTTTAAAGTTTCGCAGGAAATGGAGCCTCAACCTGAGTTCAATTCTAGATGAAGCTGTTGGCATTTCACATGGCGCTAAAATACCCTTGGGAAAGGTATGAATCCAATTCTCCCTCCAACTATGGTAAAATTAAGGCAAGGGGGTTAAAAGGCGTCTGGGCAGAGAGAATTTCTTTAAACCATGCTAGGTAATCAGTCTAAGAGAGGAAAACTCTGAATTCAAACCTGTTTAACTCCGCTTAAGAAATTGACCTTGTGTTGCATCCTGCTCGTGCGGAGGAGTTGGTAAATATATATATATATATATATATTATCTTGTGTTTCCTTCATTCCACAATTGTTTAGTTTAACGTGTGAAATGAAAAGTAGAAAGACAAAATTCAACCTCTCCCTCATTCAATTCGTTTTTTGTTTTCTCTTGTCACCTTTGTTCTTTGAACAGTTGATGGGATATGTTTGTGCATCCTTTATTATTTGGGGGGTTAGATTTGTTCAACCATGACTTTAGGCTCCTCTCTCTCTCTCTCTCTCTCTCTCTCTCTCTCTGACTGTCATGCATGGTTTATTATTTGAGGTTAGATCTGTTCAACCATGACATTGTGCTTTCTTTCTCCGTCTACCTCTGTCTGTCTGTCTCTCCCGCTGTCTGTCTCTCTTTGAGAGAGAAAGAGAGACTCTCTCTCTCTCTCTCTCTCTCTCTCTCTCTATCTCTATCTCTTATTCTCTATCTGGCTCCTGACTCTCTGCCTCCCTCCCTCTCTCTATCTGACTCTTGACTCTCCCCCTCCCTCCCTCTATCTCTCTATCTAGCTCCTGACTCTCTCCCTCCTCCCTCTCTCTATCTAGCTCCTGACTCTCTCCCTCCCTCTCTCTCTATCTCTCTATCTGGTTCCTGACTCTCTCCTTCCCTCCCTCTCTCTATCTGGCTCTTGACTCTCTCCCTCCCTCTATCTGACTTGACTCTTCCCCTCCCCCTCCCTCTATCTATCTATCTATCTGACTCCTGATTCACCCCTCCTCTCTCTCTCTCTCTCTCTCTCTCTCTCTCTCGAACTGTATTTTATTTTCTCTCCTGAAATCCTTGCAGTGGTGAAGTTTTACTTTCCTATAAAAAAAAACCCCTTTCTTTCTTTCTTTCTTTCTTTCTTTCTTTCTTTTGTGGCCATTGTCGTAATGATTTTGTCCCCCCCCCTGTTATTGTTCAGCCCTTCTGACTCAGCGTCCTAGCCACTTCATACTCCTTCCAAGATTTGTCAATTAAACGAGAATTTAATATGTTTTTAAAAATCAGATTGTGGAGTTTTCGTTCCAATCAGAAAGAAATATTTCAAATAATATGAGGGATTTGTTTGAGAATACTAACACGGATGACATTGTGCCATTGTACCAGAAGAATAGCTAGAATGTTGAGTGTGTTGTGCTAGTTCGAGTCCGTAGTTTTCTTTGTTTGCCGAGTGGACTAGTGTCATTCCATTTTGATAGGCATAACTATTACCAAAATACATAGGTGTAGTGTCTCTGGAATCAGCAGGTATCGTAGTTTGAGGGGTAATGTGTCTTTTCACTGCAGGCCCCTATGTTTAGCCTCCAGTTACGAAAATAAATTGCTTCATTGTCCTTCTTGGGAGAAATAGAAATGTTTAAAACATTATAAATCAGATCTTTCTTTCTTTCTTCTTTTGGAAAGATCTTTCTTTCTTTCTTTCTTTTGGAAGTCCGTTGCAGACAACGATGATGTCACTCGATGTCTTCAGGTGTGGACCCTCTGGTGGCTCGTTAGTCCAATTCTGGACTTGCTGATGGGGTGACACACATTGCAGGGGAAATTCCCATCTACATTTGGTTGTTCATGACGACAAAGACGTTACTGCTCTGCAGTTCTGTTTATCTTGATATTGAGCTGTTTAGCTCCTGTGCGTCTCGCCAACCCTGTCTGTTGGAGGCCAGATCTTCCACACTTGAAGGTGTGATGGTGTATTTCTTCAGTGTTGACTTAATATGGTCTTTGAACTGCTTTTGGCGGGCTCTTGTCCTCTGCGTGCCATCTATGAGTTTATTATAAATTATTTTATGGGGGTGTCTGTCTGCAGGCTTGCAGATGTATTTTATATCTAACTAGCAGCAGCTACCAGGCAAAGCCTGGGTAGAGGAAAAAAATATGGTTTAATAATCCTTTGCAGATCTATTACTACTGTATAGTGAGTTCGATGACCCATAAAAATCACCACACAGGATGACCCATAAAAATCACCATGTAAAAAAGATCTTATTTTAATTCGGCATGGTGGGAGGTCAGGGGGTTAAATCCTACTTAACAGAACTAAATTACACCATCGTATGTCACCCCCCTGAAAGAAAAAAATACTAAAAATCAAGGAATTAACCGAATTTAATGAAATGTTCAGTGTTGATATATTAATGAATAAAAGATATAATACACCAGTTATTTTATTTAAAAACTCTTACTTTTTTTCAGGTCAGTTAACTTTGAACCACATAGCTTTGAACTGTAACACAGATTCACAATTATACGTGGTTCAAAGTTAATTGACCTGAAAAAAAGTAAAAGTTTTTAAATAAAATAACTGGTGCATTATATCTTTTATTCATTAATATATCAACACTGAACATTTCATTAAATTCGGTTAATTCCCTGAATTTTAGCATTTTTTCTTTAGGCGGGGTGACATACGATGGTGGAATTTATGTCTATTAAGTAGGAATTAACCAGTCAGGGATTTTTTTTTGTTTTTGTCAGAGTAGAGAGAATGACATCACAAAACATCATGTTTACTTTTTAGCAAGAAACGCCAAAAATGGCAGAGTAGAATTATAATATTATTTTATAATGCTATTTAATTTTTAAATGTATTCGATAATATAAATCAAATCTTCATTATTATTGCTCAAAAACCAAGCCCTGGTGATATTTAATGTGTATATATATTTACTTTGTTTTAAGTGTTTTATTTTCGAAGTTTCCTCTGGACATACAGATTCACACAACTGCCCTTTATATATATACTAGAAGTGGCTACCGGGCGTCGCCTGGGTAGAGGGGGATTTTTTTAAGTTAGTCCCGTGGATTCATTATTACTAAATCGTGAGTTGAATCCTCGTGGGATGCCACATTTAAATCCCTATGTAAAAAAATAGACCGTGCATTGATCCAGCTACTCTGAAAAGAAATGTTAATGTCTACTATCTAAAATATTACCTGAAAAAAAAAATCCATGCTGTTATCATTTAAATTTTATTTTTTAATTATCTTCCCGAATATAAATCAAATCTCTATCATTTTTGCTCAAAAACCAATCCCTGGTGATATTTAATGTGTATATATATTTACTTTGTTGTTAAGTGTTTTATTTTCAAAGTTTCCTCCGGACATACATTTACACACAACTGCCCTTTATATATCTATAGATATAGATAGATAGATAGATAGATGTGATACTATGATTGAAGACGAACATGGTCAGAATAAATAAATAAATAAATAAATGAATAAAAAAAGAGAATAGGTTAAAGCCAGGCATAAGTAAAAGGGTGGGTGGTTGACCTTTTTACGAATCCAAAGATTAGGCCGTAAAGTTTAAGAGACCTGTACGACCACCATGACGTTAGGCCACTTAGTGATAATATCTTATGCACCCAGGTATTAAAAGTAAAAGGGATTTTTATGAGAGATGTGTTGCATCGGTTCAACAAGAAACACCTGAAGAAGGTCGGAGAGTATACTGGCCAAAACATTGTGTATATAACAATAAAGATGAGGACAATAGTCTGAAAAATCTAAATAATACAAATTATCAAGGCTCATCTAAAAAATTCAGACAAATAGAGATGTGTTGCATCAGTTCGACAAGAAACACCTGAAGAAGGCCGAGAGGGCACATTGACCGAAACATTGTGTAAATAACAATAAACACGAGGACAATATTTTTCAGCTGAAACCCATGCAATAGATCTAGCACTTGACATAATCTATGAAAATAACCACAAAAAATATATCATCTTCTCAGACTCGCTCTCTGTCCTACTATCATTAAGAAATAAAAAACTGGAAAACCCTCACATCATTAAACTCCTGAATAGATTAGACTTGATGTCTAACTCTAAGGAGATTATGATATGCTGGATCCCAAATCAAATAGGAGTGAGGGGGAATGAAAGAGCTGACTCTGCAGCTAAATCGGCTCTAGATTTGATCCCCAACAATTTCAAGATACCATATACTGATTTGAAACCTAAAATCAATAGATTCCTTCATACAAAATGGCAACAACACTGGAATAACAACATCCACAATAAACTCTTCCTAATCAAACCCACTTTGGGAGGCCGGAGACCAACTTTAAGGAAGTCTAGAAAGGAACAAGTCATTGTGTCCTGATTATGCATTGGTCATACAAGACTAACACACTCCTATATACTCAAACAAGAACAATAACCACAATGTGAAACATGTTAAACACCTTTGACAGTTAAACACTTATTCATGGAATGCAGGTTTTTTGCTCACATCAGAAACCGTTATTTTAAAGCAAACAATATGAAAGATCTGTTTGAAAATGTCAATATGGAGGATATTCTCTCTTTTTTAGAGAAATAAAATTATACCATAGAATATAGACATGAAACAAATCAATAACATAAAACATAATCCCCAATAATGCTAACATTTTTAAAACCAATTACTAAAAAAATATAAATACACAATATGTATTACTTCCTAACCGTTAGGCATGACATAACTCCAGACGGGTTGATATACCGTTAAAATCAATAAACCAACAAACAATCAAATATAGATAAAGTCTTCATTAGTTTTGTACAAAAAGCAAGCTCTGGTGATGGTTACTGTGTATATAATTTTTGAATATCTTCCCAAATATAAATAAATATTTGAGGGAAATAAAATTCTACCATAGAATATAGACATGAAACAAATCAATACCATACAACATAATCCCCAATAATGCTAACACATTTTTAAAACCAATTACTAAGAAGTATAAATGTAAATACATGATATGTATAACTTCCTAACCATTAGGCATGATGGGTTGGTATGCCGTTAAAATCAATAAACATGAGCCCCAACCCCTCTTTATCATATGGGTGCTAGAAGGCGGTGACTGAGGGTCTACATGTCCTGGGAATGACGTTAAACTCTATCTGATGGTGAGGTTCCAGTTTTGGAGGTTTGGGGAATGTGGAGCACCCCTTCATCACCATTGCTCCCTGGTCCACTCTGGCCCGGAGTGGTAGTACCTGTTAGGGTCCCATCTATGGGTTAAATAGAAAAATGTATTTATAAAAAAATGTATTATCCATTAAGAATCGATTTATTTCAAAACTTTATCGGCATTAAATAACCCACTGAGGTTGATATGCCACAAAACAAAAAACAAACAAACAAACAAAATAAATATGAGGACAATAGTCCGAAAAATCTAAATGATACAAAGTTTCCACCTGTTCCCCATTCCTGTAAACATATTCTTAGAATGTTCCAAAGCTGGTTTCCAGAACAATCCCCCCCCCCGGCACATTTCTCAAGGAATTGTTGCAATCATACTTGCAATTTTCTCTTGGAGATCTTGGACATTTTATGGCTTCGTAGCAGAGACACGTACTTTTAGCATCCACGCCTTTCCACCATGGCGAGAAATCACATTGTGTCGAGGTCTGGAGAACGTGCTGGCCATGTCAGTGGTACTCCGCTTCCAATCCGCCTTCTTGCATGTTTCCTGTCACGGTAGGTACGGATAGCGACAGGATAGCGTGGTGGAATCCAGTATTCCGGATTTGCTTTGACAAGCGATCTTTCTGCGTAGTTCTTCGCGTGCAAAGATGTCAAGATCGGTAATTGTGGACTTTTGCTAAAAAAGGAAAAAAAACGAAAAAATGGTAAAGTCCTGTTATGGAATCTGTCACGCAGGCATTCACCTTGGAACAGTCTTGTTCCTGCCTGCAGAAGATATGACGATTCTTCTTTAGCCCAGGGACAACAAAATGGTATTTATTCACGTATCCATTTACATTGAAAGTTTCTTCATTGCTGAATGCTGCAAATAAAGGGGGATCAGTTTATAATTTGGTTATTATACCAAAATGATCCCTCACTTTACATCCAGAAACACAAATTGCTAAAATTGTTGAGGTATCTAAT
The DNA here is from genome assembly GCA_023376005.1 of Doryteuthis pealeii. Lineage (NCBI taxonomy): Eukaryota > Metazoa > Mollusca > Cephalopoda > Myopsida > Loliginidae > Doryteuthis > Doryteuthis pealeii. The sequence goes on from CM042182.1 coordinate 14,213,612, forward strand.
TTAGTTGGTTGGTTGGTTGGTTTTACGGCATGTCAACCCGTTGGGTCATTTTATGCCGAATACTTCTATTGGTAATTTGGTATTCAAAAATGTTTAATGCCGACAAAGTTTTGAAATAATTTCATTTTTAATGCATAATACAATTTTGTTTATCAACTCATGTTTTTCTATTCAACCCATAGATGGGACCCTAACAGGTACTACCACTCCGTATCTAATTTGGTTTATTTTTTTAATGGCATATTAACTAATAAATCTAATGTTCTCAAGAAATGGGGGATCAGTTTACAACTTGATTATTTACCAAAATGATCCCTCAGTTTTCATCAGAAACACAAATGGCTAAAACTGTTGAGGTATCTAATTTGGTTTTTTTTTTTCAGAGCTTTCCTTCTCCTAGACTGGTTGCCTAGTCATGGTAAAAATCTCCATATTGAAATTTTTTGTTATAAACCAATTCGCTTAAAAAAATTGACCTTGTGTCACATCCTGCTCATGAGGAGGGTTTAGTAAATACATACACTATTGTAAATTTACATATAACCAACCAAAAATATGTGGGGATTAAAAAAATACGAAAAAAAAAAAAAAAAAATCCACGGGGCCTTGACTGGAAGAACCCCTCTGCGCATGTCCGACAAAAAGGGCTGACTCCCTACCCCAAAAAGTATACCTTGGCCATTTTGAATTCAGGCCGCAACTGAGTGCAGTCGTTTTCCTGGCCAGGGGCATGTCCCCTTGCTATGGCCAACTATGCCCTGTTCAATAAAGCCTAAGTCATAAAACTACCTCTTGCCTTTATCTCTTTCCTCTTTTGTGCCTTTTCGTTCCTTAAGTTCCATTTCAGCTGACCAGCCCACAAGAAGAACAAAGAATCAGCTTTTATTGGACCATGTGACCTTTAGGCACCCCTTTTGCGATATCGATTCATGGGGACATTTTTTTCCATTTACACCGTCAAAATCCGGTTAATTGTTTACAGACGATTTTTAGAGTTTTTTTTTAAAAATTATAAAACTAACCCCTAACCCTAACCCCTAACCCCTGATCCCTAACAAACAACCGGATTTTTACAGTGTAAATGAGAAAAGTGTCCCCACGAGATCGCGGAAGGGGTGCCTTAAGGTCATATGGTCCCTTTTATTGGGGACAAGATGCCAGTACCAACGAACATAAGCCCCATAAATAACAAAAATAGAACAAAAACTTTATTACCAAAAAGTGCACTATCCAAAATTAAATATACAAGGTTCATTCAATAAATAAAGGAAATTTATATATCTATTGATAAGATTCAATCGATAAATAAAGGGATTTTATCAGACCCACAGACACACTGACTGTGATTGAAGTCCCTAGCTGTTTGAAGGCATTTTTATTTTCAATATTTTTTTTAGCGTTTTTTAGGGTTAGGGTTAAGGTTTTTAATTTTCGAAACTCGGTCATATTTATTTTAAAAATCCGCGACAGATGTTTGGTTTAATAATGTTTTTATTTTCGGAATTCATTTGTATTTATTTAAAAATTTGTGACAGTTGTTGAAAATAACTGAATAAGATGAAAATACCGGAAAAAAAAAAAGGAAAAAAAAAAAGAAATATATTTGAAGGGGGGGGGGGTTTAAAATATTTACATTTACTTGTAATATAGATAATGATAGAGTTTGATGAGGAGTATCACATAGTAAAAGATGGATGATGGCGCTTGAGTATTAAGGGAGATATGGGGCTTCAAAGGTTTGCCCAAAATGCCATTTTTCAGCCATTATAAGACCACGTATTTTGATGAAAATGTACGTTATCGATTTACCAAAAAGTGCACTATCTAAAATTAAATATACAAGGTTCATTCAATAAATAAAGGAAATTTATAGATCTATTGATGAGGTTCAATTGATAAATAAAGGGATTTAAAAAAGAAAAAAAAAGAAAATTATAGCAAGTAATTTTCTAAATATTTTGTTCTGTTAATTTTTGACATAACAATATTCATCCGTTCATAAAAAAAACACCAAAAAAAAAAAAAAATTGGAAGAATTTTTTCAAATATCATAAAACGGTTATTTCCTATAAGTTCAACATAAAAAAGGGGAACCAATCTTGACTTATAAATTATTCATTTATTTTACCATTAAACTAACCCTAAACCCTAACCCTAAACCCTAACCTTAACCCTAACCCCGTCTTCTTTTTTCCTAGTAGATCAATCAATAAATAAATAAATAATATATCAGTCAAGAGTGGTTCCTCTTTGTTTATGTTGGACTTATAGGAAATAACCTATAAAACTCTTTATTTTGTCCTGTTTGAAATTAAAAACTTTTTTTTTCATTAAAAAAGTCTTTTTTTTACTTTTGTTTCTTTTTGTTTTTTCATTTCTTCAAAAATTTTCTTGATTATGTCCCTTTAATCAGAGACACTGATGTTAATTTAAATGGAATTTTTCTCAATTGAGGAAATTAAGAAGAAGAAGAATAAAAAAGAAGAAGAAGAAAAAGAAGAAGAAAAAGAAGAGAAGAAGAAGAAGAAGAGGGAATTCCAGGAGAGAGAATGAAAAAAAAGATAAGAATGAAAAAAAAACGAATAATAAGAAAAAGCAGGAGAGAAAAAAGTAATAAAAGGAAGAAAGAGATGGAAGGAGAAAGAAAGAAAGAAAGAAACACCCTCTAGTTAGAAATAAGTAAGTAAAGTCGTCGGGGTGGCCTAAAGTCGGGATCAGCCAATCAGCGAGGGAGTCTATCCCCTTTTCAATGGCGCTAGACCAAGGAGATTGTTTTTGGTGTCTGAGGTGTAGTGCCACACCTACCATCAGCTCCTTACATTACCACACAGATCCCGGTGCCACTCATACGCTGAGTTGGTGAGGGCCGGTATCGAACTAGGAACCTTGTGGTTTCTAGCCGAACGCTCTGCCAACTGAGCTAACCCGGCCCTAAAAATGAGACCATCCAAATATCCAAGATAAAATACAATCTACATATTAATACTCATGTTCCTTAATTGTATGACCGTTATCATCTTGCAACACCCTCTGGTTAAAAATGAGACCATCCAAATCATCCAAGATAAAATACAATCTATATATTAATACTCTTGTTCCTTAAAAGTATGACCATTATCATCTTGCAATACCCTCTGGTTAAATGAGACCATCCAAATCATCCAAGATAAAATACAATCTATATATTAATACTCATGTTCCTTAATTGTATGACGTTATCATCTTGCAACACCCTCTGGTTAAAAATGAGACCATCCAAATCATCCAAGATGAAATGCAAAAATGTAAATCCTGATTATCTGGTGTTGTTTATCTGCTGAATTCTTATTTCTTATGAGTGTTGTCACCTCATTCTGTTTTTATTATAAAGAAAAAAGGGAAGAAAAAGGACATGCAACACAGAAAAAATATAATAAGAAAGAAAGACAATAGAGGAAAAATAGAGAGACGATATGGATGAGCGCGTGGAAGCGATAACGCTAATCTGTTTCAATTGAACATGATACTAGACAGCAGTTGGAGAGGCCCCCTCCAATCATTCAGCTGGTCATATCAAACCCTAGCACCTATATGATTACCCCAACCCTATTGCCCTTATGGCAAGCCCCAACCCCTCTTTATCATATGGGTGCTAGAAGGCGGTGGCTGCGGGTCTACATGTCCTGGGAATGACGTTAAACTCTATCTGATGGTGAGGTTCCAGTTTTGGAGGTTTGGGGAATGTGGAGTACCCCTTCATCACCATTGCTCCCTGGTCCACTCTGACCCGGAGTGGTAGTACCTGTTAGGGTCCCATCTTTGGGTTAGATAGAAAAATGTATTTTATAAAAAACATTGATTATCCATTAAGAATGAATTTATTTCAAAACTTTATCAGCATTAAATGACCCACTGAGGATGATATGTCGTAAAACAAAACAAACCAAACCAAATCTTCTCACCTGACCCCTTACTGCCATTCTGTGTATGGCATTACATCTCTTACCTCTTACTGCTATTTTAAAAAAAAGGGAGTGGGGGCTGTACACACACCTCCCCCCCCCCCACCGGTTGCCTTACCAAGATTAAAGAGCCCAGTCTACCCTACTATTTACCCATAGCTGGAGTGAGAGTAGGATTCATACCTTTCCCAAAGGTATTAGTGCTAAATGAAATACAATTGCCATGTCCAGGATTTGAACTCGGGGCGACGAGTCCATTTCCCATGACTTTAACCATTATTTATAATTATTTTATAAAAAAACATTGATTATCCATTAAGAATGACTTAATTTCAAAACTTTATCGGCATTAAATGACCCACTGAGGTTGATATGCCGTAAAACAAACCAAACCAAATTTGGCTACACAAGTTCAAATCCTGGACGATGCTGTTTGCATTTCACATAGTGCTAATATCCTTCTTCTCGTGCTATGAGTAAATATAAGGGCAGACTGAGTTCTTCAACCTTAGTATGGAAAAAATGAATTTAATTTGTTTTTTTTAAAAAAAGGCCCCTTATAGAATAATTTTTGCTATAAACCAATTTCACTAAAACAAATTGACCTTGTGCCGTCACATCCTACTCATGAGAACGTGTTGGTAAATTCATATACTAAATTTGCATAAAACCAAAAAAAAAAAAAAAATAGAACAAAACTTGGACCATATGACCTTTAGGCACCCCTTTTGCGATCTCGATTCATAAGGAGATGTTTTACATTTACACCGTGAAAATCCGGTTGTTTGCTAACAGACGATTTTTTCGAGTTTTTTAAAAATTATAAAACTGAACCCTAACCCTAACCCTAACCCCTAACAAACAACCGGATTTTGACGGTGTAAATGAAAAACATGTCCTTATGAATCGAGATCGCAAAAGGGGTGCCTAAAGGTCATATGGTCCCAAAACTTTCCCAAGACTGTCACACAAGAATTAGCCTGCAGAGTCACTTACGCATATGCAGATAAATTTTTATTTTTCATGTAAAAATTTTTTTTTTTAATTTTTCTTTTTAATTTTTTTTTTCTAGACACTACGCCATCGTCCTTAGTGGACGTTTCAATAAATAAAATAAAAAAAAATTTATCTGCATCTGCGCAAGTGACTCTGCAGGCCAATTCTTGAGTGACAGTCTTTGGTGCACTGAATGCACACAAACTGTGATGATTTCTGGGGCTGCTGGCTTTTAGATAAAGGGTGGCTTACTGGTGAATACGGGCATGATCGTTGGAGGTGCACAGAATCCAGGGGTTAAGTCCGCGATAAAACAAATACAAAGTACTCAATACAAAGTAGAGCAAATTTATTAAAGAAATGGATACAATAGAAACCTACTCGAGTTTCACTGTTAGGATCATCAGGGTTAAATCCAATGAATTAATCGAGTTACCGTAACATCTTATTCAATGAACACACATGTGATCAGCTGCAATTAATCGGTAACTCGATTAATTCAGTGGATTTAACCCTGATGATCCTAACGGTGAAACTCAAGTAGGTTTCTATTGTATCCATTTCTTTAATATATATATATATATATATATATCCAATAATATATATATATAAGTGGGTGTAAAATCCTGATTATCTGGTGTATTTAGCAAACCTGCCACACAAGTAGGATGTGACACAAGGTAAAATTTTAAGTGGAGTTTATCATGTTTGAATTCAGAGTTTTCCTTCTCCTTGACTGGTTGCCATACCAAGGTTAAAGAACCCAGTTTGACCTACTATTTACCCATAGCTTGAGGGAGAATAGTTGGATTCACACCTTTCCCAATGGTATTAGAGCTAGGTGAAATGCAAACAGCATCATCCATGTTTTGAATCCGTGTCACCATGTACATTTTCTACGGTGATAACCATTACACCATGGGCACCCTCTTCTGATATATATTCTTATATATATATAATCAATGGTAATATTATGGGTTTACACTCATAACTTGAAGTTTCATGGTAATGCAATCATCAGATGAGTCCAATGGTTGAGATCTTAAAAAACAGTTGTGAAATGGTTGAGATGTTAAAAACCAGTAATTTTTTAGCATTTATATAAATGTGAAGTGTTTTCACGCGATAGGAAATATAAAGCTAAAAAAATTTTTTTTTTAAACTGTAGCTTGTTTAACGTTTATGTGACGTGGATCGTGTTCACGTGATGTAATGTTATGACGTTAAATTTGTGTTTAAAAAAACATGATAATCAAACAAACTTGCATTGGTGTTAATGCACGCGGTGTTCAAATGAATTTCTTTTTTTTTTTTTTTTTTAAATAAATAAAAGGAGAGCGAAAATTAAGGGATCAATTAGAGTCAGGTGGTAAGTGACACAGTACAAATTTGTTCAAATGCCTACATTTTGAAATGAGTTCACTTCTCTTATTTAACAAGTTATATATATATATATATATTTTAATATAAGTCCAAGTGATAACCTTCTCGAGTTTCACCATGTTGAGGATCTTCAGGGTTAACTCCGCTGTGTAAATCAAGATGTTGGTTGATTGTAGACAATATAATTTGCTCTACTAACTTATTGAGAACTTTTTTATTTGTTATATCACTGCCTTACCTTTATGAACTTCACATCAACCACTGTGACCATATTCACCGGTAAGTCATCTTTTCCATAATAAATATATATATATATATATATATATATATATATATATATATATGTTGAATTAAACAAAAGACACATCTCCTGTTTAACAATTTTATTTGTGATTTTTTCAAGTTTTCTGGCCAACCTTTTAATATTTGGGTGGAATTCGTGGATTAGTCCACCAAAGTTCATGTCCCGAGTATTTTCGGCACTTCGAAGTGCCATCATCAGGGGTGATGTGTTCTAGTTTAAATAATCAATTTTACCTTATTATCAAGCGTGGTTGCAGTAACATTGTTCCAAACTCAAAAACATCAAACAGACGCTGGTTAATAAAGGATTTCCTAATCCCGTCATTGACGAACAAATCAAACAGACCATCCAAAAAATAGACGCTAGCCACAAGGAAAAACATACTACAGCAAATACTTCCTCAAATAACATTTTCTATCGCAACCAGATGCACAGAAATTACAACCTCAATGAAATAGCACTAAAAATATTAATTTGGAATAACGTTACTGCAACTACGCCTGATAATAAGGTAAAATTGATTATTTAAACTGGAACACATCACCCCTGATGATGGCACTTCGAAGTGCCGAAAGTACTCGGGACATTAACTTTGGTGGACTAATCCACGAATTCCACCCAAATATTAAAAGTTGGCCAGAAAACTTGAAAAAATCTAAAAAAAAAAATAGAACAAAACTTGGACCATATGACCTTTAGGCACCCCTTTTGCGATCTCGATTCATAAGGAGATGTTTTACATTTACACCGTGAAAATCCGGTTGTTTGCTAACAGATGATTTTTTCGAGTTTTTTTAAATTATAAAACTGAACCCTAACCCTAACCCTAACCCCTAACAAACAACCGGATTTTGACGGTGTAAATGATAAACATGTCCTTAGGAATCGAGATCACAAAAGGGGTGCCTAAAGGTCATATGATCCCAAAACTTTCCCAAGACTGTCACACAAGTATTGGCCTGCAGAGAGAGAAAAGCCAGCAGCTCTAGAAAGCACCACAGTTTGTGTGCATTCAGTGCACCAAAGACTGTCACTCAAGAATTGACCCGCAGAGTCACTTGTGCAGATGCAGATAAATTTTTATTTTTCATGTAAAAATATTTTTAAAAATTTATCTTTTTAATTTTTTTTTTCTAGACACTACGCCATCGTCCTTAGTGGACGTTTCAATAAATAAGATAAATAAAAATTTATCTGCATCTGCGCAAGTGACTTTATGAACTTCACATCATCCACCATGACCATATTCACCGGTAAGTCATCTTTTCCATAATAAATATATATATATATATATATATATATATATATATATGCATGTTGAATTAAACAAAAGACACATCTCCTGTTTAACAATTTTATTTGTGATTTTTTCAAGTTTTCTGGCCAACTTTTTAATATTTGGGTGGAATTCGTGGATTAGTCCACCAAAGTTCATGTCCCGAGTACTTTCGGCACTTCAAAGTGCCATCATCAGGGGTGATATGTTCTAGTTTAAATAATCAATTTTACCTTATTATCAAGCGTGGTTGCAGTAACATTGTTCCAAACTCAAAAACATCAAACAGACGCTGGTTAATAAAGGATTTCCTAATCCTGTCATTGACAAACAAATCAAACAGACC
>CM042182.1:14224357-14266459 GCA_023376005.1 Doryteuthis pealeii
TTTTTTGTTATAGTTTGAAATTATATATAGATATATATATATGTATATATAGTTTCAAAGTATATATACATACACACACACACATATATATTCATGGTATACATATTTACATGTCATATATATATATATATATATATATATATATATATATATATATATATATATATGTATATGATATATGATACATGCACACACACACATATATATGATATACATATATATAATATGTAATATTATCCCCATTCTATCAAAATCGAAATACAAGCTACTGCTTACAGATATAATGTGTAATATATATGTATATCATAAACGTATATACCAATATTCATACATACATACATACATACACACACACACACACACACACACACACACACACACATATATATATATATATATTATATATATATATATATATATATATGAATGATATAATGTCATATTTATTAATTCCTTCCTTTGTACTTATAAACATTTTATTTTCAACTTCATTAATATACAAACCGTTAGTTAGGTAATAAGTTAGTTAACTTGGTAAGTCAAAATATAAATAAGTTACAAGTCTTATTTTATACTTATCTACTAATTTGGATTTAGTCTGAGAAAAGACTAATTCAAACTGATTTATGAATTCATAAAGTACGTTTTATTTATTTATTTATTACAGATATTTATATATCATTTAATAGATCTTTTAAATCATGAGATTATCACATTTGAATTGTTAAAAAAGTAATAATTGTGTAATTCTTTAATATTTTTAAAATTTAAACGTGTAGATTTTAATTAGAATTAGATAATTAACTTTTTATATGTCAATATATATTACTAATTACAAATAAGTTTTTTGTAAACTAAGAAATTAATGTATGGCTAGACGTTTTAAACACCTTTAAGTAGCTATACTCGTTTGCATATGAAAAGAATAGTACAGTATTCATAGTCATACGTGTTTGTTTGTTTTTATTAAATAAATTCTAATTAGTATACTTAGATGATGACTTTTTAAACACCTTTTTTGCTACCTTGGATTTAAAATAAGAAAATACTATCTACGTATTTAAAGGGAGAAATCTATGATCAATTTAAAATACGCAATAAATACAAGACTTTCCTAGTAATTGCTTGCTAAAAATCTCTAGTTTTTTATAGAAGAAAACCTTTTTTCCTTTTAACAACACTAAAAATTTATTTTAAATACCTTCTTGTGTGTATTTATTGACAAATATGCAAAAAAATAGTACTAAAAACATGAATATTGGTAAAGTATCTATAGTGAAGGAGTCCGGCACCCTTAAAACCAGTCAATACTTTCATACATTTTTGTTACTTCTTGGTTGTTTGTCCCTTAAAAAAGCCTCCCACATAATTTCTAAACAAATAAACTATATTAGATAAGTTTTTTTTGTGTTAAACACTCAAAATGGGAGATATAAGTGTTTTATTAAAAGATTTTCTTTCATCTATGCTATAATCTTGATAGAGTTTCCTTGCTTCGCCATTAGTTACACTAGCAATTAAATGTCCTTTTTTTTTTCTTCGTTCGAGATGACAGTTATTTAATACTTCAGTCTTTTCAAAACCGAGTATTTCTCAAGTGGGAAAGCCGATTTTTATAATTGAAATATCGTTATTAAATGGTTCATGACAAGAAAGTATAGAGTTAAAAACAAAACAAAAAAAATGAAATAACAACAAAAAAATCCTCCTGGCAAAAAATTGATCTTCATTTTTTATTAAGATGAGTAACAAAAAAAAAAAAAACACTAAAAAGAAATAAAAAAACAGTGTATATAAAGTAATTCTTAGCTTAATTGAAATAATTTATTGGATATAAATAAAAAGATAGATTAAATTAACTCCAAATTTATTTTAAAAAAGAAACAGAAAAGAGTATTTAAAATAAAAAGCGATGTTTAAAAAGATAATTATCATGGCTGTATTTTCAGATATTTAAAGTATTTTTTAATTGTTTTGTTTTAAAAATATTTTTTTTTCTCTTTTGTTTAAAAGTCTATAATAAACTTATGATCTTGTTTAATTGTATGAAATCAAAATCATCTTTCGGGGATTATTATTTATATTGATACAATTTTGATAAATCAAATGTCAAGTTTTCCTTAGAAGAAATAACAACAATAATAATAATGATATTAATGTTGAAGACGAAATAAAAAAAATATTTAATAAAAAATGAAACAAATACAAGCGTGGGTTTCGACATCGACCCAAACCTTTTTGAATTTCTTTTAAATAGATAATTTATTGCTGTAAAACCATCCAACTTTACCCTGAACACAAAATTATCTAACAACACAGACATATGTTGAACTAATTTAAAATCTTACTATATACGAACCACATCAATTAACATGGCTACAACATCAACCCTTTGGTATTATTTACAATTTCAGTAAATACTTATTTTGATTAAAGTCTTAACAATAACAACAGAAAAAAACCCCTAAAAACGTAAAAATAACTTTAATGTTTTAAAAGGTGACATAATAATAATAATAATTAAAAAAAGAGATTTATTATTATTATTTTTTTAGTTTCATCTAACTTGGGTAAATTGATTAATTATATATATGCATAATAACTTTAAGAAAATTAGATAATTAACAATCAATTAATTATTATTACTTAATTATTCATTCTAAAGTAAAAAAAAAAGTTTAAAAACGATCTTTAAAATTAAAAAAACGTTGTTTTAAAAGTATTTATAAAATTTATTTTTGTTATTTTGTCATCTAATAAAGTTTGTATTATAGTTAAAAACTTTTGAAATACTTAACTATAAAACTTATTTTTATGATCAAATAATTGTTTTACTTTTTAAGTAATTATCGTCATTATGATGAACTGTCGTAGCTACAATGATAAATATTACATTTTTATGTTATTCAAAATATCCCTAGATTTTTCATTTAAATTGCTGATTTTATTTAAAAGCAAACTACAATTATTTCTATTTAAAAGCAACTGACATTTATAAATTTGTCAAAATGGTTTAGTTTATCTCAAAAGAAAAATAAAAATATTTTGATAAAAGTTTTGTCTTGTCGCAGCACAAATAAATAAATAAATAAATAAAAATCTTGTCGTCTAAACTTTTTTTTGACATTACCGACAAACTCCCTTAAAATAATCAAATCAGTTGAGTTTAATTAATTTGTTTTAATGTTTAAAATATTTTTAGGTCGTTTGAATTTGTAGAAAGTATTTAGAAACAGCCGACTCATGAATTTTAAAGCCAAGTTCAAATTATTATGTAACACAACAGAAGATCAAGTCGACATAGCTGAGAAAGATTTTTTATCTTTTTTTAAAAAACTTTTTTAGGTATTTTATTAAAAGAAAATAATGACAAAAATCGTTTTTGTAAACTTTTCATCATAAATTAATTATTAAGAGTTCAATTAGGTATAGTTATTTAATTATTAACCAAACCATTAATAAAAAACCCCAAAAAACTCTCTTACTCTTCTTAAATTCTTGCTTATAGTAAATCTCTTTATACGATTTCTACATTAATAAAAAGAGAAAAAAGAACCAGGTTGATAAACTTAGATTATTTTATTTGAATTATGTATTTTTAAAGGTATTTTTCTTCAGCCATCAAAATGTATTGATTAATATCTACACCCAGAAACGTTCAAAGATCCATACTATTTCCAATCAAGTAAGAGATATTGATCCAGCATTGAAGCTGACTCAAGTGTTTGTTAAATTCTTCTGAGCTCATTCTACAACTGAGGTAACATATATATAAGAAAAACAAAAAGGAACGAGATCGAATATATATATTTTTGTTTTTTAAATTTTTATTTATTTATTCATATAAAAAATACAAAAATTAAAAATAAAATCTGCAAAATTTACATAATTCACAAATTAAGTTTTAATGATATTTTTGGTTCTTAAAATTAAGAAACCAATTTTATTTTTGATCATTAAAATAAAAAAAAATTGTAAAAATATAGATGAAAATTCAAGGGTTTAATTGAATCAATAATAACTACTACAGTATACATAATGGTAAAAAAAAGAGAGCTGTCGAAAAATGGTGTCGATATCGTATTCGTTTATTATGTTCTTTGTTAAGTTTGGATCTTGTAAAATATTTATTATTGTTGCAGTTAGATGGAGCATGCACTGGCTGGCAGGATGGCAAGGGATGAAAGGCAACGAGAATAAGAAGCAAGTAATATGAAGGACGTTGCGCGCCATCCCCCAGGAAGACAGCAACCGGACGTTGATTTTCGGTCAAGCTGTTAGCCAATCAAATTTGAACTTGCTTTCCCGCCGTCCAGAGCTGAGGCAAGCTGTGTGTGTAAAGTATGCCATGGTCGGAGGAGGAAGAAGCACTGTAAATACTACACAGCCAAGAACAGTAAGTAAAACAACCATTATTTTCACTTTTGCCAAACCGTCGACAGCCATAAGCAAAACCTGCAGTAATAGCCGACATTTTTCGTAGACGTTTCGGCGGTTTTTTCTCTCTCGATACTTGATATCTTTTTAGCTCGTTGTTTAAAAAAACCTGTATACATGTCTATTTCCACCATACACACACCACTCTCTCTCTCACACACACACTCTCTCATAAAAACGCCTCCCTTCTCCTTTTACACCGTTTACCTCCCCTTTTTCTCTCTCCCTCACTCTCTCATCACCCCTCTCTCTGGTTTTTGTATGTATCTTAATTTTCTTTCGCTTTACCCCTCTCTTTTATTTCTATAACGCTACTCTTTACCTTCTCTTTGTTTTTCATTTCTTTCTCTCTCTCTCGTTTCTTGGACTGTTTGAGATCCGTTTCTGACCGTGCGGTGATGGCGGTTACTGGAAACCTTATGAAGGCGAAAAGAGAGAAGAAAGGAAGAAAAAAAAAAAAGACTGTTTTGTCTCCCCTCACGATTTATTCCCGTCTCCCTAGCAAGTAATGTCGACGATGAATGAAAGAGCCGAGCAGCCATAACCGCTGTTCAACACACTCAGGCCAACAAAAATGGCTACCAATCTCACTTTAATACAAAAGATTAACAATAATAAAAAGAGACGTTTAAAAATATTTAAAAAAACAAACTATTTAATAAAATCGCGGCATGATTTATTTATTTATTTATTTAAAAAAAACTTAAAGTCATAACTTTAAATAGAAAAAGAAAGTAAACTTTTTTTTCTTTTAAAAAATAATATAAAAATAAATAATAAAAAAAAAACCTTTTCGTTACATTTTGAACCCAACAGGCCGAAGTTCAACATATTTTTAAAAATATATATTTTTTTTTACCGGCATGTTTGAAAATATTTATAAATTTTTTATATTATTTCAAATTAAAAAGTTAAAGTTTTATTCTCAAATAAAATAAATAAAAATGGTTATATTCAAATATCTTTTGTTTTAAATTGTTTTCTTTTTTCTTTGCCAAAAAAAACGTTCCAACTTTTTTTTTTTTTTTTTGAAAGGAGAAAAAAAAAAAAAAAGATTTAAAAAAGAAAGGTGAAAATAAAAAAAAATCGTTTTAAATATTTAATATTTTTTTTATTTAAATAAAATGACAACTTTTGAAAAAAAATCATTTTTGTTAGTGGGATGATATTTAAGGTTTTAAAAGTTGTTTTATATTAAATAAAAATGTTTAAAATTATATTTCACTTTGTTCATTTTTAAAAGCCAAAAAAAAAAAAGTTTATATTTGATAAAAAGAAAATTGATTATTTTTGATAAGCAAAAAAAAAAAAAAAAAAAATTAGATAATTAAATATTAAATTTAAAAAAATAATTTAAAAATATTAAAGATAATTTAAAATTTAATTATCTAAAGTATTTTTTTAAAGTCAGTTTTTATTTAAGATATTAAAGTCAAATATATATTTTAAATTTAGATTTAAAATATCTCCCCCCTTTTTTTAGTCGTTATACTTTTGTTTATTAAAAGTACAAAAAGGTATTTCCCAACTTTTTAGCTGAAAAAAAAGGTTATTTTTAGAAGTTTTTAAAATAAAACAATTGTCAAATATTTTATTTAAAAAAATACTAAACTTTAGCGAAGAAACTTTTTTTTTTATTCATTTATAAGAATTAAAATTGAGACTTATTTAAAAAAAATTTTTTTTTTAAATTAATGTATACTTATTTATTACATGATTTAGATTTTTAATGATTTTTCTGGGGGGTGGGTGTTTGGGTGGGAGTGAAATGTTACATTTTAAATCAAAATTATCTTAGCTTTAAGTAGAGAAAGAAAAGTTTTTAAAAAACCTTGTTTGTCCCTTTATAAAAAAAAATACTAACTCCCACTATATCATCCAGTGTAATATATATATATATATATATAATATACACATACTATAAATATATAATATAAAATGATGTGAAATGCTGGTGGCTGCACACACACATTGATACATGTGTGTAGTAGGTGTGTGTATGTGCGCGCGCTGTTTTAACCCCCCTACCTCACCCCTGATCAGTAGGAATACTTTGGGGGGGATGAAGGGACCTCTCTTCAGTTTATAACTAGAATTGCCATCGACAAGAAGAAGAGGCAATTCTTTTGTCACTCTTTTAAGGAAATTGGGGTCACATCCCCCCCTTTAAAAAAAAAAAAAATTGGATTTTTGACGGATCATTTATTATTGTCATTGTGTAAGTGTAAGTCGGATTCTGGATTTTGAAACAATTTTTTTTCCTTATTTTTTTTTTTGATTTTTATTATTATTATTATGGATATTGGTTTATCAGGTCGATTGGATCTAGAAAATCGACTAAACTACTACTATAACTACTATTACTCCAACTGATATTAACTGTCACCCCCCCCTCTTTATGTATAATATTATACACACACATCTATATATATATAATACATATACATACATATATATATATATATATATATAATACATACATGCATACGTACATGTATACCCAGTCGCACGTGTAAAATGTAATCGATTTCAAATATTTAGGTACATATACTCTTGTTTGAAATCGATATCATTATTTTCTTACCCCCCAACAGTCCAGGTAGTACAAACTTTCTTTCTTTTTTAAATTTAAAAAAAAAAATGTATTTATTATTTGATAATTTTCCACGTGTGTAGAGATAGCTGTTCATTATTTGAAAAAAAAAAAAAGTTTTACAATGAAACATATATTGAAATACAAATAAGAAGAAAAAAAAAGCCACCTTTTAAATATTCAACATTTTTGTTAGATTTTTCTTTACTTGCAAAAAATCTTTAACATTCGTTTTTTTTTTCCTTCTTCTACACTTTTTTTTCCGTAATTAAAAAAGATTTAATTTGTTAATATTAATCTTATTCAGCAAAAAAAAAAATCCTAAAAAAAAGCACTTGTTTATTTGTCTTTTAATATATATATATATATTATTTTTATGAATGGTTTTATTTGCTAAACATTCACTAATTTTCCAGTTTTTGTTTGTAAGTTTCAAATTTTTACAACAAAGAAAGGGAACACATTTTATATATCTATTTAAAGTTAATAAAATTGGGACAATATACTAAAAAGCACGTGTGTATATAAAACTGTCAAGAAAAAAAAAAGAAAAAAATAGCAATAATATACACTTAAAAAAATACAAATATTTTTTTTTTTTAGTCTATACACTTTTTTTTGTTTTATTTATTTACCTTTTTTATTTTTTTTATTTTTACAATTTTTCATTTTTTTCCCTCTAAAGTTTTACATGATGCTAAAATTTCCCACCTTTTTTTCTTACTATCATAAATTTATAAGACTATAAAATTAGAACACTTTTATTTATATCAACTATTATCAAATTTGCCGATGAAGCAAAGTCAATCTATTTTTATTATTATTATTATTGTCTATATATATATATATATATATATATATATTAGTATTATTATTTCTATGTAGTCTTGGTGATAGTTTGTTACTACTACCTTAAAGTGTGTGTGACGTGATTTTCAAACCATAGTAGACATGTTTCACGTACATTTGCTAGAAGAACGTGTGAACTAGAGAAAAGCAATCAATGAATTCGATCTCTGACAATATTGATTTCAAAAATAGGCAGCAGCAGTTGCAGAAGCAGCAGCATCAATACTATTACTACTAATACTAATATTATTACTACTACTACTATAATAAAGTACAATATTATTAAATTTCCAATAATCTTTCTTAATGTATTTTTTTTATTAGTATTTTTCTTTTAAATTCGTGACACGTGTGTTCAAAGTATGCTGTTATTATTATTATTATTATTATTATTATTATTTTTTCTTTTCTTTTGATTTTTCGGACATTTGCACTTGGTTTCCAATGATTGTATACAAATGTTATTTTTAAGTCATATATATATATATATATATATATATAAGAAAGAAAACTAGGGGGTGGGGATCTGGTTGTAAAATGTTTGCTTATTTCCCTCGTAAATAAAAATAGGACGAAAAACGATAACGATTTCTTTTTCTCTCTTTATTATATCATCGGCTCTGTTATTGAACATAACAGGAATATTCGTTTCTTTTTATAAATTTCGATTTGTTATTAAAAGAGACAAGATAGATACTAATCTTTTTGAAAATGATTGTAGATATAAATATAAATTTAGGAAGAAAAATCCTGGCTTTTGTTTGTCTATGATTCTTTCTTTCGTAATTATCTAAATATATTATTTTTTTAAAAAAATTATTAACTCCATAATTGACTTTGTTTAGCGTGCAGTTTTTTTTATTTATTTAAAAGTACAAACACATGTTAAGTTCGATATTGTAACCAGTTAAGTGAGCTTTTTTTTTAATATTCATCTGCAGTTTTTTTTTGTGTTGAGTCCCCTTCTCCAGATTATCGTGTATGTGTGTGTGTGAAACTCCCGCCTAAGTCGGCTGTACTTGCCCCGGCAGCCTCCTTTCCTCTCTGTCTCTTGTAACCCTAGTTCTTTTTTTTTTCTCCATCCATCTCTTCGTCACCGACGTCGTCGTTGTCGTCGCCTCCACCAAGGAGTAGAAAAGGACAATAGTTTGGGCTAACGGCTGAAAAATCATATATCATCTCTCTATTAACCTATATATATATATAATATATATATATATATATATTTTGGTGATGACAAAAGTTGTCAATAACGTTGTTGATTATTATTATGAAGTCTTTTTGGTTACACTTTGTCAGGTCACTGTCAGATACAAAAATTAAGATTTTATATACATATATATATGTATGTATGTGTATATATATGTGTGTGTGTGTGTGGCATTTTGATCATCCCCATCAGGGAGACCCATGGAGGACTCTTTCTTTTGGACAGTTTCTGGGGGGTTATATATGATTTTTTTTTATTGTTCGTTTACTCTTCAGAATAAATACAACCACCACCCACTGGGAAGTTATGGATTTTATTGGGGGGTGGGGGTGTACTTTTCTTTCTTTTCTTTTTTTAATGTCAGTGTTCTTGTATAATCAGTTTCTTAATTAAATCACAATTGTTACTTATCCACTAACACACACAGATATATATATATATATATATATATATATATATATATATATATATATATATATATAATACCCGCTAAAAACGTTTTTAATTTAAAATCTTTACAGTGATCAATGCACGAAAATGTAAGCAATATCACTATTAAATTTAAAGCCTAATTGTGTGTGTGTGTATATATGTATATATATATATATATATATATATATATATATATCACACATCTTAGTGTATCTGTACTTGGAATATATTTTCTACAAAATCAGCGACCTCTTTTTATATAATTGAAATTTTCATTTGTAACCGGTGATATCTTTAGTACAACAATGCATTTGAATTGTTTTTCGAGAATAAGTCAATATCCAGTTCAATTTGTAAATGAATTTTTTTTTTCTTTTCTAATAATCCAAATTTAGGTATAATTTGAAATTGGCTGTGAAATAAATGTTAATTAGAACCTTTCACTCCTTACTAAATAGAAGCATCAGTATCATCATGGATTATTGTTGTAAGAGAACCCAGTTGGTTCACGGATCGTCTTGCAAGACGGTTGTCACTCATGTTAAAAGAAGAAAAAATGCTAAGTACATATACACTAATAAGTATTCACGGAAATGGTATGGAATAGATTTCTACAAAGACTTTAAAAAAAAAAAACCCTCAAAGTTTTCGTGTTATTGAAATATCTGTTTAAAGTATTTTGATGAAAACTCAAAATTTCTACTGCGGTTTTTAAAAACCTTAGTAAGTAAGTATAAATAGATAATAGTTATAATCAGGTCCTTTTCTCTCCCTGGCACCCTATTTTTATCTTTGATATTCTACCCTTTTTTGTTTTGTCCCCTTGTAGTGTTGAAAATAATGATTGATACTATATAGATCATAATAATCGACTTTGTTTTACAAATAGATTATTATTGTTATAAATGTGTTTGATCCAAATAATGGTTATTAAGTCTTGCTTGATCGCTATAATCGATATCCCATTATTATTATTATTTTTTTTTTCTTTCTTTCTTAGCTTGTGTTATAAGAAGAGCACTTTTAGGGGATATAATAGATTGTAACTTCATTAATCTCCAATATATATATATCTACATTTTGTGGTCTTTTTAAAAAGATTTTAAAGAATAAATATATTTCTGTATTTTTTTTCTATGCTAGCTTTTCTTAACATTAACGATTTTCTTTTCAATTTATTTTATTTTTTTAATATATAATCGAATAGTTGAATGAAGAAAAAGTCGTCACACATCATTGGTTTAATTTTTTCTTTTCTTTTTGTTTGTTTTTAAAATCAACACCCTACATTCTTTAAACATGCTATCTTTCACACACACACACACACACACACACACACACATATATGTATATAACTTGCAAATCGGTCGGAAAATTAAAACATATTACAGGGTGACCCAGAAAAAACAGAACCCAAATTATTTATTTTCCCATTAAACTATCTATCCTAAACCTCCCTAGTTAAAATTAAGTTTCATTACAAAATTTGTGGGTTCTGATTTTTCTGGGTCACCTTAATTTTCCGATCGATTTGCAAGTTTAGCCATATATATATAATACACACACACACATACATACACACAACATGATATACTTATGTATAGATTGAATTTAAGTCTTGATTTTTATAGGCCAATAATTGGGAGTTGACCTTATATGTGAATAATAATTTTTAAAGATTGAAATTAAAACATAATGGGCTGAACCAGAAACACCCGTTAGCTAAAATAAATAAATAAATAAAAAAAATAACGATTTTATTACCAATAATGAAGGGTCGACCTATATATGGGTATCTACCCGTGTGTGTGTGTGTGTGTGAATCTTGAAAGGTATCGGTTTGTTTATTAAAGCAATATAATATTATTGATATACCCTAAAAAAATTAAATTTAGGTGTGTTATTTTAAAATGATTTTAAATCTGGTAAACGAATTGAAATAATTCCAAATAATATTGTCTTCTCAACCTACTAATCACGGCTTGTGAATTTATATAAATATTTTACCTTGCAACACACAGCTTATTTTATTTGATTGGTTTTGCAAATGTTTGTTTCACTAATTTTCGATATCTTATGTCAAGGTGTGTTTGTGTATTAATCTTTAAAACCCCAACACTCTCTATCTCTTATATATATATAAACCCTGATTTAATGTAACTATCATTAATTTATGTAATGTTTGAAGTGCCCCAAGTCCTTCCAATTATGTTTGAATTTCAACCTTAGAAAATTCTTATTTGTGTATAAACTGACCTTCCGTATTTGCAAAAAAACTGTCTTTAAAAAAAACAACCAAATCTGTGTGTATATATGGTGGTTTGTCATTTAGTGTGTAGAATGTTGTTTTGTGATTTTTGGGTTTTTGAACTTCCAACACAGTCCCTTTTTATTCAATCATAATAAATAAAAGCAAGAAAGAAAAAAAAAATGACTATACTTTTTTTTTTTTTTTTTTCATCTTTATTTATTACTGTAGATTATATTGATAAAATCCCCTTAAGTCATGTTTAGTTGAACGATACAATAATCAATATTATCCTTTCTTTAAATAACTCCAAACAGGTTGGAAAATGGGACTTGAATTTGATCAACAGAGAGAAAAAAAGAAAAAAAACATGAAAATCTCTGTTATTTTAAGCACTTTTTTCCCATTAATATTGATCAGTAAAATCGATTGATTTGTTAACCCAAATGAAGAGGACATTTATTTTGAAATGTTTGGTTAACGTAGAAATTCTTCATTGAGCTGAATGTTAGAAAAAAAAAATTTCTTTTTGTATAAAATGAATTTGTGATTGTTTTTAGCAAAGAAAATAATTCTAGTTTGACAAGACAATATGTAAACAATGTTCCATGTGTTTATTTATTTTCTCTGTTTATTATTTGTATATTGAAACTTTGCTTTAAAAATAAATTCTGCAGCTCAAGTAAAAATAAAAAAAATAACCTTTTTGAATGAAGAGGATTGTTAGTTTTGATCTTAATTGTTGGTTTATGTAAATTTAATTCAAATTCGTATTGGACAAAAAGAAATGAAGAAAAAATAAACCCTTTTTTTTCTTTAAGATTATTTCTTTGAATTTTTTAGATGAGGCTTGATAATTAGGATTATTCAGACTATTGTCCTCCTCTTTATTGTTTTCTGTACAACGTTTTGGCCAATGTGCCCTCTGGCCTTCTTCGAGAAGGCTCCTGAGTTCGACAAGAAATACCTGAAGAAGGCCAGACAGCACATCAGACAAAACATTGTACAGATAACAATAAAGATGAGGACAATAGTCCGAATAATCCTAATAATACCTATTTTTATTATTGCCACACATTTTAAATAAATTTCAATGGCTTTAGACTCACATTGGAAATAATTCTTTTCTTAGACTTATATTGTCAGAGTTCCCTTAGTTGCTGTGAAAAGTCCATTTTCTAAAAAGAAAATGATCAGGAATACCAAAAAAAATTATAAATTTCTTAGAATTTTCGGATCATATTACCTTTTTGATCTCGATTAAGAAAGGACATGTTTTTCATTTACACTGTCAATATCCGGTTGTTTGTTAGGGGTTAGTTTTATAATTAAAAAAAAAAAAAAAACTAAAAATCGTCTGTTAAAACAACCGGATATTGACGGTGTAAATGAAAAACATGTCCTTTCTTAATCGAGATCAAAAAGTGGTGCCTAAAGGTCATATTGTCTGAATTTTTTTCCCTTTGATTTGATATCCTAATTTGGTATTAGTTCTTTGCTAATAACTTTTCGTTATAATTAAGGGAACATTGACTACCATAAGTAAGTCGTCAGGGGGTTGGTGGCCTAAAGTTGGTATCAGCGAGGGAGTATATCTCCTTTTCACTAGTGCTAGACCAAGGACCCTGTTTTTAGTGTCTGAGGCTGTGCTACTCATACGCTAAGTTGACGAGGGCTGGTATCAGACCAGGAACCTTGCGGTTCCAGCCAAACACTTTACCGACTGAGCTAAACTGGCCGTTGACTGCCATAATCAGGGAAAATAATCACTTCCTATGTGTGTCTAAGACATTGAAGTTTCATAAAAATTTGTGACAAAAAATAATGAGACACCCTTATTTGTCACTAGAATATTTGGATCATATGACCTTTAGGCACCCCTTTTGCGAAATCGATTCATAAGGACATTTTTTCCATTTACACCAAAATCCGTTTTTTGTTAACAGACGATTTTTAGTTGTTTTTTTTTTTTTTTTTTTTTTTTTTAAATTAAAAAAATTATAAAACTAAACCCTAACCCCTAACAAACAATAGGATTTTGATGGTGTAAATGAAAAACCTGTCATTATTAATCGAGATTGCAAAAGGGGTGCCTAAAGGTCATATGGTCCGAATATTTTGTTTTGCAATTACGTTAGATAAACCACTGGAAATAAAATAGAGGGGGATTTTTTAAAGTTAGTCCCGCAGATCCATTATTACTGAATCGTGAGTTGAATCATTTAAATCCCTATGTAAAAAAAATAGACCTTGCATTAATCCAGCTACTCTGAAAAGAAATGTTAATATCTACTATCTGAAATATTAAATGAAAAAAAAAAAATCCATGCTGTTATTAAATTTTATTTCTTAATTATCTTCCTGTATATATATCAAATCTATTATTTTTGCTCAAAAACCAAGCCCTGGTAATATTTAATGTGTATATATATTTACTTTGTCGTTGTTTTATTTTCAAAGTTTCCTCTGGACACACATATACACACAACTGTTTTTTATATATGTATAGATAGATATAGATAGATTGTATATTATAATTGATGATATTAACTCTTAACATCCTGTTAATAATTTTCTTAATCCAGAGTATTCCTATAAGGATATAAAAAAATGGCTAAAAATGATCTTTGCATCTAAAGTTACCTGTTATTTCCCTTAAATCAAAGACCTCTAAATATGTTTAATATTACATTTAAACAAAGGCTATAATTTAGGGCGGATTAGGAAAACAAATGAGACTTCCCTCCGGGTGGAATGAGGTGGTATAGGACTTTAAGAGTTAAAACAAAAATAAAAGTTAAAACAATATGTAGAGGGTTGAGAAGACTTTCAGACCACCCTGTACATCTTTGACTTAGCTTTGAATATTAAAGTATTGCAACAATTTACCTCTAGAAAAAAAACAAACTTGTATTTATTTACATTGGCAAATTAATTGCTTAAACTTTTTGTTAGTAATTGTGTTTTTAAATATCCATTGACATTTAATCAATTTAACATTTGCTTAATGAAAATTTGATATTGGTTTCAGAGGTTAGAAAAATAAATTTTGTCTAAATAGTTTATTACACTCTAAACAAGATCCTGCTTGTTATAAATGTCTACTCTAATTATTCGTCTGTGCCCCCCCCCCCGCATATACAATGATGACAACAACGAAAGAAGTGGTTTAATAGTTGTTGCCATCAGAAATGAACTTGATTAGAGTTCAAATCCTGAACAAAGCTGTTTGCAAAAATCATAATATAGACTAGCAGGAATATATGCTCTCTGGATGTACGTATTAGAAAGACTAACAAAATTAAATAAGAACACATATAAAAAGATTACTTATTTTAATTACATTTTAAATGGTTTCTATATCAAATCCTTTATAAGATTGATTTTAATATGTTAGAGAATAAAACAATAATATTACAAAGAAATTAATAAAATTATACCATAGAATATAGACATGAAACAAATCAATGTCATAGAGTATGATTCCCAATAATGCTAACACATTGTTAAAACCAATTACTAAATGTATATATATGAATACACAATATGTATAACAATCCAACCGCTAGGCATGATATAACCCTGGACGGGTTGATATGCCGTTAAAATTAATAAACCAACCAACCAAAGAAATTAATCAATGTTCTGGTCCTTTGATCTATTTGTCCGAATTCCTCCTTTGTTCATTTCAAGAATGGTTCACAGAATCTTAAAATGGGGACTGTCCAGGTGTTTATTCCTATGATGAGATTTCTGCTGCAGAGTTTGATTTTTAGAAGTTTTCTTGTTCTTCTGAGGTACCCATCACTTGTTACTATTTCTTTTTATCTCTGCTTGTTTGATGGTGTCCGCTTCTAATATTCCCAGGTACTTGTAATATATATATATATAAATTTTTTTTTTTTTTTTTTTTTTTTTTCAAGTGTTTTGATGCTTTCCTGATTATTATTATTATTAATATGTGAAAGGCATGAATTCTTCTGTACTTCCATTTATGGGTAAATAGGTGGGTGGATTGGGCCCACCATCCCCTCTAGGTGAGCGGACTCGGCCTGCTATCTCTGTAGGTAGGAAGACTAATCAACAAGAAAAGGGGGAAACCTGAATTCAAAACCAGGAGGTGTGGGGCTGGCAACTCTACCCCAGAAAAACCTGCTTGCAGTTGCTGTCACAGATTTGATGTGACTATGGCCTGATACTCATCAAGGGTTCTGCAACGTGTAGTTATGCTGTTAATTAATCTTTTAACTCTTAACATCCTGTTGAGAATTTTCTAAGTCCAGAGCCCCCATTCCTATAAGGTTTTATCAATAAATGCCTAAAAATGGCCTTTTCATTTAAAGTTACCTGTTATTTCCCTTAAATCAAAGACTTCTAAATATGTTTAATATTACATTTAAACAAAGTCCAGATCCCCATTCCTATAAGGATTTATCAAAAAATGGCTAAAAATGTCCTTTTCATTTAAAGTTAACCAGAGATATTTCCCTTAAAATAAAGACTTCTAAATATGTTTAATATTACATTTAAACAAAGGCTATCATTTGGGGAGGATTAGGAAAATGAATATGACTTCTGGCCGGGTGGAATGAGGCTGTATAGGATGTTAAGAGTTAAAGCCCCCCCGCCCTGACAAGTGACAATTAATATTATTATTACTACCTGATATTTAGCAAAATCCCCTTTTTCTTTTTGGTAAATTTTCAGTGGAGTAAACCCCGAAAATAAATCAGGAGTCGGAGTCACTAAAGGTGGTGTAATGCTGAAATCTAGTGCTACCCATCAACTTCTGCGACACTACCGTTGCCAAACTGCATTGATCCCTTACCTTTCCCTTGGATCACAGTGGCAGTGTGGAGAGGGAGGATTTGCTGCATGGGCAACAGTTCATCCTCCATATAAACCCGCCCAGGTTATGTAGTTAAAAAAAAAAAAAAAAAATGAAATAATAAAAATAAAAAAAAACCTTGATACCACTCCATTGTCTCCGTGTGGTATAATGGATATTATTGGAGGAAATGAACACAGTTCAAATGCTGGAGGAGATAATTTGTATTTCACATAGTACTAATATCCTTTGGAAAGGTATGCATCCAACTATTCTCTTTTCACCTATGGGCCGCCCTGTCGACTTGGGCATTAGAATGCACCTCTGCAGAGGGGTAAGACTCCCCCAATGGGGTCATCAGTTGGCCATGAGTGGCCACCCGTGGTGCTTAAGGATAGAACCCAGGTGGTTGAGCAGTCCATGACTTGCAACACTCCACTTTGGTCCTTTCTTGGGCTAGACGGGCGGTCAGAGAGGCCCGTTCCAATCAATCGGCTGATCACGTCAAGCCCTAGCACCTATATGATTGCCCTAATGGCAAGCCCCAATCCTTCTTATCATATGGGTGCTAGAAGGCGGTAGCTGAGGGTTACATGTCCTGGGAATGACGTTAAACTCTGTCTGATGTTGAGGTTCCAGTTTTGGGGATTGTGGAGCACCCCTTCATCACTATTACTCCCTGGTCCACTCTGACCCGGAGTGGTAGTACCTTTTTAGGGTCCCATCTATGGGTTAAATAGAAAAACCTGAGTTGATAAAAAAAATTGTATTATGCATTAAGAATGAATTTATTTCACAACTTTGTTGGCATTAAATGACCCACCGAGGTTGATATGCTGTAAAACAAAACAAAACAAACCATTACTACTGAATAGCAAGTTTGATCTTTGCTGGATAATGAAGGTTTACTAAACTTTAATTTTCTCCATGAAAATATTTGTAAATCTTATTTTCCTGTGCACTTTTGTATTCCACAGCCTTTTCAATTTATTAGCAAGATCCAAGATCAAAAAAGGTTGATATGCAACCAACACCCTTGTTCAGGAATTGAACTTGCCTTGCCAGTTTCATTTTTATTACGATAACTGTTATGCTAAGTGCACTTTTTGATCTGCAAATAAGGTGACTAATCTTTAGGTATACTAGCAAATATATGCACCCTCCGGGTGCAAATATTTAAGTTTTGATATAATAAAATATCATATTAAATTAAAAAGGCTAATGAAACTGACTAAGAATGCAGATAAAAAGATCTGCAACAGAGGGGGTATAATCGAAAAATAGAACAACTTTGAAAGTAACTATTCCATCATTTTCCATTACTCCCCTGTTTCATTGGTAAATTTACCTAATTTAACTATTTAGTTAAAATAGGAAGTAAAGGATAATATTACAGTTATTTCTTCTTGTAAATAAATTTCTTTAAGATTTATCCACAAAATTTTGTTTATATTCTTAAGATAAAACCAAACAATTAGAAATCAATAATACCAAGCACATATTTATTAAAATAAAATTTTAAATATCAATATGCAAATTAGCCTTCTCGTTCAAACTGTAAACCGCTATTTTGTTGTATATATAAATACAATTGCATGTTATTAGTACGTAGATATGGTCAACAGTCTTAATAATGTAATACAATTTTTATTAATAACTGAAGGTTTAAAAGAATGAAATCATGGAGAATTTGACGTAAATAATTAAGGGAATTGTGACTTGAGTAGTAATATAGTTTCGGTTACAGACAGAAAAACACACAATCTCCATTATAATAAGATGTGAAGAAAGCCGGAGGGCACATCGTCTGAAATGTGTAGATAACTGTTAAGATTTGTATGGCCATTTTAGGGCTGTAGTTGAAAGTAGTTTTACAGTGGAGATTCTTTGTGGCATAAAATTTTATCCTTTCTTGAAGTAGAAAGATGTAGTATCAGTTTTGATCCTTGTCTGTTGATCTGTCCTTATAGAAGGAGTTGTATCAGAGTGGATCCTGTCTTGAAATAGAGAGTTGTATAATCCTTGTCTATTGGTCTGTCCTTCCAGCGATTAATTTTAGGACAATTTATCAACGCCTTATAATAATAAATTAAGTAGGAAGCGCGTGGTGTGATGGTTAAAGTCATGGGAAATGGACTTGTCGCCCCGAGTTCAAATCCTGGATGTGATAATTGCATTTAACTTTGCGCTAATACCCTTGGGAAAGGTATGAATCCTACTCTCCGGCCAACTATGGATAGATAGTAGGGCAGACTGGGCTCTTTAACCTTGGTTAGGCAACCAGTCTAGGAGAAGGAAAAGTCTGAATTCAAACCTGTTGAACTCCGCTTAAGAAATTGACCTTGTGTCACATCCTGCTCGTGCGGAGGAGTTGGTAAATATATATAATAATAAATTAAATACATGTTTGGGTATTTTTGATTAGTCAATTCAGCCACTGTTGTTTTGGAACAGTCTATAAATATAAGTTGTGTTTTTTAGCACACCTTATTCCATAGAATAATCAAATTATCATAAAGATGAGGACAATAGTCCGAATAATACAAATAATCAAACCTCATCTAAAAAAAAATCAGACAAATGCTTTATTATTTTCATACAATAAATTCTTCTAATTTAACTCATAACATCCTGTTAAGAATTTTCTAAGTCCAGAGCCCCTATAAGGATTTATCAAAAGATGGCTTAAAATGACCTTTGCATCTAAAGTTACCTGTTATTTCCCTTAAATCAAAAACTCCTAAATATGTTTAATATTACATTTAAACAAAGGCTATTGTTTGGGGCAGATTAGGAAAATGAATGACTTCTGGCCGGGCAGTATAGGGCATTAAGAGTTAATAAATGTCCATCTCTTTGTATAGCTAAGGATCTGATGTGTTTTTTAAAAAACCCTTTATCTACCAGAGTGCCCCAAACCACCCTATGATCAAAATACCGGACCCCCAGAAAACGCCCAAGATCATCAGCTCTTAGAAAATGGTTTAGAGTTAAAAATAAATAAATAAAATAAAAGAGAAATGAATACATTTCTATTCAGTAGTAAAGGATCAGCGATACTAGCTTGTTAGCCATTTCATCATGCTATTATTTTAACCCAGAGTACTTGGTAAACATTTCTAACAAACTTTCAGGAATTGATAATTCCTGGAAAGGGTTTAAATTATATCCTATGATCTGGTTCACTGATTTTTTAGGTGGTATCTGTCTCCCTCACTCAAAATGTCCCATTCAATGTAAAAAGGTTGTCTATTTCATCACGGCCTACTAATATATACGGTGTGTGTGTGTGTGTGTGTGTGTATGTGGCCCCATATGTCACATAAGCAGGCAGAATTCTAACAGGCCGATTAGTTTTATAGTCAATTTATGACTGTTTTGAAAAAATGTTAAAGATATACAAACTTGTCTTTTTTTTCTTCAGAAATGTAATAAAAGATTGTAAACAAACTAACAAAAAAAAAAAAAAAAAAAAAAAAAAAGAAGAAATAGTTAAAAGAATTTTGCAGTTATACAAAACAAACACACCAACAATTTATCTATGATTTCATGTTATATCAGAAAAAAATTACAGTTCCATCTAACCAAATGTTTGTGCTTTAAGATTTTTCAAAACAGACATAAATTGATTATAAAACGAATCGGCCTGTTAGAATTCTGCCTGCTTAGGTGACATGTGAGGCCGTATATATTAGTAGGCCGTGCCTGGTTTTGTTCAGCAATGATAGTAATGATACTACAGAGAAGCAGTATTTCTAGAGGAGAACTTACGGTTCCATCTAACCAAATGTTTGTGCTTTAAGATTTTCCAAAACATGCATAAATTGACTATAAAATGAATAGGCCTGTTAGAATTCTGCCTGCTTCGGTGACATATGGGGCCGTATATATTAGTAGGCAGTGGTCTCATGTATTCCTCTTATTCCCAGTAACAAACTCTCTCGGATCAGCACCAACCTAAAAAGTGACCTGTTGCTATGAGTAGAGAATCCTCACCAGAAGGTCAAACAAAAAGAATATGCGCATCACAAATGGGGGGTGCTATCCAGAGGTGCTTCAAGCCCTGTTAGCTGGGCTGCAGAATATGCTAACTGCCCCTCTTCAGAGGGGTAAGACACCCCGCCCCAATGGGGCCACCTGTTGGCTGTGGTGGCAACCCATGATGCTTGAAAACATATTTCTCAGCCAGCAAGATTCTATAACGTGCAACACTGCATTTTGGCCCTTTCTTGGGCTAGACGGTCGGTCAGAGAGGCCCCCTCTGATCAATCGGCTGGTCACGTCAAACCCTAGCACCTATATGATTGCCCCAAACCTATTACTCTTATGACAACCCCCAACCCATTTTATCATATGGGTGCTAGAAGGCAGTGGCTGAGGGTCTACATGTCCTGGGAATGATGTTAAACTCTATCTGATGGTGAAGTTCCAGTTCTGGAGGTCTGGGGAATGTGAAGCACCCCTTCATCACCATTGCTTCTTGGTCCACTCTGACCCGAAGTGGTAGTACCTGTTAGGGTCCTATCTATGGGTTAAATAGAAAACTGTTTATAAAAAAAAATTTAGTATCCATTAACGGGGCAGTTAGAGAGGCCCTATGATTGTCCCAACCCTATTGCCCTCCTATGGCAACCCTTTTTATCATATGTGCTAGAAGGCAGTGGCTACGGGTCTTGATGTCCTGGGTATGATGGTAAACTGTATCTCGTGAAGTTCCAATTTTGGAGCTCTGGGGGAGTGTGGAGTACCCCTTCATCACCATTATTCTCAGGTTCACTCTGACCTATAGTGGTAGTACCTGTCTATGGCATAAATAGACCCCCCCCCCCCAATTTTTTTTTTTTTAATTGAGTTTTGAAAAAAAAATTGAATACTCAACAAGAGGGAATAAAACAAAATGTCTTTGGCATAAAATAACCCAACAAGGGTTAACATGCCATAAAATCCAACCAGTCAACCAAATATTCTTTCAGAATTGAAAATATTTGTGATATCAAATTTTAAAAGTGACATTTATGTTAAGTATAAATAAGATTTTAACCCAAAGTACTTGGTAACATTAATGACCATCTTAAAACTTTAAGCAACCAGAGTCCTTTGTTTTATCAAAATGACTTGATTCGGCATGAAATGACCTGAAAAGTATTGATATGCCATAAAATAAAACAACCAACTGAAGTTAATGAAAATTATTTCAACCAATTTATTAATACAAATGAAGTTGAAAAATATATCTTTGAAAAAAAAAAAAAAAATGGTATTAAATAACCCATAAAAGTTGATATGTCAACTAACTGTGTGTACTATTCATTATCAAGATAATTAGAAACATTAAACTTACTAAATTTGTATTGTTTGGATTTTTCAGACTTGTCTTCGTCTTTATTGTTTTGGCTGATGTGGCCTCTGGCCTTTTTCAAACTCGGGAACCTACTCTTTGAACTAAGGGAGGGGTGGGTGGGCTTCATGTCGTAATCGGAAGCCTTTATTATATTTATATTTATATTTGATGGAAGGTTTTTCTTCATTTTTGACTCTTGGAGTTTTGACTTCTGTTAAATTAGAAGGCCTCTCTCAAAAATAAAGTTCCCAACTTAAAAATTTCTTGTTAGTATTAACATCCTCCTCAAGTTTAGTAATAGAAACAGTTTTTTTTAACTCTTAACACCCTATTGAGAATTTTCTAAGTCCTGAGCCCCATTCCTATAGGGATTTATCTAAAAATTGCTTTTTCATTTAAATTTACCTGTTATTTACCTGAAAATAAAGACTAAATAAAGACTTCTAAGTATTATTACATTTAAAGAAAGGCTATCATTTGGGGAAGATTAGGAAAATAAATGTGTCTTCCGGATGGGTGGAATGAGTTGGTATAGGATGTTAAGAGTTAAGGGGTCTGGTGTGCTTAGGTGTAGGGCTAATACCCATCCCCCACCACCCCAAGATCCTGGTCCCTATAAAAAGCATCATGACGTTAAGACTTGAAAAAAAAAATTTTTTACACTTAAAAAATTTTTTTTTAGATTTTATAAAAAATTTTTTTTTAGATTTTATAAAAAATTTTTTTTTAGATTTTATAAAAGAAATTTAACTTGTAAAAAAAAATTTTTTTTTTAGTAACAGAAACAGTTTTTTAAGGGGCCTGGTGTGCGTAGGTGTAGGGCTAATACCCATCCCCCCACCCACCCCCAAGATTCTGGTCCCTATAAAAAGCATCATGACATTAAGACTTGAAAAAAAAATTTTTTTTTATATTTTTGAAAAAAAAACATTTTTTTTTTTTTTTTTTTTAGATTTTATAATTTTTATTTTATTTTTTAAAATTTTTTTTAGATTTAATAAAAGAAATTTTAACTTGTAAAAAAAAAAAAAAAAAATTTTTTTTAAAAAAACTTAAAAAATTTTTTTTTTTTTTATCACACACTATCCATTTTTTGAATTGTGTAACTGATTGAATAATAATATTAACTGCAAACTAATTCTTGTCCCTTACTTTCGTTGTAGGTTTGAGTGAAGATGGAAATATTTTAAAGTTCATCTGAACTTTAAAAGCTGTCCAACAAAAGCCTGATGAATGGTATTGGATCAACATTGGTAACGCAGTTGCCTTCAATTCCGCCGGTTTGTGTCAATCCAAAATTAACCCCAAACAAACTTTCATCCAATTGTATGTTAAATGATCAACTCAACTCTTCCATCCTTCATTTTCAATCTTCATTAAAAAAATCCTCCACGTCGCCCTCTTCAATCGAGGGAGATGGAAAGTCGGTTGAACGGGCATCTGAAAAAGCAGAAGCCAAAAAATTAGTCCCAACCTCAATGGATCAGTCGACTCGTCGAAGGAATCGTCATGCTGCACCCAAGTCAGGAGAGGAGTTAGGTAATCCGAGTAATGACGCTAGTTTGAATGAAAACCAAATGAAGGTTCCAGTTAAGGAGCTGAAGACTAAAGTTGGAACTATCCCTAAGGATAGTTTAAATGCTCAGAAAAAGATGGACCCTCTTCTTGAAAAAGCTGAAAAACCTGCAAAGTGGCTTGTAGGGGACCTTATCTGGTCTAAAGTATCTGGTCATCCGTGGTGGCCTTGCCTTATTGCTTGCGATCCTGTTGAGGGAGTCTACACAAAAACTTAGAGGTAAGAAATATAATCAGAAGGATTATTTATTCAAACTTACATACCCCCCCCCCCAAAAAAAAAAAAAAACAAAAAACAAAACACTTAATGTCCTATACCGCCTCATTCTACCTGGCCGGAAGTAACGTTCATTTTCCTAACTCTTCACATCCTGTTGAGAATTTTCTAAGACCTGAACCCACTTCCACTAAGTGTTTATCAAAAAATGGTTAAAATGGTCTTTTCATTTAAAGTTACCTGTTATTTCCCTAAAAATTAGAGACTTCTAAATATGTTTAATATTAC
Source organism: Doryteuthis pealeii (assembly GCA_023376005.1). Lineage (NCBI taxonomy): Eukaryota > Metazoa > Mollusca > Cephalopoda > Myopsida > Loliginidae > Doryteuthis > Doryteuthis pealeii. The sequence continues at coordinate 14,248,376 of CM042182.1, forward strand.
ATTTAAACAAAGGTTTGGGGTGGATTAGGAAAACGAATGTGACTTCCGTCTGGGCGGAATGATAGCCTATGTTTCAATGTAATATTAAACATATTTAGAAGTCTTTGATTTAAGGGAAATAACAGGTCACTTTAAATGAAAAGGCCATTTTTAGCCATTTATTGATAAATCCTTATAAGAATGGGGCTCTGGACTTGGAAAGCCTTTGTTTCAATGTAATATTAAACATATTTACAAGGAAAATAACAGGTAACTTGAAATGAAAACGATTAAAAAATTAGATATCATATTTCCATGAAAATAAGACCTTGTGTGATTTTTTTTTTTTTTTTTTTGTATAAGCCATCACCTTAAAATAAGCCCTAGTTGTGAGCATCAGACAGAAGAAAGAAGCATTTTTCACAATACCCTCGTGTGACACTCGGCCCCCCCCCCTCCCTCGGAAAAATAAGTAGGATTGAAAATGAATATACGCCCTGTCTTATTTTTTGGGGAAACGTGGTATGAATGCATATAAAAAGATTGCACTTCATTTTGTTTTATTTTAATTGATTTCTATATAAAATTATAAATAGAATTGCTCTTAATACATTTGAGAATAAAACATTAATATTAGAAATCAATAACGCCAAGTAATAATTTATTAAATCTGATTTTCTTAAAACTGGTATGAAAATTATTCACACCTTATACTATGTAAACCTTTGTTTCTTTGTGATATATAATACACTTTGCAGGATTCTATACCTGTTAATAACATGAGCTATTTGAGCAAGATGCTAACAGACATTGTTAATAGATAAGATATTAATTAAGATTACATAATAACTATTTAATTGAGACTATAATGTAAATATCTAAACAAATTGTAATGTAGTTTTGCTTCATCATCATCATCATCATCATCATCGGGAGGTCTTCTATGCAGCATCCTGCATCCGCACAGAGCTGATCAACGTACGTTTTTGCTGGTCGGCCCACACTGGCTTGTCCATGTGCTGGCTTCCACTGGAGGACGTCGCTTATGAGTTTGAAAATCCATAAACCCTATGACTGAACATAATTTTGAAAAGACATCCCTGTTGATACAACAAAATGTGCGCGTCCTGTTGAGGTTCAAGCTCTGGCCCAATGTTCGAAAAATAAGTTATTGGGGATAACACCACACCCACAAAACATATTTTTCGGCACAAAAGCACAACTCGCATACAGTTTTGCTTACCGATACATAATCTCCATTGTAATAAGATGATTAGCCTTGTAAATACACCCACCCCACTCGCTCATCTGTGAAATTCAAGGGGGAGGGAAAAAAAACATCTTGTGTATACTATACATTGACTTCTTATAATTTGTACCAGCTAAATAATGCCACAAATAGGAAAACTTCAAATAAATCAAACCAAAATATCCAGAAAAGAAGAAGTAATATTATCCAGACTAAGAATAGGACACTCATACATTACCCATTCATACCTCTTCAAAAAAGAAGCAGCTCCATATTGCATACTATGCCAAAAACCCTACACAATCAAACACATATTAACAGAATGTAGCAACCTAAAACAAATACGAAAAAAATACTACCAAACAACAAATCTAAAACATATTCTACCAAATAAACCCAGAAAAACTACTTGGATACATAAAAGAAGCACACATCTACAAAATCTAAAAAAATCTTCCCAAAAAAATGAAAACACAAAAATATATGTTAGCAAAAACATTTAAAAGTTTCATTCACAAAAAAAAATATGTTAAAAAAAAAAAACCTTTAGAAATTTAAACATTATCACCAATTCATTTCAAAAACGTAGTTGGCATTAAATGACCCATTGAGGTTGATATGCCGTAAAACAAACCAAACTAAATTTAAACTGGACACTCTTCGTAAGATAACTGAAAAACCTGCAAATTGATCTGGTCCAGTTTTCTTTTTTAATATTACTGTAATTAGTATAATATGGACCCCCTAACTCTTTCGGCTGTGAAATTCTGGGAGAGGAAAAAAAAAATATCTCTGGTGGATGATACGCATTGTCTTTTTATAATTTGTACCAGCTAAATTTAACATGGACCTTTTTTTTTAAAAAAAAACAAACCAAACACTTATTGATGGAATGCAGATTTTTTGCTCACATCAGAAAACATTATTTTAAAGCAAACAATATGAAAGATCTATTTGAAAATGTTAACATAGAGGATATTTTCTCCTTTTTGAGGGAAATAAAATTATAGCATAGAATATAGACATGAAACAAATCAATGCCATACAGTATGATTCCCAATAGTGCTAACACATTGTTAAAACCAATTACTAAAAGTATATATATGAATACACAATATGTATAACACCCCAACCGCTAGGCATGATATAACCCTGGACGGGTTGATATGCCGTTAAAATTAATAAACCAACCAACCTGAAAAATCTGCAAAATGGTCTATAGGTGACTTGATCTAGTCTCGTTTTCTTTTTTTTTAATATTACTGTAATTCGTATAATACCCTAACTCTCTTGGCTGTGAAATTCTGGGAGAGGGAAAAAAATGTATCTTTTGTGGATAATATGAATTGACTTTTTTGAACTTGTAGCAGTGAAATTTTAACTAAATTTTAACATTTTGTTTTACTTTTTATCTGGTTTGTATTGACTAAAAAATAATTTTTAGTCAATACAAACCAGGTAATAAGGCAAACAAAATATTTTTATAATAGACTAGCAAATATATGCACCCTCCGGGTGCAAGTATTTAAGTTTTAATGTAATGAAATATTGTATTAAATTAGAAAATCTAATAAGAATGCAGATAAAAAGATTTCAAACAGAGTGGGGGTATAATAGAAAAATAGAAATGAAACTTACTCTTCCATCACTGCCGTCTTTCATTGCTGAATTTTACTTATTTAACTATTTAGTTAAATTAGGAAATAAAGAATAAAATTACACTTATTTTTTCTTGTTAATGGATTTCATTTAAGATTCATTGGAGAGATTTTGCTTATATTCATTAAAATAAAACCAAACAGTTAGAAATCAATAATACTAAGCACATATTTAATAAAATCACATTTTTAATATCAATATGCAAATTAGCCTTCCCGTTCACACTGCAAACCGCTATTTTTTGTATATATAAATACAATAGCATGTTATTATTATGTAGATATGGACAACACTAATAAAAAGGTGAAGCAATTTTATTAATAATTGAGGTTTAAATATAAATAAAATCATGAAGAATTTGATGTAAATAACTATGTTAATTGTGACTCGATTAGTAATATAGTTTCGGTTACAGAGAGAAAAAATCTCCATTATAATAAGATTTATAAAGTTAATATAATGTTTAAAAGAACAAAAACAAACACAAAATAGACACAATATTTTGGGTAAAACAAGAAAACACTATCTTCTGTGGATGATATACATTGACGTTTTGGAATTTGTAGCAGCTAAACTAAAAAAAGGTTAGTTGTACTCTTTTACCTTAGTAAAGGAGAAGGAAAACTATGAATTCAAATCTGTTAAATTCCATTTATTGGTGTTCAATCAGACATTCTTTCATGAGGTTTTCATTTTGACCTTCATTTTTAGACAATTCTATCATAATCTGACACGCATCAGTATCTACACCTACCTTGGTTAGGTGATATAAGCGAGAGATTTTCAAGGCAAATTTCCCCAGTGTGTACAATATTGTTACCCTTCTTCTAATCTGCGTGTTGTTTTTAAAACAAAAACTTATGTTGGTACCCAATGGCAAGGATTTACTCCCACCTCACCATAATAACTCTATAATTTATGCATATAAATGTATTTGCGGTTTGCAATACATAGGAAGAACAAACCAGCAATTGGATGCTCGAATTAAACAATATGTCCCTACTAAGATTAGAAATGGAACCGTCAGTCCTAACGATATACTGAAGAATACTTATGGTTCCTCTATAGGCGAGCACCTTATAAGTAACCGTAATTGTGCCAACTCATTTAGTGTTGACTGGTTCTCAGTTGAGAGCAAGTCACACTCTTTTTATCCTCTTAAGATTTTAGAAACATTGTATATTCTGACCAATAAGTCTGCTCAAACAAAGATCCATCTATCCATACATTTATGGCTTTGTCAACTTTGACACAATTTCAACCAAACTTTCGGGAATTGTTAGGGTCATACCTGCAAAGATTCTGCCCTGTCAGTTGGGGCTGTATAATACACTAACTGCACCTCTGCAGAGGGGTAATCCCACCTCAATGGGGCCACCTGAGCAACCTTGTGATGCTTAAGGACAGAATCCTGGTGGTTGGCTGAGTGGTCAACTGACCAATCGGTTGGTCACGTCTAGCCCTAGCTCCAATTTGATTGTCTCAACCCTATTGCCTTTATGACCCCCCCCCAGCCCTTTTTTATCATATGTGCTAGAAGGTGGTGGTTGAGGGTTTTAGTGGCCTGGGTATGACATTAAACTGCATCTGTGGAATTTCAATTCTGGAACTCTGGGGAATTTGGATACCCCTTTATTGCCATTACTCTCGGGTTCGCAATGACCCAGAGTGGTAGTACCTGTTAGGGTGCCATTTATGGGTTAAATATATCAAGAAATGAGTATTTAAAAAAAAAAAATGAATACTCAACAAGAATGAATAAAACAAATGTCTTTGGCATAAAATAACCCAACAAGGGTTGACATGCCATAAAACCAACCAACCATAATTTTCAAACTGATTTTGGCATAAAAATAACCCAACAAGGGTTGACATGCCATAAAACCAACCAAACATAATTTTCAAACTGATTTTGGTATAAAATAACCCAACAAGGGTTGAAATGCCATAAAACCAACCAACCATAATTTTCAAACTGATTTTGGCATAAAATAACCCAACAAGGGTTGACATGCCATAAAAACCAACCAACCATAATTTTCAAACTGATTTTGACATAAAATAACCCAACAAAGGTTGACATGCCATAAAAAACCAACCACCATAATTTTCAAACTGATTTTGGCATAAAATACCCAACAAAGGTTGACATGCCATAAAACCAACCAACCATAATTTTCAAACTGATTGGCATAAAATAACCCAACAAAACACCATAAAAACTCAAACTGATTTTGGCATAAAATAATCCAACAAAGGTTGTCATGCCATAAACTCCAACTTACCTGCAAAGATTTGACTTATATTCAGCAATTTGGTTCGGTTGTTTTGTTTCTTTTAGTTGGGATTTGTTTTTCATTCTCATTCTATGTCTTACTGCCTGTGGTAGTACCTGTTAGGGTCTCGTCTATGGGTTAGATAGAAAAAAATGTTTAAAAAAATGGAGTACCCATCGAAATTTAATCTATTTCAAAACTTTGGTGACATTAAATGTCCCACCAAGGTTGATATGCCGTAAAACAAAACCAACCAGCTATGGGTAAATAGTAGGGCAGAGGTGTCTCTTTTAATGCAGTTATGATTATTAATCTAACCAGTTCTGGTTAAAAATTGATAGTATGTCACATCCTGCTTGTTGTAAAGGGGTTGGGTAAATACAACCTTTCAATTAGAAAAACAAGTCCATAAGTGGGTAGAATTGGTGCATGTAAATGTTAATCTTAAACTCTGCCCTGTTGGCTGGGGCATTAGAATGCACCTCTGCAGAGGGGTAAGACTCTCCCAATAGGGCCACCTGTTGGCCGTGGGTGGCGACCCGTGATGCTTAAGGATAGAGCCCAGGTGGATGAACAGTTCATGATATGCAATACTCCATTTTGGCCCTATCTTGGGCTAGATGGGCGGTCGGAGAGGGCCCCCTCCGATCAATTGGCTGGTCACGTCAAGCCCTAGCACCTATATGATTTTCCCAACCCTATTGCCCTTATGGCAAGCCCCAACCCCTTTTTATCATATGGGGGCTAGAAGGCGGTGGCTGCGGGTCTACATGTCCTGGGAATGACGTTAAACTCTATCTGATTGTGAGGTTCCAGGTTTGGGGAATGTGGAGCACCCCTTCATCACCATTGGTCTCTGGTCCACTCTGACCTGGAGTGGTATTACCTGTTAGGGTCCCATCTATGGGTTAAATAGAAAAATGTATTTATAAAAAAATTGTATGGATAATACAATTTTTTTATAAATACATTTTATAAAATTATATTATACAAAGAATTGATTCATTTCAAAACTTTATCGGCATTAAATGACCCACTGAGGTTGATATGCCGTAAAACAAAACAAACCAAACAATTAATCTTTAACTCCATTGTAACGGCATTCCATGATGGAAATTGATACGTCTGTTTAGAAAAACCGAAAGATTTCTAATTAGTATTTCAGAGAAAAATATTATAAAAGATTAAAGGATATTGTTGTATACCCTTCATTACTTCTTTACTTACTTGCTTTCTATATGTTGGACATCTATTCTTCTGGCCGGCTTTGCTATTCTGATTGTCTATCCTGGTCTGGTCTCTGGAATCTTCTAAGGTCTGGACTTTCTTGGGGACTTCGGATCTGGTTTCTGTTGGGGATTTCTCTTTATCAGAAGCCCTGTGTCATTGTTAGTTTTTAGGTAATAAACACAAGACTTGGATTTACTTTGATGTTCTTTATTTTCAATCCCCAACCCAGACATTCTGCGCAGTGAGACTTACATCATACGAGCTCGGCTTCTAACTGACTGAGAGTCAAGGTACCACTGTATTATAAAAAAAATGGCTACATCTTTATTGTGGTATTTATAAACATATTTCAGCTGCTGTATCCTCTGGCATTCCTCAGGTGTCCCCGGGGGATAGTAATGATCTAGCCTGGGGAAATCAATAGTTTGACTGTTGATCAAATGGGCGTTAAAGAACTTTTAAAGATCTCATTCAAATCTGCTCTGCTATTTTAGCATTGAACACCTTTATATGCTAATACTTTTCTCATTCATTCGAGAAAAGTATTAGCATATAAAGGTGCTCAATGGTAAAAAAAGAGCAGATTTACAATAAAATAATATATTATGGATATTAATATCTTGTTACTATTTAATAGTAAGTAAAAAAGTAAAGTCGTCAGGACTGCTTAAAGTCAGTATCAGCCAGCCAACGAGGTAGTCTATCTCCTTTTCAATAGTGCTAGACCAAGGAAATTGTTTTTGGCATCTAAGGTGGAGTGCAACATCTACCATCAGCTCCTTACTTTACCGCCCAGATCCTTGCGCTACTCATACGCTGAGTTGGCGAGGACCGGTATCGAACTAGGAGCCTTGTGGTTTCTAGCCGTACGCTCTACCGACTGAGCTAACCTGGCCCCTTAAATAGTAACGAGATATTAATATCCATAATATAATATATTATCTTCTTTATATATACTAGCAAATATATGCACCCTCTGGGTGCAAGTATTTAAGTTTTAATGTAATAAAATATTGTATTAAATCAGAAAGGCTAATGAAACTAAATAAGAATACAGATAAAAAGATTTGAAACAGAGGGAGTATAATAAAAGATTTGAAACAGAGGGAGTATAATAAAAAAATGGAACAACTGAAACTTACTCTTCCATCACTCGTCTTTCATTGTTATTTTTTCTAATTTAAGTATTTAGTTATAAGAGGAAGTAAAGAATAAAATGACAGTTATTTTATCTTGTTAATGGATTTCATTTAAGATTCATTGAAGAGATTTTTGCTTATATTCATTAAAATAAAACCAAACAGTTAGAAATCAATAATACTAAGCACATATTTATTAAATTCGATTTTTAAATATTAATATGCAAATTAGCCTTTCCGTTCACATTGTAAAGCGCTATTTTGTTGTATATATAAATATAATTGCATGTTGTTAGTATGTAGACATAGTTAACAGTATTAATAATGTAAGACAATTTTATTAATAATTGAGGTTTAGATAAAAATAGAATCATGGAGAATGTGACGTCAATAACTAAGAGAATTGTGACTTGAGTAGGAATATAGTTTCGGTTACAGACAGAAAAACACACAATCTCCATTATAATAATAATATATATATATTGGAAGAGTAACAGATTGGGTAAATCCAACAAAATGTGATCAAAAGTCGGGGGAAGATGTATGTTCATGAAGCTTTGTCCGAAAATTTTCTGACAAAGCTTTGTGAACATACCAAGGCAAAATATGAGTTGAGTTGTTTGTGCTTTATCCGTTATTCCTAAATTTTTGATCATATATTTTATATATATATATAACGTAATCCAGACATGTTTCGAGGTTTCACCTCTCATCAGTGTGGTTATACATTAACAGCTGCCCCTGGCCGGGTTTGAGACCTAAGCGGAAATAAATTCACTAGAGTCCTCTAACTTTGTAAACAAAGCGAGGGTTAGCTACACGCCAGAACAGTGAATTTTACAATTAAATCCATATTTAAAGAACTCAACCAAAGTGGGAGTATATATGGATAATTCCATGTTAAATCATCAAGGCCATATCCCCACCCCCTTCAATTTTTCTGAAATTTTGTACAGGTGCAGAGTAGGTTAAAGTTAGACAATCCCCCAAATTTGAATTTCCAATTCGAAAAATTTGCCGAGTTATGTCGATTTTAAACTTTAAAAAATGGGGGGGGGGGGCGAGAAAAATGGCAACATTTTGTAATCTATTTTTGTCTATAAAATGTGTTTTAGAGCTTCCCTACTCTTAAAAACAACCTTTTTACATTATTAATGATTTCTGAATTTTTCAATGCAAGATCAATAAGTGAAAAAATCACAATGTGGCACTACATATAATTTTCTGTTTTTCTTTAAATTATTATTCTACATATATTGAACATTATTTGTACCAAAAATGGAGTTTGGTTTTTGCTTACAAGCGAAGTTACATCAGTTAAAATTTGGCACTTATACGTTTTGAGGAAATGTGCATGCTTGGATACACAGAACACCTTAAGAAGACTGGAGGATATAGTGGCCGAAACATAGTCTATACATACCACAGTAAAGATGGGGACAGCAGTCAGAAAAAATCTGACTGTCTTTAAAGATAACAATAGATACTCAGAAGCTATGCTAAATCAAAATTTTGGGACTGGTTGCTGTTTAAGCTAATTTTTCATAGATGTGTACTAATAAATATAAATTTGGTTCTATTGCTTATCAGATAATATACACTTTCAAGACATCCTTATAAACATATTGAACATTCTAAAAAGAACTGGCCCCTCCTATTAAGGATGTAGTCTCATAGACCTACAAAAATTACCCACATGAACTCTTGCAGTGATGCTGATAGCTTTTTGATTTAGTGCGTCCTGGGACGCACATATTTGCTTTGAATGAATCTTCGGGAAAATTTATATGTCCCAACTAAAGCCGACTAACTCCTACCTTGTAACCTATCCTGTGTAATTAATTTCTAAGAAACTATTGAAATCTATTTTTATTTAGCTTGAAATGGTGAGGGAAGAAAAAAGAAAAACACTGGGATGCATGGATATGATTTTACTACGTTCTTTTAGTAGTCTATAAAGTATTGATTAATTTGATATAATTAGGTGCATTTGATTAAAGTTAATATTCATTTTTTTTTCCTCCTCCTCACTCAGGTGTTGCCTACTTTTTGACACCTGATAATTTCACCTGAAATATCATCTGATAAATTCAAGGGGGATAAATCACACAGACTCTTTGAGATTTGCATCTTCATCCACGCAAGAAGTGCAAAAGATGAGAAATAGTCTGAATTATATATATATATATATATATATATATATATATATATATACACATAAAGAATTAAACAAAAGGCACGTCTCCTGTTTAACAATTTTATTAATGATCCTTTCAAGCTTTCTGGCCAACTTTTTTTATATTTGGATTGTTAAACAGGAGAGGTGCCTTTTGTTTAATTCTACATGTATTAATGAAATAATGCTGCCCAAATACACACACACGCATATATATATATATATTAAATGAATAGAAGAATTTTTCTAAATAGAATTTGCAAATTATGTCGCATTTAAAAATTGTAATTTAAATCTTCCAAAATAAACCACTAGCATTATTTAGTATCACTTTAGTGGTACAAACAAAAAGAATAATAACCTAGTTAAAATTTAGACAAATGAAAATCGGTTTTAACACCCTAGATAATGGTTCAGAATGGAGAACAGAAAGTATTTGGGATGGGAATGAAAACTTGTGGATTTTTTATTTAAAAAAAAACCCCTCATTTTATAAGTCTTTGCAAGATGACATTATCAAGAAAATTGTTTGACGGTTTGAAAATAAAAATTTAGAAAAAAACAAAAAAAACTTTAAAACAACTTGGATTCTGTTTTCGACATGAAGAACAATTTTTTAGGTTGTCTCCTGTTCTATTAACCAGTATTTGGGCAGTTATCTATTTAAAGAAAAACGTTTTTATTATGATTTGTTTATTCACTGTGTGTGTGTGTGTGTGTGTGGAGAAAGGTGGACAAACATGGGATGTTGTAGAAAATGGATGTTTATTGTAGGTGGTGATGTCGACGTTGTAACGTTTCGGTCTGTTAGACCTTCTTCTAGTTGAAAGTTGCAGGCAGACAAAAGGAATAAGTATTCTTCACAATCACATAGGACACAGAAACTCTACATCCGTCGAAAATAAGCCCTAGTTTTATATTTTGGAGTTAAAATGAATATTAGCCATGTCTTATTTTCGGGGAAATACAGTACCTCTCTTTTAAAAAAAATTTTTTTATATCTCTCTTTCTCTATATACCTGTGTGTGTATGTATATATATATATATATATATATATATATATATATATATATATATATATAATGCACTTCTGCAGAGAAGTAGGACTCCCCCCGCCCCCCAAATGAGGCCATCAGTTGGCCATGGGTGATGACCTGTGATGCTTAAGGATGGAGTCTTGCTGGATGAGCAGTCCATGACCTGCAACACTTCACTTGGACCCTTACTTAGGCTAGACGGGCGGTCGGAGAGGCCCCCTCCGATCATGTCAAGCCCTAGCACCTATATGATTGCCCCAACCCTTTTTATCATATGGGTGCTAGGTGGTTGCTGAGGGTCTACATGTTCTGGGAATGACGTTAAACTCTATCTGATGGTGAGGTTCCAGTTCTGGAGGTCTGGGGAATGTGGAGCACCCCTTCATCACCATTGCTCCCTGGTCCACTCTGACCCTGAGTGGTAGTACCTGTTAGGGTCCCATCTATGGTTTAAATAGAAAAATGTGTTTATAAAAACATTGAATATCAATTAAAAATGACTTTATTTCCAAACTTTATTGGCATTAAATGACCCACTGAGGATGATATGCCATAAAACAAACCAAACCAAATCCTCTCACCTGACCCCTTACTGCCATTCTGTGTATGGCATTACCTCTCTCACCTCTTACTGCCATTTTTAAAAGGGGGTGGCTTTACACACCCCTCCCCCAACTGCCATACTGTGAAAAAAGTTTTACCCTGACAAGATGTGTGTGTGAGAGGGACTTGTGTGCTTCCCAATTGTAACCCTTTGGATTCTCAATGACAAGGGTCTTCAAGGCACTGTATCACCACTCCCACTGAAGTTTTCATTGCCAGAGATTTGTTAGTAGTTCTGTTTTGTGTTTCTGGATAACCTTTCATTGTTACTGTTGCGGTGACAGGACACATGGAGTTTTCATTGTACTTCAATTTAGCCATTTTATACTTGAAGCTATGAACCACCCTCATACCACCTGGCAGGGGGTGGGATTCTTGTAGGCAAAAAACTTATTTACAACTTGATGCAAAGGGAAACTTTTCTTTGTATGTAGCCGTTTTGATTTATTCTTTATTTATATATATATATAAAAAGAAGGTCCGCAAAATGTATCGTTCTCAGAAAAAATGTTTTATTCTTTTTATTTCACATACGCAACATGTGTTTCAGATATTCTGGTATCTTCTTCAGGCTTTGATCAATACATATATTGATATACATATAGATATACATAGGTTGTGCGTGTTTCTGTAATTTTTCTGTTTATTTTGTTATACAGAAAAATTACAGAAATACGCACAACCTATGTATATCTATGTATATCAATATATGTATTGATCAAAGCCTGAAGAAGATACCAGAATGTCTGAAACACGTGTTGCGTATGTGAAATAAAAAGAATAAAACATTTTTTCTGAGAACGATACATTTTGCGGACTTTCTTCTTTTTTTTATAAAATATTACATTTTCTCCCGTTGGTACCAGAAAAACATTTTATATATATACATATATATATATATATTATCCAATTGCTGCTTTAACTTTTCCATTACAGTGACATTGGTAAATTAATCAAAAGTGCTCAATATATTAAAAACATAGGGCAGTAATAATAATAATAATCATTATAGCAGTAGAGGAAAACCTAGTTCTTATATATCTATATATCTCTCCGAACAGTGAAACCCGGATAGGCTTTCTGACTATACAATGTATATATACCGTATTTGACGGCATACAAGACGCATTTTTCCCCCCCAAAATTGCCCTGTATCTTATACATCATAGATGAAGTTTGAGACCCCCCATAGGCCTTTTTCTTCTTCTTATTTCCTGCTATTGAGATGTCTTGTCTATGCTTATTGCTTGCCTGTACTGCCAAATTGCTTTTATACAGCTATGTTTCTGCTTGTGTAATGCACAGCTAGACTGTTTTCAATAATATATGCTTAAATACACTAAAAACTTTTTTTCCTGAATCTGACCTGCTGAAAAGGGGGTTCGTCTTATACATTGTAGGTGAAGTTTGAGACCTTCCGTAGGCTTAGGCTAATCTTCTCTATGATGCTCACTAACCCAGCTTACGCTCTTGCTTTTATACAGCTATGTTTCTGCTCGTGTAATGCACAGCTAGACTGTTTTCAACAATATATGCTTAAATACACTAAAAACTTTTTTCCCTGAATCTGACCTGCTGAAATGGGGGGTGCATCTTATATGCTGTCAAATATGGTATATAAAATAAGGTTAAGTCTGGTCACATAATTTTTTTCTCTCTCTCTCTTCTTCATTGTGAAAAGATATTCCTGCAAAATCCCTAAATTTCTCTGATATATTTCTTGAAACCATTTTAATGTTACATAGACATTTGTATTTTGATTCTGGGTAGTGGAATTGAGATTTCTCTTATTCCCCTTTCTCGGTGTTATTTATATTAGTAACTCAAGAATTGTTGGAATGTTTGATGTCTCCACACGCATTCCAGTTAGATGAATTCAAAACAACCTTTTAGTCACGTTGATTACATATATATAATATGACCTTTTCATTTTGTGTAAAAGATTCTTTTAAGGGCAGCCAAACCAAAGGGGGGGGATCTGACACTTGGTTGAAGTTGATTTCAAGTGGTTCAACAATATTGGGTATTAAAATTTGGGACCATATGACCTTTAGGCACCTCTTCCGCAATTTCGATTCGTGGGGACACTTTTCTCATTTACACCGTCAAAATCTGGTGGTTTGTTGGGGTTAGTTTTATAATTAAAAAAAAAAACTCTAAAAATCGTTTAACAATTAACCGGATTTTGACTGTGTAAATGGAAAAAATGTCCCCACGAATCGAGATCGCAAAGGGGGTACCTAAAGACTGTAGGTCCAAAATTTGTAAAAGAAATCTTATTAAAGCCTTTTTTTTTTTTTTTTTTTTTTTAAACAGTAAAAAGTTCTATACTCTAAGACTTCATCTTTTCTCTGTGATTATTATTACTAGTAGGATCCATGGAATTTCCACAAAACAAAACAAACAAAAATCAAGTAGAGCTATTTAAGCCAGAAACTGTGATTTGCAATTTCATTACATAAAAAATCCTACCAAAAATTACCAAAATATCTTCTGTAATTCACAATTTCAGTATTACAAATAAAACAAATGTAACTTTTTAAAAAAATTTTTTCTTTCATTTTTTTAATAATTTTTTAAATTCATTTTAATTTTAATTTAACATTGGGCACAAGACCATTTGGAATGCTTCGTTTTTAAGATTGTGTGAAATAAAATTGGACAAATAAGAAATCTGTGATTAAGCAACACCAGATAATCTGTATTCACATTTTCATATTGCATCTTGGACAATGTCATATTTTTTTAACCAGAGGATGTTGCAGGATGATAACAGATGGAAGATTTAGGAACAAGTGTATTAATATATAGATTATTGTTGTTTTTTAAGCCTCCTTGTGTTACATACTCATACACATATATACCCATGTTGGGTATATACACAAGTGTTCTTTTACTGGAGAGAGGAGAGAGATAGACAGAGAGATGGATTTTGCATTACTTACTTCTTTGGCCACTTGGTGATCTCTAGTCGTTTCTATTCTTTCTTTCCATGTTGAATTCTATCTCTAGATTCTTGGTGTCTGTTGTTGGCCTTCTTCTTGGTCAGTCTTTTTGCCAAGACATTCATCAAGCAAGAACACCATATTATTTCTTTAAACTTTTATTGCTTCAACTTCTTCTTCTAACTAACACAACGCGTGTGTGCATTTGAGCCCAGCTAAGGCAGGCATAGTTTCTGCCTGACGTCCAAGCCGGTTTTTGTCTGTAACAAAAACTACGTCACTGCTTACGTCACTATATCCGAAATCGTCATAACATAGAATAAATACACTCAAAATTTGAGCATGCAACATTACAGTCCTCATTGTTTTTTAAAATGAGTTTTAATAGATACATCCCCAGTATTTTATATATATATATATATATATATATATATATATATATATATATATATATATGTTTTATATATATATATATAGTTTTATTTTAATAGATATTCAAAGTTAATAGAACTTAGTTTCGATTTCAAATTGTTTTATTTTTTTTACTCCTTTAATAAATTTGATGATTTATGGTTCAAACTTTCCGACATTTTTTAACTTCCACCTCCTCAAGCAATATCTTTCAAAAAATTATTTTTACATCGCCCGGAGGGTGTTTTTTTTATTTTGCTAGTATAAATAAAAGATTTATTATTAACTTTTTAAATTCCAGACAGACAACACCAGGTAATATGAGACAACTCTGCTAGTATGAGATAAAATAATTATGTAATAATAATGAAATGATATTAATAATAGATAAGATTTTTTTGTGGATTTATGAGATGGGGCTTTATATGAATAATTATATTTTAGACTGTTTTCCTCATCCTTATTGTATATAAACACAATGTCCAGGCCACTGTAACATCGGACTCTGTTTTAGGTGTTTTTTTATTTATTATTTTAACTAGCAAATATATGCACCCTCCGGGTGCAAGTATTAATGTCATAATTATATTAAATTAGTCTAAAGAAACTAAATAAGAATGCAGATAAAATGATTTGAAACAGAGAGGGGTATAATCGAAAAATATAACAGCTGTAGCTTCCTCTTCCATCACCTCCGTCTTTCCTTGCTAAACTTTAAATAGTTAAATTAGGAAGTAAAGAATAAAATTAAAGTTATTTCTTTTTATTATTTGATTTCTTTTAAGATTTTTCTCCGAGATTTTTGCTCATATTCATTAAGATAAGATCAAATCATTAGAAATCAATAATACTAAGCACATATTTATTAAAATCAAATTTTAAATATCAATATGCAAATTAGGCTTGCCGTTCACACTGTAAACCGCTATTTGTTGTACATATAAATATAATTGCATGTTATTAGTACGTAGATATGGCCAGCAGTATTAATAATGAAAAACAATTTTATTAATAATTGAGGCTTAAATAAAAATGATTCATGGAGTATGTGATGTATAATAACTAAGTGGATAGTGACTTGAGTAGTGATATAGTTTCGGTTACAGACAAACAAACACATAATCTTCATTATAATAAGATTACCTTAAAATAAGTCTTCAGACGATTTCCCATGAATTCAAACGCATTGACGATTAATTAATGACGGGTAATTGTAATTATACACTATAAAGATGAGGACAACTGTCCGAAATATCATAATTATTCAGATAAGATTTAAATTCACTTTTTACATCTATTTTCAAAATTTTATGTGAATAAAAACGTCATTAATGAAATTTAAAAAGGTTTCAGAATGAATGCAACTCCAAGAGATTTTCTAGAAATTAAAACAATGAAAAGATAAAATTAAATATTTTTGAGCTTAAGCTCAAAAATATTTTAATTAGATATTTCTTTTCATTTAACACACACAAAAAAAGGTGTTTCTTGTTATTCACATTGAAGAAGAAAAAGAATAGGTTATATATTATTAAAGGTGAACTTAGTAAGCTTAAAATTATGGGGAAAGTCATCTGACCTGTGATTCTCTAAATTAAGTTTAAAAGTATGGTGAAAACTATAGACCTGGGGTGGGTGTGTGTGCTGCTATGTGGATGTTGTCCTTGGTTACTACACAAGGACAAAAGATTGTATCTGCCCGTTGAGAAACTGAATTTTAAGCCCAGAGTCTTGTTTGTTACCATGGAAATGGCTAAATGATGGAGTAAAAAGAATTTTGAACAAATATTGATATACATCAGATTAGAGATTCTGTTAATCCAATAACAAGGAGAATGTGTGGGTAGGAAGGCATGAATCCACTTTTCCCTTTCTTTCCCATCTGCTATGAGCAAGCAGGATAGTTGGAGTCCTTAGATCTATTGTTACAGGATGGGTGGGGATAGTTTCCATTATTGGATATCGTTTCAAATATATATATATAATTAAGTTTAAAGAAGGTAATAATGCTAATACTGGTAACATAACAGGAGTATTAAACCTAGAGATCGAAAGTTAGAGACCCCGAGCCAGAGCCGAAATGCACCATAACAATATGGCAACGCCTGTCATAGTATGGACAAAATTTCCTATATTTTATTCAAAAAAAGCTGAAAGAAAACTTGCTCTCTTCACGGTTTTAGTATCCTCATTAAAAATAATCAATCTCGCATGTTCTTAGTATCAAAGAAGTATTTTTTTTATGTTCTTGTTTTTTATCTTTACTATTGTCTTATTATTAAAAAAAAATATTTTACAAATAATTATCTAGCACATTTATTCATATCAGCCCGAGGTTCCCTCTTCTCATATGTTGCTTCAACTTGTGTTAGAATGACAATCTTATATAAACTAGGTCGAATCAGATTTTTCTGAGTCTGACAAAATTATTAAAATAACAATTTGTTTTTTTTAAAGAATTGTTGAACATTCATATATCATATATATATATATATATATATACTAATATATAATACTCACTAGTCACTTTTATGGCTACATATTCACCATTTGTTACAAAAGTAAAATCATAAAATCTGCGATCGGATATAGACCAGACACCAACTTACTCTCAATCCTGTAGTGGTCACTTAGTACAGACTCACTTGCGTGGTGGCTGGGGCGTCAGAACTTATTGAGCATGTGTCAAATACCGACATGGGATACAACTTCTGTCGAGTAGTGTGTTAATGACTACCACAAAGTGTGGTTTAAGGCCAACCGAGTTGGCTGCTGAGGGGTGGGCCGACCTGTGATTGCCTTAAAGGATAGCAACCCCTACCTTTGGCCCCTAATTTTTAGGGACTAGACGGAGCTGGATATCAGTACGTAGGGGCCTGGTAAGCATGGCAGTTGCGTATTAATCAGACTGTGGTCCTACGTCAGGCATACAGCAAGTCCTTGAGAATTAGATTCTCCCATACGTCTTTTTTATCATATGGGTCTCAAAGAAAGAAGGCGGCAAGGCATAGGTGGTATCATAAACCTGACTCCTGGGAAGTGACGTTTAATCTACTCATTAATTGCTGATCTGGTAGGACAAAGTTACCAGGTTCTTGGAGGGGAATGTGGAGCATCCCCTTCATAAAAACATGTGCTTCGACATGAGTCGCCGTGTTCTGCTGGACTCCGGAGGTGCGAGATAGTACATGCTTAAGTAGTCCTCAATGTTTGAAGTGATGTAAATAATAGAGAAATACTATGGAAGTTTCTATTCACATTAACAAAATTGTTGGTATTTTAAAAAAATAATTTGTATTAATATTCTACAATTTAATGTTTAAAAATTTCAGAAGTTGTCTTATGTAAATCACTCACTCTCAACCAATCTAAAAGTTTGT
>CM042182.1:14266559-14327289 GCA_023376005.1 Doryteuthis pealeii
CAACAATTTACCTCTAGAAAAAAAACAAACTTGTATTTATTTACATTGGCAAATTAATTGCTTAAACTTTTTGTTAGTAATTGTGTTTTTAAATGTCCATTGACATTTAATCAATTTAACATTTGCTTAATGAAAATTTGATATTGGTTTCAGAGGTTAGAAAAATAAATTTTGTCTAAATAGTTTATTACACTCTAAACAAGATCCTGCTTGTTATGTATGTCTACTCTAATTATTCGTCTGTGCCCCCCCCCCCCTGCATATACAATGATGACAACAACGAAAGAAGTGGTTTAATAGTTGTTGCCATCAGAAATGAACTTGAGTAGAGTTCAAATCCTGAACGAAGCTGTTTGCAAAAATCTAGACTAGCAGGAATATATGCTCTCCGTATGTACGTATTAGAAAGACTAACAAAATTAAATAAGAACACATATAAAAAAGATTACACTTATTTTAATTACATTTTAAATGGTTTCTATATAAAATCCTTCATAAGATTGATTTTAATATGTTAGAGAATAAAACAATAATATTACAAAGAAATTAATAAAATTATACCATAGAATATAGACATGAAACAAATCAATGTCATAGAGTATGATTCCCAATAATGCTAACACATTGTTAAAACCAATTACTAAATGTATATATATGAATACACAATATGTATAACAACCCAACCGCTAGGCATGATATAACCCTGGACGGGTTGATATGCCGTTAAAATTAATAAACCAACCCACCAAAGAAATTAATCAATGTTCTGGTCCTTTGATCTATTTGTCCGAATTCCTCCTTTGTCCATTTCAAGAATGGTTCACAGAATCTTAAAATGGGGACTGTCCAGGTGTTTATTCCTATGATGAGATTTCTGCTGCAGAGTTTGGTTTTTAGAAGTTTTCTTGTTCTTCTGAGGTACTCATCACTTGTTACTATTTCTTTTTATCTCTGCTTGTTTGATGGTGTCCGCTTCTAATATTCCCAGGTACTTGTAATATATATATATATATATATATATATATATATATATTTTTTTTTTTTTTTCAAGTGTTTTGATGCTTTCCTGATTATTATTATTAATGTGAAAGGCATGAATTGTTCTGTACTTCCATTTATGGGTAAATAGGTGGGTGGATTGGGCCCATCATCCCCTCTAGGTGAGCGGACTGGGCCTGCTATCTCTGTAGGTAGGAAGACTAATCAACAAGAAAAGGGGGAAACCTGAATTCAAAACCAGGAGGTGTGGGGCTGGCAACTCTACCCCAGAAAAACCTGCTTGCAGTTGCTGTCACAGATTTGATGTGACTATGGCCTGATACTCATCAAGGGGTCTGCAACGTGTAGTTATGCTGTTAATTAATCTTTTAACTCTTAACATCCTGTTGAGAATTTTCTAAGTCCAGATCCCCATTTCTATAAGGTTTTATCAATAAATGCCTAAAAATGGCCTTTTCATTTAAAGTTACCTGTTATTTCCCTTAAATCAAAGACTTTTAAATATGTTTAATATTACATTTAAACAAAGTCCAGATCGCCATTCCTATAAGGATTTATCAATAAATGGCTAAAAATGGCCTTTTCATTTAAAGTTACCTGTTAATTTCTCATAAATCAAAGACTGCCAAATATGTTTAATATTATATTTAAACAAAGGCTATCATTTGGGGAGGATTAGGAAAATGAATATGACTTCTGGCCGGGTGGAATGAGGCTGTATAGGATGTTAAGAGTTAAAGCCTCCCCCCGCCCTGACAAGTGACAATTAATATTATTATTACTACCTGATATTTAGCAAAGTCCCCGTTTTCTTTTTGGTAAATTTTCAGTGGAGTAAACCCCGAAAATAAATCAGGAGTCGGAGTCCCTAAAGGTGGTGTAATGCTGAAATCTAGTGCTACCCATCAACTCCTGCGACACTACCGTTGCCAAACTGCATTGGTCCCTTACCTTTCCTTTGGATCACAGCGACAGTGTGGAGAGGGAGGATTTGCTGCATGGGCAACAGTTCATCCTCCATATAAACCTGCCCAGGTTATGTAGTTAAAAAAAAAAAAAATTTTTTTTTAAAACCTTGATACCCCTCCATTGTCTCTCATATACAGAAGGCTGCCAACCAAATTTTCAGTGCATAAATGCAATGGTTGCATTCAATATTATTCATACACGGTTTACCATCCAGTGTGAAGCTGTTGCCATCTTGTTTAAGACATAAACTCTGTTTTATCTATGTCTTGCCACCTTATGCTATGATTTGGCTAGTATAAGTGTATTTGCAAGAAGCGCTAGATCATCTGCGTAGTCTGTATCTAATAGTTTCTGTGAAATATCGCTGGCTTCTTACCTTTTTTTTTTTTTTTTAAGTGTGAATCCTTTTAGTGTCATGGGAATCTATACTGTCAGCACGACTTTATGATGCTGATGATGGTTTATACAAAGAAATTGTCATGTTAGAGGTGTGTGGTGTAATGGATATTGTTGGAGGAAATGAACACAGTGAGATGAGTTAAAATCCTAGAGGAGATAATTTGTATTTCACATAGTACTAATATCCTTTGGAAAGGTATGCATCCAACTATTCTCTTTTCACCTATGGGCCGCCCTGTCGGCTTGGGCATTAGAATGCACCTCTGCAGAGGGGTAAGACTCCCCGAATGGGGTTATCTGTTGGCCATGGGTGGCCACCCGTGATGCTTAAGGATAGAACCCAGGTGGATGAGCAGTCCATGACTTGCAATACTCCACTTTGGCCCTTTCTTGGGCTAGACGGGCGGTCAGAGAGGCCCGTTCCGATCAATCGGTTGATCACGTCAAGCCCTAGCACCTATATGATTGCCCCAACCCTATTGCCCTTATGGCAACCCCCAATCCTTCTTATCATATGGGTGCTAGAAGGCGGTGGCTGATGGTCGATGTCATGGGAATGATGTTAAACTCTATCTGGTGGTGAGGTTCCAGTTTTGGATGTTTTGGGAATGTGGAGCACCCCTTCATCACCATTGCTCCCTGTTCCACTCTGACCCGGAGTGGTAGTACCTGTTAGGGTCCCATCTATGAGTTAAATAGAAAAACCTGAGTTGATAAACAAAATTGTATTATGCATTAAGAATGAATTTATTTCACAACTTTGTTGGCATTAAATGACCCACCGAGGTTGATATGCTGTAAAACAAAACAAACCAAACCATTACTACTGAATAGCAAGTTTGCTGGATAATAAAGGTTTACTAAACTTTAATTTTCTCCATGAAAATATTTGTAAATCTTATTTTCCTGTGCACTTTTGTATTCCACAGCCTTTTCAATTTATTAGCAAGATCCAAGATCAAAAAAGGTTGATATGCAACCAACACCCTTGTTCAGGAATTGAACTTGCCTTGCCAGTTTCATTTTTATTACAATAACTGTTATGCTAAGTGCACTTTTTGATCTGCAAATAAGGTGACTAATCTTTAGGTATACTAGCAAATATATGCACCCTCCGGGTGCAAATATTTAAGTTTTGATATAATAAAATATCATATTAAATTAGAAAGGCTAATGAAACTGACTAAGAATGCAGATAAAAAGATCTGCAACAGAGGGGGTATAATCGAAAAATAGAACAACTTTGAAAGTAACTATTCCATCATTTTCCATTACTCCCCTGTTTCATTGGTAAATTTAACTATTTAGTTAAAATAGGAAGTAAAGGATAATATTACAGTTATTTCTTCTTGTAAATAAATTTCTTTTAAGATTTATCCACAAAATTTTTGTTTATATTTCTTAAGATAAAACCAAACAATTAGAAATCAATAATACCAAGTACATATTTATTAAAATAAAATTTTAAATATCAATATGCAAATTAGCCTTCTCGTTCAAACTGTAAACCACTATTTTGTTGTATATATAAATACAATTGCATGTTATTAGTACGTAGATATGGTCAAGTCTTAATAATGTAATACAATTTTTATTAATAACTGAAGGTTTAAAAGAATGAAATCCTGGAGAATTTGACGTAAATAATTAAGGGAATTGTGACTTGAGTAGTAATATAGTTTCGGTTACAGACAGAAAAACACACAATCTCCATTATAATAAGATGTGAAGAAAGCCGGAGGGCACATCGTCTGAAATGTGTAGATAACTGTTAAGATTTGTATGGCCATTTTAGATTTCTAGTTGAAAGTAGTTTTACAGTGGAGATTCTTTGTGGCATAAAATTTTATCCTTTCTTGAAGTAGAAAGATGTAGTATCAGTTTTGATCCTTGTCTGTTGATCTGTCCTTATAGAAGGAGTTGTATCAGAGTGGATCCTGTCTTGAAATAGAGAGTTGTATAATCCTTGTCTATTGGTCTGTCCTTCCAGCGATTAATTTTAGGACAATTTATCAACGCCTTATAATAATAAATTAACTAGGAAGCACGTGGTGCGATGGTTAAAGTCATGGGAAATGGACTCGTTGCCCCGAGTTCAAATCCTGGATGTGATAATTGCATTTAACTTTGCGCTAATACCATTGGGAAAGGTATGAATCCTACTCTCCCTCCAACTATGGATAAATAGTAGGGCAGACTGGGCTCTTTAACCTTGGTTAGGCAACCAGTCTAGGAGAAGGAAAACTCTTATTTCAAACCTGTTGAACTCTGTTTAAGAAATTGACCTTGTGTCACATCCTGCTCGTGCGGAGGGGTTGGTAAATATATATAATAAATGAAATACATGTTTGGGCGTTTGATTAGTCAATTCAGCCACTGTTGTTTTGGAACAGTCTATAAATATAAGTTGTGTTTTTTTAGCACACCTTATTCCATAGAATAATCAAATTATCATAAAGATGAGGACAATAGTCCGAATAATACAAATAATCAAACCTCATCAAAAAAAAAAAAAAAAAAAAAAAATCAGACAAATGCTTTATTTACAGTCTATGAATATAAGTTGTGTTTTTAGCACACCTTATACCATAGAATAATTAAATCATCATAAAGATGAGGACAATAGTCCGATTAATACAAATAATCAAGCCTCACCTAAAAAAAAAAAAAAAATCGGACAAATGCTTTATTATTTACATATAACAAATTCTTCCTTGTAAGAATCTTCTAATTTAACTCTTAACATCCTGTTAAGAATTTTCTAAGTCCAGAGCCCCTATAAGGAGTTATCAAAAGATGGCTTAAAATGACCTTTGCATCTAAAGTTACCTGTTATTTCCCTTAAATCAAAAACTCCTAAATATGTTTAATATTACATATAAACAAAGGCTATTGTTTGGGGTAGATTAGGAAAATGAATGGCTTCTGGCCGGGCGGTATAGGGCATTAAGAGTTAATAAATGTCCATCTCTTTGTATAGCTAAGGATCTGATGTTTTTTTAAAAACCCTTTATCTACCAGAGTGCCCCAAACCACCCTATGATCAAAATACCGGACCCCCAGAAAACGCCCAAGATCACCAGCTCTTAGAAAATGGTTTAGAATTAAAAATAAATAAATGGAATAAAAGAGAAATGAATTAAATGAATACATTTCTATTCAGTATTAAAGGATCAGCGATACTAGCTTGTTAGCCATTTCATCATGCTATTGCGGGTGGCATTGGTAGATAAAGAGTTAAATAAGATTTTAACCCAAAGTACTTGGTAAACATTTCTAACAAACTTTCAGCAATTGTTAATTCCTGGAAAGGGTTTAAATTATATCCTATGATCCGGTTCAGACTGATTTTTTTTATGTGGTATCTGTCTCACTCACTCAAAATGTCCCATTCAGTGTAAAAAGGTCTATTTCATCACGGCCTATTAATATATACAGGGCCCCATATGTCACATAAGCAGGCAGAATTCTAACAGGCCGATTCATTTTATAGCCAATTTATGACTGTTTTGAAAAAAAATGTTAAAAATATACAAACTTGTCTTTTTTCTTCAGAAATGTAATAATAAAAGATTGTAAACAAACAAACAAAAATAGTTTAAAAAAATTATGCAGTTGTACAAAACAAACACACCAACAATTTATCTATGATTTCAGGTTATATCAGAAAAAAATTAAACCTTTTCAATGTGAAATGTATTCCCTGATCATGGTAGGTAAGGATAGTGATGATACTACAGAGAAACTGTATTTCTCGAGGAGAACTTGGTTCCATCTAACCAAATGTTTGTACTTTAAGATTTTTCAAAATGGACATAAATTGACTGAAACGAATCGGCCTGTTAGAATTCTGCCTGCTTAGGTGACATATGGGGCCATATATATTAGGCCGTGCCTGGTCTTGGTTGGCAATGATACTACAGAGCAACAGTATTTATAGAGGAGAACTTACGGTTCCATCTAACCAAATGTTTGTGCTTTAAGATTTTTCAAAACAGACACAAATTGACTATGAAACGAATAGGCCTGTTAGAATTCTGCCTGCTTCGGTGACATATGGGGCCATATATATTAGTAGGCAGTGGTCTCATGTATTCCTCTTATTCCCAGTAACAAACTCTCTCGGATCAGCACCAACCTAAAAAGTGACATGTTGCTATGAGTAGAGAATCCTCACCAGAAGGTCAAACAAAAAGAAATATGCGCATCACAAATAGGGGGTGCTATCTAGAGGTTCTTCAAGCCCTGTCAGCTGGGCTGCAGAATATGCTAACTGCCCCTCTTCAGAGGGGTAAGACACCCCGCCCCAATGGGGCCACCTGTTGGCTGTGGTGGCAACCCATGATGCTTGAGAACAGAATCTTGCTGGCTGAGAAATCTATGACGTGCAACACTGCATTTTGGCCCTTTCTTGGGCTAGACAGGCGGTCGGAGAGGCCCCCTCTGATCAATCGGCTGGTCACGTCAAACCCTAGCACCTATATGATTGCCCCAAACCTATTGCTCTTATGGCAACCCCCAACCCATTTTATCATATGGGTACTAGAAGGCAGTGGCTGAGGGTCTACATGTCCTGGTAATGACGTTAAACTCTATCTGATGGTGAAGTTCCATTTCTGGAGGTCTGGGGAATGTGAAGCACCCCTTCATCACCATTGCTTCTTGGTCCACTCTGACCCGAAGTGGTAGTACCTGTTAGGGTCCTATCTATGGGTTAAATAGAAAAATGTTTATAAAAAAAAATTTAGTATCTATTAACGGGGCAGTTAGAGAGGCCCTAACACCTATGATTGTCCCAACCCTATTGCCCTCCTATGGCAACCCTTTTTATCATATGTGCTAGAAGGCAGTGGCTACGGGTCTTGATGTCCTGGGTATGATGGTTAACTGTATCTTGTGAAGTTCCAATTTTGGAGCTCTGGGGGAGTGTGGAGTACCCCTTCATCACCATTATTCTCAGGTTCACTCTGACCTATAGTGGTAGTACCTGTCTATGGCATAAATAGACCCCCCCAATTTTTTTTTTTTTAATTGAGTTTTGAAAAAAAATTGAATATGAAGAAATAAAACAAAACGTCTTTGGCATAAAATAACCCAACAAGGGTTGACATACCATAAAATCCAACCATTCAACCAAATATTCTTTCAGAATTGAAAATATTTGTGATATCAAATTTTAAAAGTGACATTCATGTTAAGCATAAATAAGATTTTAACCCAAAGTACTTGGTAACATTAATGACCATCTTAAAACTTTAAGCTACCAGAGTCCTTTGTTTTATCAAAATGACTTGATTCGGCATGAAATGACCTGAAAAGTGTTGATATGCCATAAAATAAAACAACCAACTGAAGTTAATGAAAATTATTTCAACCAATTTATTAATACAAATGAAGTTGAAAAATATATCTTTGAAAAAAAAAAAAAATGGTATTAAATAACCCATAAGAGTTGATATGTCAACCAACTGTGTGTACTATTCATTATCAAGATGATTAGAAACATTAAACTTACTAAATTTGTATTGTTTGGATTTTTCAGACTTGTCTTCGTCTTTATTGTTTTGGCTGATGTGGCCTCTGGCCTTTTTCAAACTCGGGAACCTACTCTTTGAACTAACGGAGGGGGATGGGCTTCATGTCGTAATCGGAAGCCTTTATTTATTATATTTATATTTATATTTGATGGAAGGTTTTTCTTCATTTTTGACTCTTGGAGTTTTGACTTCTGTTAAATTAGAAGGCCTCTCTCAAAAATAAAGTTCCCAACTTAAAAATTTCTTGTTAGTATTAACATCCTCCTCAAGTTTAGTAATAGAAACAGTTTTTTTTAACTCTTAACACCCTATTGAGAATTTTCTAAGTCCAGAGCCCCATTCCTCTAGGGATTTATCAAAAAATGGCTAAAAATTGCTTTTTCATTTAAATTTACCTGTTATTTACCTGAAAATAAAGACTAAATAAAGACTTCTAAGTATTATTACATTTAAAGAAAGGCTATCATTTGGGGAAGATTAGGAAAATGAATGTGTCTTCCGGATGGGTGGAATGAGTTGGTATAAGATGTTAAGGGGCCTGGTGTGCTTAGGTGTAGGGCTAATACCCATCCCCCACCACCCCAAGATCCTGGTCCCTATAAAAAGCATCATGACGTTAAGACTTGAAAAACCCTTTTTTTACATTTAAAATTTTTTTTTTTTTAGATTTTATAAAAAAATTTTTTAGTAACAGGAACAGTATTTTAAGGGGCCTGGTGTGTGTAGGTGTAGGTCTAATACCCATCCCCCCCACCCCCAAGATTCTGGTCCCTATAAAAAGCATCATGACGTTAACTCTTAACGTCCTATACCACCTCATTCCACCTGGCCAGGAGTCAAATTCATTTTCCTAATCTACTCCAAATAATAGCCTTTGTTTAAATTTAATATTGAATATATTTAGAAGTCTTTGATTTAAGGGAAATAACAGGTAATTTTAAATGAAAATTACATTTTTAGCCATTTTTTGATAAATACTTATAGAAATGGGCTCTGGATTTAAAAAAAATTCTCAACAGGATGTTAAGAGTTAAGACTTGAAAAAAAAATTTTTTTTAGATTTTTGAAAAATTTTTTTTTTTTTTTTTTTTTAGATTTTATAAAATTTTATTTTATTTAAAAAATTTTTTTAGATTTAATAAAGAAATTTTAACTTGTAAAAAAAAAAACTTAAAAAATTTTTTTTTTTTTTTATCACACACTATCCATTTTTTGAATTGTGTAACTGATTGAATAATAATATTAACTGCAAACTAATTCTTGTCCCTTACTTTCGTTGTAGGTTTGAGTGAAGATGGAAATATTTTAAAGTTCATCTGAACTTTAAAAGCTGTCCAACAAAAGCCTGATGAATGGTATTGGATCAACATTGGTAACGCAGTTGCCTTCAATTCCGCCGGTTTGTGTCAATCCAAAATTAACCCCAAAACAACTTTTCATCCAATTGTATGTTAAATGATCAACTCAACTCTTCCATCCTTCATTTTCAATCTTCATTAAAAAAAATCCTCCACGTCGCCCTCTTCAATCGAGGGAGATGGAAAGTCGGTTGAACGGGCATCTGAAAAAGCAGAAGCCAAAAAATTAGTCCCAACCTCAATGGATCAGTCGACTCGTCGAAGGAATCGTCATGCTGCACCAAGTCAGGAGAGGAGTTAGGTAATCCGAGTAATGACGCTAGTTTGAATGAAAACCAAATGAAGGTTCCAGTTAAGGAGCTGAAGACTAAAGTTGGAACTATCCCTAAGGATAGTTTAAATGCTCAGAAAAAGATGGACCCTCTTCTTGAAAAAGCTGAAAAACCTGCAAAGTGGCTTGTAGGGGACCTTATCTGGTCTAAAGTATCTGGTCATCCGTGGTGGCCTTGCCTTATTGCTTGCGATCCTGTTGAGGGAGTCTACACAAAACTTAGAGGTAAGAAATAATAATCAGAAGGATTATTTATTCAAACTTACATACCCCCCCCCCCCCAAAAAAAAAAACACTTAACGTCCTATACCGCCTCATTCTACCTGGCCGGAAGTAACATTCATTTTCCTAACTCTTAACATCCTGTTGAGAATTTTCTAAGTCCAGAACCCAATTCCTCTAAGTGTTTATCAAAAAATGGTTAAAAATGGCCTTTTCATTTAAAGTTACCTGTTATTTCCCTAAAAATTAGAGACTTCTAAATATGTTTAATATTACATTTAAACAAAGGTTTGGGGTGGATTAGGAAAACGAATGTGACTTCCGTCTGGGCGGAATGATAGCCTATGTTTCAATGTAATATTAAACATATTTAGAAGTCTTTGATTTAAGGGAAATAACAGGTCACTTTAAATGAAAAGGCAATTTTTAACCATTTTTTGATAAATTCTTATAGGAATAGGACTCTGGACTTGGAAAGCCTTTGTTTCAATGTAATATTAAACATATTTAGAAGGGAAATAACAGGTAACTTGAAATGAAAACGATTAAAAAAATTAGGTATCATATTTCCTGAAAATAAGACCTTGTGTGATTTTTTTTTTTTTTTTTTTTTTTTTTGTATAAGCCATCACCTTAAAATAAGCCCTAGTTTTGAGCATCAGACAGAAGAAAGAAGCATCCCCCCTCCCCTCGGGAAATAAGTAGGATTGAAAATTAATATGTCCTGTCTTATTTTTGGGGGGAAACATGGTATGAATGCATATAAAAAGATTGCACTTCATTTTTGTTTTATTTTAATTGATTTCTATATAAAATTATAAATAGAATTGCTCTTAATACATTTGAGAATAAAACATTAATATTAGAAATCAATAACGCCAAGTAATAATTTATTAAATCTGATTTTCTTAAAACTGGTATGAAAATTATTCACACCTTATACTATGTAAACCTTTGTTTCTTTGTGATATATAACACACTTTGCAGGATTCTAAACCTGTTAATAACATGGGGGCTATTTTGAGCAAGATGCTAACAGACATTGTTAATAGATAAGATATTAATTAAGATTACATAATAAATATTTAGTTGAGGCTATAATGTAAATATCTAAACAAATTGTAATGTAGTTTTGCTTCATCATCATCATCATCATTCTCGGGAGGTCTTCTATGCAGCATCCTGCATCCGCACAGAGCTGATCAACGTACGTTTTTGCTGGTCGGCCCACACTGGCTTGTCCATGTGCTGGCTTCCACTGGAGGACGTCGCTTATAAGTTAGAAAATCCATAAACCCTATGACAGAGCACAATTTTGAAAAGACATCCCTGTTGATACAACAAAATGTGCGCGTCCTGTTGAGGCTCAAGCTCTGGCCCAATGTTTGAAAAATAATTTATTGGGGATAACACCACACCCACAAAACATATTTTTCGGCACAAAAGCACAACTCGCATACAGTTTTGCTTACCGATACATAATCTCCATTGTAATAAGGTGATTAGTCTTGTAAATACACCCACCCCACTCGCTCATCTGTGAAATTCAAGGGGGGAAAAAAAACATCTTGTGTATACTATACATTGACTTCTTATAATTTGTACCAGCTAAATAATGCCACAAATAGGAAAACTTCAAATAAATCAAACCAAAATATCCAGAAAAGAAGTAATATTATCCAGACTAAGAATAAGACACTCATACATTACCCATTCATACCCCCTCAAAAAAGAAGCAGCCCCATATTACATACCATGCCAAAAACCCTACACAATCAAACACATATTAACAGAATGTAGCAACCTAAAACAAATACGAAAAAAATACTACCAAACAACAAATCTAAAACAGATATTCTACCAAATAAACCCAGAAAAACTACTCGGATACATAAAAGAAGCACACATCTACAACAAAATCTAAAAAATCTTTCAAAAAAATGAAAACACAAAAATATATGTTAACAAAAACATCTAAAAGTTTCATTCACAAAAGAAAATATGTCAAAAAAAACAAAAAAAACCTTTAGAAAATTAAACATAACCAATTCATTTCAAAAACGTAGTCGGCATTAAATGACCCATTGAGGTTGATATGCTGTAAAACAAGAACAAACCAAACTAAATTTAAACTGGACACTCTTCGTAAGAAAACTGAAAAACCTGCAAATTGATCTGGTCCAGTTTTCTTTTTTAATATTACTGTAATTAGTATAATATGGACCCCTAACTCTTTCGGCTGTGAAATTCTGGGAGAGGAGAAAAAATATATCTCTGGTGGATGATACGCATTGTCTTTTTATAATTTGTACCAGCTAAATTTAACATGGACCTTTTTTTTTTTTTTTTTTTTTTTTTAAACAAACACTTATTGATGGAATGCAGATTTTTTTGCTCACATCAGAAAACATTATTTTAAAGCAAACAATATGAAGGATCTATTTGAAAATGTTAACATAGAGGATATTTTCTCCTTTTTGAGGGAAATAAAATTATACCATAGAATATAGACATGAAACAAATCAATGCCATACAGTATGATTCCCAATAGTGCTAACACATTGTTAAAACCAATTACTAAAAGTATATATATATGAATACACAATATGTATAACACCCCAACCGCTAGGCATGTTATAACCCTGGACGGGTTGATATGCCGTTAAAATTAATAAACCAACCAACCTGAAAAATTTGCAAAATGGTCTATAGGTGACTTGATCTAGTCTCGTTTTCTTTTTTTTTAATATTACTGTAATTCGTATAATACCCTAACTCTCTTGGCTGTGAAATTCTGGGAGAGGGAAAAAAAAGTATCTTTTGTGGATAATATGAATTGACTTTTTTTGAATTTGTAGCAGTGAAATTTTAACTAAATTTTAACATTTTGTTTGACTTTTTATCTGGTTTGTATTGACTAAAAAATTATTTTTAGTCAATACAAACCAGGTAATAAGGCAAACAAAATATTTTTATAATAGACTAGCAAATATATGCACCCTCCGGGTGCAAGTATTTAAGTTTTAATGTAATGAAATATTGTATTAAATTAGAAAATCTAATAAGAATGCAGATAAAAAGATTTCAAACAGAGTGGGGGTATAATAGAAAAATAGAAATGAAACTTACTCTTCCATCACTGCCGTCTTTCATTGCTGAATTTTACTTATTTAACTATTTAGTTAAATTAGGAAATAAAGAATAAAATTACACTTATTTTTTCTTGTTAATGGATTTCATTTAAGATTCATTGGAGAGATTTTTGCTTATATTCATTAAAATAAAACCAAACAGTTAGAAATCAATAATACTAAGCACATATTTAATAAAATCACATTTTTAATATCAATATGCAAATTAGCCTTCCCGTTCACACTGCAAACCGCTATTTTTTGTATATATAAATACAATAATATGTTATTATTATGTAGATATGGACAACACTAATAAAAAGGTGAAGCAATTTTATTAATAATTGAGGTTTAAATATAAATAAAATCATGAAGAATTTGATGTAAATAACTATGTTAATTGTGACTCGATTAGTAATATAGTTTCGGTTACAGAGAGAAAAACACACAATCTCCATTATAATAAGATTTATAAAGTTAATATAATGTTTAAAAGAACAAAAACAAACACAAAATAGACACAATATTTTGGGTAAAACAAGAAAACACTATCTTCTGTGGATGATATACATTGACGTTTTGGAATTTGTAGCAGCTAAACTAAAAAAAGGTTAGTTGTACTCTTTTACCTTAGTAAAGGAGAAGGAAAACTATGAATTCAAATCTGTTAAATTCCGTTTATTGGTGTTCAATCAGACATTCTTTCATAAGGTTTTCATTTTGACCTTCATTTTTAGACAATTCTATCATAATCTAACACGCATCAGTATCTACACCTACCTTAGGTGATATAAGCGAGAGATTTTCTAGGCAAATTTCCCCAGTGTGTACAATATTGTTACCCTTCTAATCTGCGTGTTGTTTTTAAAACAAAACCTATGTTGCTACCCAATGGCAAGGATTTTCTTCCCCCTCACCATAATAATTCTATAATTTATGCATATAAATGTATTTGCGGTTTGCAATACATAGGAAGAACAAACCAGCGATTGGATGCTCGAATTAAACAATATGTCCCTACTAAGATTAGAAATGGAACCGTCAGTCCTAACGATATACTGAAGAATACTTATGGTTCCTCTATAGGCGAGCACCTTATAAGTAACCGTAATTGTGCCAACTCATTTAGTGTTGACTGGTTCTCAGTTGAGAGCAAGTCACACTCTTTTTATCCTCTTAAGATTTTAGAAACATTGTATATTCTGACCAATAAGTCTGCTCAACAAAGATCCATCTATCCATACATTTATGGCTTTGTCAACTTTGACACAATTTCAACCAAACTTTCGGGAATTGTTAGGGTCATACCTGCAAAGATTCTGCCCTGTCAGTTGGGGCTGTAAATACACTAACTGCACCTCTGCAGAGGGGTAATCCCACCTCAATGGGGCCACCTGAGCAACCTTGTGATGCTTAAGGACAGAATCCTGGTGGTTGGCTGAGTGGTCAACTGACCAATCGGTTGGTCACGTCTAGCCCTAGCTCCAATTTGATTGTCTCAACCCTATTGCCTTTATGACCCCCCCCCCCAGCCCTTTTTTATCATATGTGCTAGAAGGTGGTGGTTGAGGGTTTTAGTGGCCTGGGTATGACATTAAACTGCATCTGATGGTGGAATTTCAATTCTGGAACTCTGGGGAATTTGGATACCCCTTTATTGCCATTACTCTCGGGTTCGCAATGACCCAGAGTGGTAGTACCTGTTAGGGTGCCATCTATGGGTTAAATATATCAAGAAATGAGTATTTAAAAAAAAAAAAAAAAAAAAATGAATACTCAACAAGAATGAATAAAACAAAATGTCTTTGGCATAAAATAACCCAACAAGGTTTGACATGCCCTAAAACCAACCAACCATAATTTTCAAACTGATTTTGGCATAAAATAACCCAACAAGAGTTGACATGCCATAAAACCAACCAAACATAATTTTCAAACTGATTTTGGTATAAAATAACCCAACAAGGGTTGAAATGCCATAAAACCAACCAACCATAATTTTCAAACTGATTTTTGGCATAAAATAACCCAACAAAGGTTGACATGCCATAAAAACCAACCAACCATAATTTTCAAACTGATTTTGGCATAAAATAATCCAACAAAGGTTGTCATGCCATAAACTCCAACTTACCTGCAAAGATTTGACTTATATTCAGCAATTTGGTTCGGTTGTTTTGTTTCTTTTAGTTGGGATTTGTTTTTCATTCTCATTCTATGTCTTACTGCCTGTGGTAGTACCTGTTAGGGTCTCGTCTATGGGTTAGATAGAAAAAAATGTTTAAAAAAATTGAGTACCCATCGAAATTTAATCTATTTCAAAACTTTGGTGACATTAAATGTCCCACCAAGGTTGATATGCCGTAAAACAAAACCAACCAGCTATGGGTAAATAGTAGGGCAGAGGTGTCTCTTTTAATGCCGTTATGATTATTAATCTAACCAGTTCTGCTTAAAAATTGATAGTATGTCACATCCTGCTTGTTGTAAAGGGGTTGGGTAAATACAACCTTTCAATTAGAAAAACAAGTCCATAAGTGGGTTGAATGTGGGTGCATGTAAATGTTAATCTTTAACTCCGCCCTATTGGCTGGGGCGTTAGAATGCACCTCTGCAGAGGGGTAAGACTCCCCCAATGGGGCCACCTGTTGGCCGTGGGTGGCGACCCGTGATGCTTAAGGATAGAGCCCAGGTGGATGAGCAGTTCATGACATGCAATACTCCACTTTGGCCCTATCTTGGGCTAGACGGGCGGTCGAAGAGACCCCTCCGATCAATTGGCTGGTCACCTCAAGCCCTAGCACCTATATGATTTTCCAACCCTATTGCCCTTATGGCAAGCCCCAACCCCTTTTTATCACATGGATGCTAGAAGGCAGTGGCTGAGGGTCTACATGTCCTGGGAATGACGTTAAACTCTATCTGATGGTGAGGTTCCAGGTTTGGGGAATGTGGAGCACCCCTTCATCACCATTGCTCTCTGGTCCACTCTGACCTGGAGTGGTATTACCTGTTAGGGTCCCATCTATGGGTTAAATAGAAAAATGTATTTATAAAAAAATTGTATTATCCATTAAGAATTGATTTATTTCAAAACTTTATCGGCATTAAATGACCCACTGAGGTTGATATGCCGTAAAACAAAACAAACCAAACAATTAATCTTTAACTCCATTGTAACGGCATTCCATGATGGAAATTGAGACGTCTGTTTAGAAAAACCGAAAGATTTCTAATTAGTATTTCAGAGAAAAATATTATAAAAGATTAAAGGATATTGTTGTATACCCTTCATTACTTCTTTACTTACTTGCTTTCTATATGTTGGACATCTATTCTTCTGGCCGGCTTTGCTATTCTGATTGTCTATCCTGGTCTGGTCTCTGGAATCTTCTAAGGTCTGGACTTTCTTGGGGACTTCGGGTCTGGTTTCTGTTGGGGATTTCTCTTTATCAGAAGCCCTGTGTCATTGTTAGTTTTTAGGTAATAAACACAAGACTTAGATTTACTTTGATGTTCTTTATTTTCAATCCCCAACCCAGACATTCTGCGCAGTGAGACTTACATCATACGAGCTTGGCTTCTAACTGACTGAGAGTCAAGGTACCACTGTATTATAAAAAAAATGGCTACATCTTTATTGTGGTATTTATAAACATATTTCAGCCGCTGTATCCTCTGGCATTCCTCAGGTGTCCCCGGGGGATAGTAATGATCTAGCCTGGGGAAATCAATAGTTTGACTGTTGATCAAATGGGCGTTAAAGAACTTTTGAAGATCTCATTCAAAACCTGCTCTGCTATTTTAGCATTGAACACCTTTATATGCTAATACTTTTCTCATTCATTCGAGAAAAGTATTAGCATATAAAGGTGCTCAATGGTAAAAAAAGAGCAGATTTACAATAAAATAATATATTATGGATATTAATATCTTGTTACTATTTAATAGTAAATAAAAAAGTAAAGTCGTCAGGACTGCCTAAAGTCAGTATCAGCCAGCCAACGAGGTAGTCTATCTCCTTTTCAATAGTGCTAGACCAAGGAAATTGTTTTTGGCATCTAAGGTGGAGTGCAACATCTACCATCAGCTCCTTACTTTACCGCACAGATCCTTGCGCTACTCATACGCTGAGTTGGCGAGGACCTGTATCGAACTAGGAGCCTTGTGGTTTCTAGCCGTACGCTCTACCGACTGAGCTAACCTGGCCCCTTAAATAGTAACGAGATATTAATATCCATAATATAATATATTATCTTCTTTATATATACTAGCAAATATATACACCCTCTGGGTGCAAGTATTTAAGTTTTAATGTAATAAAATATTGTATTAAATTAGAAAGGCTAATGAAACTAAATAAGAATACAGATAAAAAGATTTGAAACAGAGGGAGTATAATAAAAGATTTGAAACAGAGGGAGTATAATAAAAAATGGAACAACTGAAACTTACTCTTCCATCACTCGTCTTTCATTGTTATTTTTTCTAATTTAAGTATTTAGTTATAAGAGGAAGTAAAGAATAAAATAACAGTTATTTTATCTTGTTAATGGATTTCATTTAAGATTCATTGAAGAGATTTTTGCTTATATTCATTAAAATAAAACCAAACAGTTAGAAATCAATAATACTAAGCACATATTTATTAAATTCGATTTTTTAATATTAATATGCAAATTAGCCTTCCCGTTCACATTGTAAAGCGCTATTTTGTTGTATATATAAATATAATTGCATGTTGTTAGTATGTAGACATAGTTAACAGTATTAATAATGTAAGACAATTTTATTAATAATTGAGGTTTAGATAAAAATAAAATCATGGAGAATGTGATGTCAATAACTAAGAGAATTGTGACTTGAGTAGGAATATAGTTTCGGTTACAGACAGAAAAACACACAATCTCCATTATAATAAGAGATATATATATATATATATATATATATATATATATATATATATTGGAAGAGTAACAGATTGGGTAAAGCCAACAAAATGTGATCAAAAGTTGGGAAGATGTATGTTCATGAAGCTTTGTCCGAAAAATTTTCTGACAAAGCTTTGTGAACATACCAATGCAAAATATGAGTTGAGTTGTTTGTGCTTTATCCGTTATTCCTAAATTTTTGATCATATATTTTATATATATATATATATATATATATATATATATATATATATAAAGTAATCCAGACATGTGTTTCGAGGTTTCACCTCTCATCAGTGTGGTTATACTTTAACAGCTGCCCCTGGCTGGGTTTGAGACCTAAGCGGAAATGAATTCACTAGAGTCCTCTAACTTTGTAAACAAAGCGAGGGTTAGCTACATGCCAGAACGGTGAATTTTACAATTAAATCCATATTTAAAGAACTCTACCAAAGTGGGAGTATATATGGGTAATTCCATGTTAAATCATCAAGGCCATATCACCCACCCCCTTCAATTTTTCTGAAATTTTGTACAGGTGCAGAGTAGGTTAAAGTTAGACAATCCCCCAAATTTGAACTTCCAATTCGAAAAATTTGCCGATTTATGTTGATTTTAAACTTTAAAAAATGGGGGGGGGGGAATGGCAACATTTTGTAATCTATTTTTGTCTATAAAATGTGTTTTTAGAGCTTCCCTACTCCTAAAAAAAACCTTTTTACGTTATTAATGATTTCTGAATTTTTCAATGCAAGATCAATAAATGAAAAAATCACAATGTGGCACTACATATAATTTTCTGTTTTTCTTTAAATTATTATTCTACATATATTGAACAGTATTTGTACCAAAAATGGAGTTTGGTTTTTGCTTACAAGCGAAGTTACATCAATTAAAATTTGGCACTTATACGTTTTGAGGAAATGTGCATGCTTGGATACATACCACAGTAAAGATGCGGACAGCAGTCAGAAAAATCTGTCTTTAAAGATAATAATAGATACTCGGAAGCTATGCTAAATCAAAATTTTGGGACTGGTTGCTGTTTAAGCTAATTTTTCATAGATGTGTACTAATAAATATGAATTTGGTTCTATTGCTTATCAGATAATATACACTTTCAAGACACCCTTATAAACATATTGAACATTCTAAAAAGAACTGGCCCCTCCTATTAAGGATGTAGTCTCATAGACCTACAAAAATTACCCACATGAACTCTTGCAGTGATGCTGATAGCTTTTTGATTTAGTGCGTCCTGGGACGCACATATTTGCTTTGAATGAGTCCCCAGGAAGATTTATGGGTCCCAACTAAAGCTGTCTAACTCCTACCTTGTGTAATTAATTTCTAAGAAACTACTGAAATCTATTTTTAGTTAGCTTGAAATTGTGAGGGAAGAAAAAAGAAAAACACTGGGATGCATGGATATGATTTTACTACGTTCTTTTAGTAGTCTATAAAGTATTGATTAATTTGATATAATTAGGTGCATTTGATTAAAGTTAATATTCATTTTTTTTTCCTCCTCCTCACTCAGGTGTTGTCTACTTTTTGACACCTGGTAATTTCACCTGAAATATCATCTGATAAATTCAAGGGGGATAAATCACACAGACTCTTTGAGATTTGCATCTTCATCCACGCAAGAAGTGCAAAAGATAGGAAATAGTCTGAATTATATATATATATATATATATATATATATATATATATATATATATATATATATATATATATATATATATATATAAAAAGAATTAAACAAAAGGCACGTCTCCTGTTTAACAATTTTATTAATGATCCTTTCAAACTTTCTGGCCAACTTTTTTTATATTTGGATTGTTAAACAGGAGAGGTGCCTTTTGTTTAATTCTACATGTATTAATGAAATAATGCTGCCCAAATACACACACACGCATATATATATATATATTAAATGAATAGAAGAATTTTTCTAAATAGAATTTGCAAATTATGTCGCATTTAAAAATTGTAATTTAAATCTTCCAAAATAAACCGCTAGCATTATTTAGTATCACTTTAGTGGTACAAACAAAAAGAATAATAACCTAGTTAAAATTTAGACAAATGAAAATCGGTTTTAACACCCTAGATAATGGTTCAGAATGGAGAACAGAAAGTATTTGGGATGGGAATGAAAACTTGTGGATTTTTTTATTTAAAAAAAAACCCCTCATTTATAAAGTCTTTGCAAGATGACATTATCAAGAAAATTGTTTGACGGTTTGAAAATAAAAATTTAGAAAAAAAAAAACAAAAAAAAAACTTTAAAACAACTTGAATTCTGTTTTCGACATGAGAGAACAATTTTTTAGGTTGTCTCCTGTTCTATTAACCAGTGTTTGGGCAGTTATCTATTTAAAGAAAAACGTTTTTATTATGATTTGTTTATTCACTGTGTGTGTGTGTGTGTGTGTTGTGGAGAAAGGTGGACAAACATGGGATGTTGTAGAAAATGGATGTTTATTGTCGGTGGTGATGTCGACGTTGTAACGTTTCGGTCTGTTAGACCTTCTTCTAGTTGAAAGTTGCAGGCAGACAAAAGGAATAAGTATTTTTCACAATCACATAGGACACAGAAACTCTACATCCGTCGAAAATAAGCCCTAGTTTTATATTTTGGAGTTAAAATGAATATTAGCCCTGTCTTATTTTCGGGGAAACAGTATCTCTCTTTTTTAAACAAAAATATTTATATCTCTCGATCTCTATCTACTTTCTATATACCTGTGTGTGTATGTATGTATGTGTATATATATATATATATATATATATAATGCACTTCTGCAGAGAAGTAAGACTTCCCCCAAATGGGGCCACCTGTTGGCCATGGGTGATGACCTGTAATGCTTAAGAATGGAGTCTTGGTGGATGAGCAGTCCATGACATGCAACACTTCACTTGGACCCTTACTTAGGCTAGACGGTCGGTCGGAGAGGCCCCCTCTGATCATGTCAAGCCCTAGCACCTATATGATTACCCCAACCTCTTTTTATCATATGGGTGCTAGGTGGTTGCTGAGGGTCTACATAACCTGGGAATGACGTTAAACTCTATCTGATGGTGAGGTTCCAGTTCTGGAGGTTTGGGGAATGTGGAGCACCCCTTCATCACCATTGCTCCCTGGTCCACTCTGACCCTGAGTGGTAGTACCTGTTAGGGTCCCATCTATGGTTTAAATAGAAAAATGTGTTTATAAAAACATTGAATATCAATTAAAAATGACTCTATTTCCAAACTTTATCGGCACTGAGGATGATATGCCGTAAAACAAAACAAACCAAACCAAACCAAATCCTCTCACCTGACCTCTTACTGCCATTCTGTGTATGGCATTACCTCTCTCACCTCTTACTGCCATTTTAAGGGAGGGGGGCTTTACACACCCCTCCCCCCACTGCCATACTGTGAAAAAGGTTTTACTCTGACAAGATGTATGTGTGAGAGGGACTTGTGTGCTTCCCAATTGTAACCCTTTGGATTCTCAATGACAAGGGTCTTCAAGGCGCTGTATCACCACTCCCACTGAAGTTTTCATTGCCAGAGATTTGTTAGTAGTTCTGTTTTGTGTTTCTGGATAACCTTTCATTGCTACTGTTGCGGTGACAGGACACATGGAGTTTTCATCGTACTTCAATTTAGCCATTTTATACTTGAAGCTATGAACCACCCTCATACCACCTGGCAGGGGGTGGGATTCATGTAGGCAAAAAACTTATTTACAACTTGATGCAAAGTTAAACTTTTCTTTGTATGTAGCCGTTTTGATTTATTCTTATATATATATATATATATATATATATATATATATATATATATATATATATATATATATATATATATAAAAGAAGGTCCGCAAAATGTATCGTTCTCAGAAAAAATGTTTTATTCTTTTTATTTCACATACGCAACATGTGTTTCAGATATTCTGGTATCTTCTTCAGGCTTTGATCAATACATATATTGATATACATATAGATATACACATATACATAGATATACATAGGTTGTGCGTGTTTCTGTAATTTTTCTGTTTATTTTGTTATACAGAAAAATTACAGAAATACGCACAACCTATGTATATCTATGTATATCAATATATGTATTGATCAAAGCCTGAAGAAGATACCAGAATATCTGAAACACGTGTTGCGTATGTGAAATAAAAAGAATAAAACGTTTTTTCTGAGAACGATACATTTTGCGGACTTTCTTCTTTTTTTATAAAATATTACATTTTCTCCCGTTGGAACCAGAAAAACATTTTATATATACTAGCAAGTATTTAAGTTTTAATGTAATAATATATTATATTAAATTAGAAAGGCTAATGAAACTAAATAAGAATGCAGATAAAAAGATTTGAAACAGAGGGGGTATAATCGAAAAATAGAACAACTGAAACTTACTCTTCCATCACTCTCATCTTTCATTGTTATTTTTTCTAATTTAAGGATTTAGTTAAAAGAGGAAGTGAAGAATAAAATTACACTTATCTTTTCTTGTTAATGGATTTCATTTAAGATTCATTGAAGAAATGTTTGCTTATATTCATTAAAATAAAACCAAACAGTTAGAAATCAATAATACTAAACACATATTTATTAAAATCACATTTTTAATATCAATATGCAAATTAGCCTTTTCGTTTCCACTGTAAACCGCTATTTTGTTGTATATATAAATATAATTGCATGTTGTTAATATGTAGATATGGTTAACAGTATTAATAATGTACAACAATTTTATTAATAATTGAGGTTCAAATAAAAATAAAATCATTGAGAATAGTTTCGGTTACAGACGGAAAAGCACACAATCTCCATTATAATGATAATGATATATATATATATATATATATATATATATATATATATATAAATAAAAAATAGTATCCAATTGCTGCTTTAACTTTTCCCTTGCAGTGACATTGGTAAATCAATCAAAAGTGCTCACTATATTAAAAACATAGGGCAGTAATAATAATAATAATAATAATCGTTATAGCAGTAGAGGAAAACCTAGTTCTTATATATCTATATATCTCTCCGAACAGTGAAACCCGGATAGGCTTTCTGACTATACAATGTATATATACCGTATTTGATGGCATACAAGACGCATTTTCCCCCAAAAAAATTGCTCTGTATCTTATACATCCTAGGTGAAGTTTGAGACCTCCCATAGGCCTTTTTCTTCTTATTATTTCCTGCTATTGAGATGTCTTGTCTATGCTTATTGCTTGCCTGTACTGCCAAATTGCTTTTATACAGCTATGTTTCTGCTTGTGTAATGCACAGCTAGACTGTTTTCAATAATATATGCTTAAATACACTAAAAACTTTTTTTCCTGAATCTGACCTGCTGAAATGGGGGGTGCGTCTTATACATTGTAGGTGAAGTTTGAGACCTTCCGTAGGCTTAGGCTAATCTTCTCTATGATGCTCACTAACCCAGCTTACGCTCAGTACTTTTACCTACCCTAAACTGCCAAATTGCTTTTATACAGCTATGTTTCTGCTCGTGTAATGCACAGCTAGACTGTTTTCAACAATATATGCTTAAATACACTAAAAACTTTTTTTTCTTGAATCTGACCGGCTGAAATGGGGGTGCGTCTTATACGCCGTCAAATACAGTATATAAAATAAGGTTAAGACTGGTCCCATAATTTTTTCTCTCTCTCTTCTTCATTGTGAAAACATTTTCCTGCAAATGGAACCCGTGCAATAGATATAGAACTTGACATCATCTCTGAAAATAAACACACAAAATATATCATCTTTTCAGACTCGCTCTCAGTCCTACTATCATTAAGAAATAAAAAAAACTGGAAGACCCTCTCATCATTAAACTCCTGAATAGATTAGACTCCATGTCTAACTCTAAGGAGATTATTATATGCTGGATCCCAAGTCATATAGGAGTGAGGGGGAATGAAAGAGCTGACTCTGCAGCTAAATCGGCTCTAGATTTAATCCCTGACAAGTTCCATATACCATATACTGACTTGAAACCTAAAATTAATAGATTCCTTCATACAAAATGGCAGCAACACTGGAATAACTGTATCCACAATAAACTCTTCCTAATCAAACCGACTTTGGGAGGCTGCAGACCAACTTTAAGGAAGTCTAGAAAGGAACAAGTCATTATGTCCCGATTATGCATTGGTCATACAAAACTAACACTCTTATATACTCAAACAAGAACAACAACCACAATGTGAAACATGTCAAACACCCCTGACAGTTAAACACTTATTGATGGAATGCAGATTTTTTGCTCCCATCAGAAACCATTATTTTAAAGCAAACAATATGAAGGATCTGTTTGAAAATGTTGACATTGGGGATATTTTCTCCTTTTTAAGGGAAATAAAATTATACCATAGAATATAGACATGAAACAAATCCATGCCATACAATATAATTCCCAATAATGCTAACACATTGTTAAAACCAATTACTAAAAGTATATATATGAATACACAATATGTAAACACCCCAACCGCTGGGCATGATATAACCCTGGACGGGTTGATATGCCGTTAAAATCAATAAACCCACCAAACCTTGAAACCATTTTAATGTTGCATAGACATTTGTATTTTGATTCTGGGTAGTGGAATTGAGATTTCTCTTATTCCCCTTTCTCGGTGTTATTTATATTAGTAACTCAAGAATTGTTGGAATGTCTCCACACGCATTCCAGTTAGATGAATTCAAAACAACCTTTTAGTCACGTTGATTACATATATATAATATGACCTTTTCATTTTGTGTAAAAGATTCTTTTAAGGGCAGCCAAACCAAAGGGGGGGATCTGACACTTGGTTGAAGTTGATTTCAAGTGGTTCAACAATATTGGGTATTAAAATTTGGGACCATATGACCTTTAGGCACCCCTTCTGCGATCTTGATTCGTGGGGACACTTTTCTCATTTACACCGTCAAAATCTGGTTGTTTGTTGGGCTTAGTTTTATAATTAAAAAAAAAAAAACTCTAAAAATCGTCTGTTAACAAACAACAGGATTTTGACTGTGTAAATGGAAAAAATGTCCCCACGAATTGAGATCGCAAAAGGGGTGCCTAAAGACCGTAGGTCCAAAATTTGTAAAAGAAATCTTATTAAAGCCTTTTTTTTTTTTTTTTTTTTTTTTTAAACAGTAAAATGTTCTATACTCTAAGACTTCATCTTTTGTCTGTGATTATTATTACATTGTGTTTATATACAATAAAGATGAGGAAAACAGTCTGAAATATAATTATTCATATAAAGCCCCATCTCATAAATACACAAAAAAATCTTATTTATTATTAATATCATTTCATTATTATTATTACGTAATTATTTTATCTCCTACTACCTAGTGTTGTCTGTCTGGAATTTAAAAAGTTAATAATAAATCTTTTATTTATACTAGCAAAATAAAAAAACACCCTCCGGGTGATGTAAAAATAATTTTTTGAAAGATATTGCTTGAGGAGGTGGAAGTTAAAAATTAAATGTCAGAAAGTTTGAATCATAAATCATCAAATTTATTAAAGGAGTAAAAAAAAACAAAACAATTTGAAATCAAAACTAAGTTCTATTAACTTTGAATATCTATTAAGATAAAACTATATATAGATGTATAATACTGGGGATGTATCTATTAAAACTCATTTTAAAAAACAATGAGGACTGTAATGCTGCATGTTCAAATTTTGAGTGTATTTATTCTATGTTATGACGATTTCGGATATAGTGCCGTAAGCAGTGACGTAGTTTTTGTTACAGACAAAAACCGGCTTGGACGTCAGGCAGAAACTATGTCTGCCTTAGCTGGGCTCAAATGCACACACATGTTGTGTTAGAAGAAGTTTAAGCAATAAAAGTTTAAAGAAATAATATGGTGTTCTTGCTTG
Source organism: Doryteuthis pealeii (assembly GCA_023376005.1). NCBI lineage: Eukaryota > Metazoa > Mollusca > Cephalopoda > Myopsida > Loliginidae > Doryteuthis > Doryteuthis pealeii. Next base: position 14,292,372 of record CM042182.1, read on the forward strand.
ATGAATGTCTTGGCAAAAAGACTGACCAAGAAGAAGGCCAACAACAGCGATGAGATAAAATAATTACGTAATAATAATGAAATGATATTAATAATAGATAAGATTTTTTTGTGTATTTATGAGATGGGGCTTTATATGAATAATTATATTTCAGACTGTTTTCCTCATCTTTATTGTATATAAACACAATGTCCAGGCCACTGTAACATCGGACTCTGTTTTAGGTGTTTTTTATTTATTATTTTAATTACCTTAAAATAAGTCTTCAGACGATTACCCATGAATTCAAACGCATTGATGATTAATTAATGATGGGTAATTGTAATTATACACTATAAAGATGAGGACAACTGTCCGAAATATCATAATTATTCAGATAAGATTTAAATTCACTTTTTGCATCTATTTTCAAAATTTTATGTGAATAAAAACGTCATTAATGAAATTTAAAAAGGTTTCAGAATGAATGCAACTCCAAGGGATTTTCTAGAAATTAAAACAATGAAAAGATAAAATTAAGCTCAAAAATATTTTAATTAGATATTTCTTTTCATTTAACACACACAAAAAAAGGTGTTTCTTGTTATTCACATTGAAGAAGAAAAAGAATAGGTTATATATTATTAAAGGTGAACTTAGTAAGCTTAAAATTATGGGGAAAGTCATCTGACCTGTGATTCTCTAAATTAAGTTTAAAAGTATGGTGAAAACTATAGACCTGGGGTGGGTTGTGTGCTGCTATGTGGATGTTGTCCTTGGTTACTACACAAGGACAAAAGATTGTATCTGCCCGTTGAGAAACTGAATTTTAAGCCCAGAGTCTTGTTTGTTACCATGGGAATGGCTAAATGATGAAGTAAAAAGAATTTTGAACAAATATTGATATACATCAGATTAGAGATTCTGTTAATCCAATAACAAGGAGAATGTGTGGGTAGGAAGGCATGAATCCACTTTTCCCTTTCTTTCCCATCTGCTATGAGCAAGCAGGATAGTTGGAGCTCCTTAGACTTGTTAAAGGATGTGGAGGGGTGGATTCATTTTGGTCGTTCAAATAGTTTGAGGTACTTGCTACTGGTACAAACAGGAGTAGTACCGTCAATTAACCCCCCCCCCGATGCCACAATATGGCACCCTGATGACACATTCTATTTTTTAAAAAAGAAAAACAAAAACATGCTCTCAAGATTAAGTATCTATTAAAAAATTATCTCCATGTATAAAATTTTTTTTTTTTTTTTTTTTTTTTCTAATTAAAAAAAATCTTTTACAAATATATTATCTAGCACATTATTCATCCCGTCTTTCTCTCATATGTTGCTCTTGATGATGACCGATCTATTAAAACGGTCGAAACAGATTTCTGTCAGCAATTATAAACATCATTTGTTTTTTCAAAAATGTTAAATTCATATATATATATATATATATATATATATATATATATATATATATAATTAATCCTTATGCCATTCACCATTTGTACATAAATCACTAAATCTTCAAACCCAGTATATAAGACCAACTTACTCTCAACACCTAACACCTGTAGCATCATTATCAGAACCTCACTCTGCCCTGTCGGCTGGTGCGTTAGAATGCACCGACTACACCTCTGCAGAGTGGTAAGACTCCCCCAATGGGGCCACCTGTTGGCCGTGGGTGGCGACCCGTAATGCTTAAGGATAGAACCCACTTTGGCCCTATTTTTGGGCTAGACGGGTGGTCAGAGAGGCCTCCTCCGATCAATCGGCTGGTCACGTCAAGCCCTAGCATCTATATGATTTTCCCAACCCTTTGCCCTTATGGCAAGCCCCAACCCTTTTTATCATATGGGTGTTAGAAGGCAGTGGCTGAGGGTCTACATGTCCTGGGAGTGACGTTAAACTCTATCTGATGGTGAGGTTCCAGGTTTGGAGAATGTGGAGCCCCCCTTCATAACCATTGCTCCCTGGTCCACTCTGACCCGGAGTGTTAGTACCTGTTAGTGTCCCATCTATGGGTTGAATAGAAAAACATGAGTTTATAAACAAAATTGTATTATACATTAAGAATGAATTTATTTCACAACTTTGTCGGCATTAAATGACCCACCGAGGTTGATATGCTGTAAAACCAAACAAAACAAACCAAACGTTCATTCATTCAAATGTTTTTGCTTTTATTGTTATTTGAGCTTTTTTTGAGCCCTTAAACCTAGAGTCCGACAGTATAACTTGTATCCCTGTTCACACAAAAACTTTGTTCTAGAATGAAGAGATCTTTATTTAAATCTCTCCCATTATTGTTATAAAAGAAAGGCTGTGAATTGTATATTTCAACCTTTTTATTTCATTAACTCTTAACATCCTGTTGAGATTTTTCTAAGTCCAGAGCATTCCTATAGGGATATATAAGAAAATGGCTAAAAATGACCTTTGCATCTAAAGTTACCTATTATTTGCCTTGAATCAAAGATTTCTACATATGTTTAATATTAAATTTAAACAAAGGCTATTGTTTGGGGCTGATTAGTTAAAACGAATGTGACTTCCAGCCGGGTGGAATGAGGTGGTATAGGACTTTAAGAGTTTTAAAGTGTCTGATGTGACCCCAGCCCAAGCTGTGATAGTACTTAGCTCAAAATGATATCTCTTTTTCACTCCCCTACTAGGTCACGTGAGGGGTTGGGGGGCAGTAGCTTCAGATGTCAGTAACTTTCAAATGTTAAACCAACTAGTATAAATATGTCCTGTGACATCCACTTTGACCTTTGAACTATGCCACCAACTTACTGGGGGAGGGGGTTATACCGCCCTCAGTTGAGCAATCATGAAATCAACTATTTTTCATCAGTTAATCCTTCCTTAGCTATTATTAGTGATAGATATATTTTTAACCCTTTTCCTACTGTGTCAAATTCCCCCACCCCACAGCTCTTCATTAGAAACGATATACATCAAATCTATATATTAATACACGTGTTCCTTAATTGTACAACCGTTACTATCTTACAACATCCTCTGATTAAAAATGAGACCGTCCAAATCATCTGTTTATATATCTATATATTTTCCTTTTTTAAAAAAAAAACAAAAAAAACTTCAATTTCAAATAACTTTTTAAGCTTGTGTCATTAATAAATTGAAGGAGTGTTGTATTTTGTGGTCATAATTTCCCTTCTCTTATAAATGACTAGAAGCGGCTACCTGTCACTGCCTGGGTAGAGGGGTGGGATTAAAAAGGTAGTCTCGTAGGTCCATAATCGTGAGTTTGATCCTCACAGGGTGCCCCACTAAAATCCCTATGTAAAAAAGACGTTGCATTGATCCAGACAATTTGAAAATAAAAATTAATGTCTCCTATTTAAAATACTAAATGCAAAAAAATTCCATGCCATTATCATTTAAGTTTTCTTTTTCTAATTATCTTCACAAATATAAATCAAATCTCTATTATTTTTGCTCAAAAATCAAGCCCTGGTGATATTTAATGTGTATGTATATTTACTTTGTTGTTAATTGTTTTATTTTCGAAGTTTCCTCCGGACATACACATACACACAACTGCCATTTATATATGTATAGAGATAGATAGATGACTAGAAGCGGCTGCCTGTATAGAGGTTTGGGGGGGTGGGCGAGTTAGTCCTGCAGATCCATTATTACTGAATCGTGAGTTGGATCCTCGCAGGATGCCCGATTGAAATCCGTACGTTAAAAAAGACCTTGCATGGATTCAGCCTGGGGTATCATAAAAAAAATTACACAGATACTCTGAAAAGAAATCAGTGTCTTCTATTTAAGATATAAAATGCACCCCCCCCCCCTCATGCTGTTACTATTTACTGTTGGAATTTGTTTGGATATAAGGCGTGTGGTAGATACCTACTCCTAAATATAGACTCGTTGACTACCACGTGACCTGAGAATGATTCCCATTGTCCAATCACTGGCAGTGCTGCTGCTGCTGCTGTTGTATTAATAGAAGCCTGATTCTAAACTTATGTCATTGACACTTGGACGACGGACTTACAAAGAATACTATAACACCGGATACTTATTGGCTTGCTTACTTATTCACTACATCTGGAACTAAGGATGCCGGTCAGATACTTAACATTTACATTCTATTTTTTAATTATCATCACAAACATAAATCAAATCTTCCTTATTTCTGCTCAAAAAGGAAAATCTGGTGATAGTGAATGTGTATATATATTTACTTAAACGTTAATTATTTTATTTTCGTAGTTTCCTCCAAACATAAACCGCCCTGTCGGTGGGGCACCTCTGCAGAGGGGTAAGACTCCCCCCAATGTGGCTGTGGGTGGCCGTGGGTGGCGACCTGTGATGCTTAAGGATAGAACCCAGGTGGATGAGCAGTTCATAACTTGCAATATTCCACTTTAGGCTTTTCTTGGGCTAGACGGGCAGTCGGAGAGGCCCCCCTCTGATCAATCGGATGGTCATGTCAAGCCCTAGCACCTATATGATTTTCCCAAGCCTATTGCCCTCATGGCAAGCCCCAACCCCTTTTTATTATATGGGTGCTAGAAGGCGATGGCTGAGGGTCTACATGTCCTGGAAATGACGTTAAACTCTATCTGATGGTGAGGTTCCAGTTTTGTAGATTTGGGGAATGTGGAGCACCCGTTCATCACCAATGCTCCCTGATCCACTCTGATCTGGAGTGGTAGTACCTGTTAGGGTCCCATCTATGGGTTGAATAGAAAAATATGAGTTTATAAACAAAATTGTATTATACATTAAGAATGATTTTATTTTACAACTTTGTCGGCATTAAATAACCCACCGAGGTTGATATGCCATAAAACAAACCAAACCAAATATAAATACATATACACCAACTGTCCTTTATATATGTATAGATTTCCCACTATTTGACATTTAAGATTTTCCATCCCCCTGGTGGTGGGGCTTAGAATATACAGACTGCATCCCCTGCAGAGGGGTAAGACGGCCTCCTTCTCCCTCTAAACTGCATCCGATAATGAGGATCCAGTTCTAGAGCTCTGAAGAATGTACCCCTTCATTGCCATTACTCCAAGGTACACTCTGACCTAAAGTGGTAGGTACCTGTTAGGGTCCCATCTCGGGTTCAAATAGATCTGTTTTAACTCTTAACATCCTGTTAAGAATTTTTTTTAAGTCCAGAGCCCAATTCCTATAACCATTTATCAAAAATGGGTAAAAATGGCCATTTCATTAAAAGTTACCTGTTATTTCCTTTAAATTAAAGACTTCTAAATATGTTTAATATTACATTTAAAGAAAGGCTATGATCTTGGGTAGATTAGGAAAAAAAATGTGACTTCTGGCCGGGTGGAATGAGGTGGTATAGGATATTAAGAGCGTTCGGCTAGAAACCACAGAACCTGAAGTGGTAGGTACCTGTTAGGGTCCCATCTCGGGTTCAAATAGATCTGTTTTAAAATCCTTTGTATTGGATAGGAATTTTTAAAATCCTATAATTATATGCAACAAATTCTTATTAAATAGGAATAGTTACTTGAAAGCATTGAGGGGCCGGTTTAGCTCAATTGGTAGAGCGTTTGGCTAGAAACCACAAGGTTCTTAGTTTGATACCAGCCCTCGCCAACTCAGTGTATGAGTAGCACAGAGATCTGTGTGGTAAAGTAAGGAGCTGATGGTAGGTGTGGCACTCCACCACCTCAGATGCAAAAACAATCTCCTTGGTCTAGTGCCAGTGAAAAGGGGATATACTCCCCGACGACTTTACTTGAAAGCTTACAATTGTGTGCAAATTATTTTGTATTAGATAGGATACTTGAAACCATACAACTGTGTATAAATTATTTTGTATTAGATAGAAATACTTGAAACCATATAACTCTGTATAAATTATTTTGTATTAGATAGGAGTACTTGAAACCATATAACTGTTCAAATTATTTTGTATTAGATAGGAATACTTGATATCATATAACTGTCTGCAAACAAATGACTATTTTAGATAAATAAAGTGCAATTTAAAAAAAAAAATAATTGCAATGGAACATTGAAAATATGAATAGTCCTTATAATCAAACATTTACAAATGAATCAAATTTTCACATCGAATAACCCATAAGGAGTTGATATGCCTTTAAACGAATAAACCAACCCAACCCTAAGATTATCCACTTCCTATGTTTAAAAGAATTAAAGAAAAAAGATTTAAACTTTCTACTTGTAGCATTATAGTTTTTCATGCTCATAATAATAGTAATGTTTATTTATCCTTGGTTTATGTTCTTCATCAATGTTAGTTGATAATTGTGAATTCTATCATTTGGCTGACTGCTGAATTCTACTACTACTACTACTGCAATAATCCAAAAATATGCTTTATGGGGAGGACTTGAATCTATCTATCTATCTCTCTTTATTTTTATTTTTCTTATTTAATTTTTTTTTTAAATAGAAAATATGCAGTATATTTTATTAATAATGCATCTACCCTTCCTCTGTCTCTTCTTGCACATACCTACACACACACACACACACATAATGATCAACAAATGAATGTGCTATGTCCAGAGTTTTTCTTTCGTTACTTTTGTAACATATCAACTCTTTTTTTAAAGAAAATGTTCTTCACAATGAATTATGATCAACACAAGTTATGAACAATTTAAAAATAAATTAACTACAAAGCAATATTCTTATTTGTCGTCACTTTTGTTCATCTCTATCTCTCTCTATATCTATCTATCTATCTCTATCTTTCTCTCTCTCTTTCTCTCTCTCTGTCTGTCTGTCTCTATCTATCTCTGTCTGTCTGTCTGTGTATTTCTGGTGCTAAGAGACTCATCATCATCATCTACTTTCCTCTTGTGACATTGGAAGACTATCAAAATAGATAAAGAGAATGCAAGAAGGACATTTTAAGATATTTGCTACTCCATACTTGCATATATATATATATTTTTTAACCTCTGGCCTTACCTTACCTTCCTAATTTTTAGTACACACAATACATTTGAAAACTTCAAATTTTAAGAGATTTTGGTAACTAAAGATTGATTTTTAAGTGTTATATTACCAATCTTTTTTCTTTTTTTCCTTTCATTTTTACAAGCAAACAGTCCTCACTAAGAATCAGTTGTTAGACTTTCTTTGTGTTGTGTGTGTGTGTGTGTGTGTGTGTGTGACCCCCCACCACACACAACCCGGGAAATGTGCGCTCTTTTTATTCCTCAATATTTGTACATTTTCTGCCAGAGCATTATAAAAAATTTTTTTTTCTTTCTTTCTTTTATTTTCTGTAATTAATACTAGCAGGACCTGTGGATATACTACAGTATTATAATTACAATGTTTGATGTTTGCTTAAGAGCTATTGCTAAATAGTTCAATATGTACAAAGTATAATAATCTTGATTTAGCTCTCTCACTTTTTTTTTCCTTTCCTTTTCATCTTTTTATTATGTTGGATTGTAACAGATTTAATTGAATTACGTTATTGCTTCACGCACTCACCCCTCTCTTTCTTTTTCCTACTCTTTCTTTTTATATTTTTTTTGTGTAGCATGTCCTTTTTCTTACCTTTCTTTATAATAAAAACAGAATAGTCCATTATTGGTCATCACGACACTCATAAGAAATAAGAGTTTGATGATTAAGTGACACTAGATAATTAGGACTTAGATTTTTGTATTTCATTGTGTATGATTTAGACGGTCTCATTTTTAACCAGAGGGTGTTACAAGATAATGCTCGGAACATTGAGAAACAAGTGTATTTATTCATTATTTAAAAATGTAGATTTAATTAACTTACTGCAGTTTTTTTTACTGACAAATTCCAAGGCTGTAGGTATTTACCAGCCCATTCACCCCCCCCCCCCCAGTGATGCTGATGGCTTTTTGATTGAGTGTCCTGGGATGCACAGATTTCATTTCTTAATAAATTGTAGAGTTTTTATCTAGGATCAAATAAAGCTGTCTCACCCCTACCTTGTACCCCATACAGTGTAATTCCAAGAAAATATTGAAATGTATTTACAGTTAGCTGGAAATGGTTGAAAGAAAAACACTGAGATGCATGGATACAATTTTTCTGTGTCCTTTTAGATTTTTATGTTTCTGTGACGCAGGCCGCATACCTATCAGTGTCTCTGTGCCACAGGTAGGATGTCACACAAGGTTGCAAGTATAAGGTATCCGTTGAGGCTTTAACTCCTATTCAGTAGTAATGGATTCATGAGAGTTGCTTGCTAACCATTACACCATGATGGGGCACCCTAAATTACCCAACCCATTTTCCCCGCCCTGTCGGTGGGGCGTTAGAATTCTACAACTGCACCTCTGCAGAGGGGTTAAGACTCCCCCAATGGGGCCACCTGTTGGCCGTGGGTGGCAACCCGTGATGCTTAAGGATAGAACCCAGGTGGATAAGCAGTTCATGACATGCAATACACCACCTTGACCCTATCTTGGGCTGGACAGGCAGTCGGAGAGGCCCCCTCTGTTCAATCGGCTGGTCACGTCAAGCCCTAGCACCTATATGATTTCCCAACCCTATTGCCCTTATGGCAAGCCCCAACCCCTTTTTATCATATGGGTGCTAGAAGGCGGTGGCTGCGGGTCTACATGTCCTGGGAATGATGTTAAACTCTATCTGATGGTGAGGTTCCAGTTTTGGAGAATGTGGAGCACCCGTTCATCACCATTGCTGCCTGGTCCAGTCTGACCCGGAGTGGTTGTACCTGTTAGGGTCCCATCTATGAGTTAAATAGAAAAACATGAGCTGATAAACAAAATTGTATTATCCATTAAGAATTGATTTATTTCAAAACTTTATTCGGCATTAAATGATCCACTGAGGTTGATATGCCATAAAACAAACCAAACCAAACCATTTTCCAAGGTAGGATGTGACACAAGGTCACAAGTATGGTCATAACACTAACAAAAAATTTTTTTTTTTCCTGGACATAAAGTATTATTTTTCAATTTCTTATGCTTAAAGCAAATTTACCACAAGATTATTCAACATTTTCATTTTTATACTGCATGTATACACATATAACCATCAGCTCCTTACTTTACTGTGCTACTCATATGCTGAGTTGGTGAGGACCAGTATCGAACTAGGAACCTTGTGGTTTCTAAATTTAAATATATAACATAACTTTGAACTTAAAAATACATTTCTAAATGCTTATGTTGAATTACATAAAATAAATAAATTACCTATTTACATATGTTTTTACACAAACCTGGTCCTCTGTGTGCTGAGTTTTGTTTACATTTCTCATAATTATAAGATTTTTTCTTTTCTTTTTTCTTTTCCAAAATTGAAACTTTGACGAAGAAACCCTGACGGTTAAGCAACATCTAAAAATAACACATTATATATGAAAATAATTCTGAGACTATCTAGTATTAGTGACATAGTACTTTTTATTTATATTATTTATAAGGTGTGTGCTAATTAAATGTCAACTTTCAAGAATATTGATAAAGATTACCCACTTTACTTTTATGAAATTTTACGAAATAAATGACTAATTTTTATTCTGAGAGAAAAAAATCTTATTTTGTGTTTAAGGAGTTGGAAGAAAAATACCCTTTTAACTCACCGTAAAAAATAATGCAATGAATAAAAACTACATATTTAGAAAGATTATTTTATTTTCTTTCCAACCATATAATATTTTTAAGTTTGGGCCTGTAAAACGCAAAATTTTCCAATGAGGATTGATAATTTATATTATTTGGATTTTTCAAACTGTTGTCCTCATCTTTGTTATATGCACAACATTTCGGTCAATGTACTCTCCAGCCTTCATCAGGTATTACTTGTCGAACTCAATTTCACCATCAGAAAGAATCTATTTATCTGAATTTTTGAAATGAGGGTCGATAATTTGTATTATTCAGACAGTTATATACACAACATTTAAGCGTATGTGTCCTCCGGCCTTCTTCAATAGTCCGAAAAATCCAATCCAAATTTTCTTTGTGTGTGTTCTAACAGTATTGTCTTTATTCTCACTAGCTTATTATATTGTTGATATCTATTAACTATTAATTCTATTAATAATGGAGATTCGCTTCCGGTTTTTGTCTGTAACAAAAATTACGTCACATTACCCAACGTCATAACATAGAATAAATATACTCAAAATGTGAGCATGCAACGTTAGACAATCCTCATTGTTTCAATAAATAGATGCCCGCCGTTATATATTTATATATAGATTGTTTTAATCTAATATAATATTTAAAGTTATCAGAACTGTTTTCATTTTAAATTGTCTTTCTTTCTTTTTTTTTTATACCCCTTTAATAAATTTGATGATTTTACATATTTATGGTACACACTCTATGACATTGAATTTTCAGCTCCCATCCCCTCAGGCAATATCTTTCAAAGTTTAAATGTATATGTTGTTGTATATGTTGGCTCACAACTCGTGTTCAAGTAAAACCATTTCCTGTTTTTTTTTTCTCCTTTTTTTTCCTTTTCTCTCATAGTTAATTAAGTGCCAGTAGCATTTGACACTGTATTCTTATGTTTTCTCAGATGACTCACCAGGCCAACCCTGGTGTGTTAAATGTATTTATCTATTGTTAAATGTAAATGGTGATTGAATAACATGACGACTTTTATGCTAACCAAAGTTTTTTATTTTCTTTTTTTCAGTCAAAGGCAAAGGTTGTGTGCGGAACTACCATGTCCAGTACTTCTATGATGAGCCTGAACGAGCGTGGGTGAGTGAAAATGCTACACTGGGATTTGAAGGGAAAGACAAGTTCTTCAAATATGTAGAAGACATGCTAGAGAGAGCGCCAGCAAAACAAAGATCTCAAATTTCCCAGAAATACGGGGTCAGTAAGCATAAGCGCCCCGTGTGGGACCGTGCTGTGCGATTGGCCGAGGCAGCTTTGCCGTTGTCGCACGGCGAGAGGAAAATGCGCTACATAACAAATCCTAATAAACAAACAGAGAACTCCAAAACTGAGGAAAAGGCATCGCAGCAGCAGCAGCAGGATGAGCAGCAACCTAGCGTGGAAGAACCGGCAAAATCCGAAGACGTTCCAAAACCTGCTAAGGTCGCTTCGAAAAACCCGAAGCAAAAGACTGAAAACAATAAAGTTAAAAGTGACTCGTGTCCAAACGATAGCGTATCAGTACTAAACGGAACTCTAGCTAAGAAGCGCAACTCGTCTGCGGCCCCCTTGAACGACTCGGTTGTAAACAATTCATCTCCCCAGCGGAAAAGGCAAAAAATGTCCGGTGGGGCCGATCCGAGTGGCGCCACCTGCGTAGCACCGAAATCAGGGAAAGATGACGGTTCTTTTGATATGTTTTGTCAGAAGCATAGGGAAGGTGTTCTGTCGGAGCACGCAGACTTTGATGAGCAAATGGTAGTTGAATATCTCAGGCAACAGTGGAGTATGATGAGTCAGAAGCAGAAGGGTCGTTACAAGTCTAAGTTTGGTGGTGGAGGAGGAGGAGAAGGTAGCGTTACAAGCAGAGCTACATTATCAGGTAAATGAATTTGAACTGTTTTATTTAAGCAGTTGAAAGAAAGCGGCCTGACGAAAGCGAAAGCTGTATTTTCAAAAAGAGCGGGTTGATTTTACACACTAAAAAGAAAGAAAGAGAAAATAGGAGGAGATGTCTTTATTTTTATTATTACTATTATTATTTTTAATATATATAAAGAAAGAAAAAAATGGGGAAATATAAATGGTTTTACTTACCTATACTTTCCCTCTTTTTTTCCTTCTTTATTTCCTTCTTTCTTTTTCCTATATTTTCTTTTTCTTTTTTTTTTTTCTTATATCCTTCAACCATATTTTATTAAACACTTAAAGAAAGAGAAGATAGGATATGTCTTTTATTTTTATTATTATTATTATTACTATTATTATTTTTAATATATATATAAAGAAAGAAAAAAGGGGAAATTTAAATAGTTTATTTACTTACATATACTTTCCTTTTTTTTTTTTTCTTTCTTTTTCCTATATTTTCTTTTTCTTTTACCCTTAAGCCATATTTTATTACACACTAAAAAGAAAGAGAAAATAGATGTTTTATTTATTATTATTATTACTATTATTATTTTTAATATATAGAAAGAAAGAAAGAAAAAGTGGGAACTAAATAATTTATTTACTTGCCTATTCTTTCTCTCTTTTTCTTTCTTTTTCCTATTTTTCTTTTTCTTTTTATCCTTAAGCCATATTTTTTGCGAATATTTTAGGCTACGTTTTGGTCTTTGTTAAAGAATTAAGAAATTCTTACCGCAAAAAAGAAAGAAAAAAATTTTTTTTAAAATCATAATTCGGGGAGGGGGACAAAATCGGGGGAACAAAGGTGTCCCAAGATATAGAAATAGGGGGTTACTTTTTTCTTATTTCATTTTTCATTTCATTTTTATTTATTTTTAAAGCAATTTTTACACTTCGTCTTTTTTTTTTTTTTTTTTTTTTCACCCACCCCAAAAACTTTATTTCTCTAACAGATTTTTATTTTCTTTCTTGAAAGATTTTTTTATTTTTTATTTAAAAAATTTTTTTTTATTTTCTTTTTCTTTTTCTTCTTTCCCCCTCACATCAGTTAGACTTTAATTCCTTAAATGTTGTCGAGGGTGTTTAAAACTGGAGAAGATAACAGCCTGGTTTTCAGTGGACTAGCTGCCTTTGAACTTATCACTACGGGCTGTTCCAGAGATGAAAGGTTATTAGCAAAAATGACATTGAAGTGCGGAGGAGAAGGCTCCAGTTTTCACCAACAAAAAAAGAAAAGAAAAAAAAATGTTGGTTTTTATCTACTAACAATTTTTCTAAAGAAAGAAAAGAAAAGAAAAAAAAAAAAAAAAATAGATATAATTTAAAACTTAAATTTTTTCTTTTTTTTTTTTTTCTCTTTTTTTTTTTTTTTTTTTTTTCCTTTTGAGAGAAAGCGAGCGAGCGAGAGAGAATAAAAACTTTTCAAGAATTGGCAGTAAACGTTTCAGGAATATTTCCATAATCCATATATATATATATATATATATATATATATATATATATAAAATCTCTAAGTTAGGTTAGCGAAGACATGAAGTTAACGTCACTTTGTAACTCACAGTTTCTTATTTATGCAATTTTCAAACCCAACTGAGAAACTATTAGTTGCTAAGTGCCATTGACTTCATGTCTTCACTACCCTAATTTAGATATACATGTTCTATCAATGATATAGAGCACTCTTCACTTATAAATATAGAAAACTACATTATAAAAAATTGTGTGTGTATGTATATATATCTTACACAAACACATGTACATGCACACACATATTCATAATTTTGGGTCTGCTGAACCACTGATAAGATAATTTTCTTCGAAAAATGCATTTGGAGCCCTGGGAAGGGAATATGCAAAAAAAAAAAAAGAAAAGAAAAATAGACTAGGCAATTCTGTCAATTCATTATGAATTCCTTTTCATTTTTGACATGAGGCACACTTGATTACAAAACTCAGTTTTGTTAGTTGACATGTAAAAAAAAAAAATTATTTCTATAATAAAATATTCATACATCTTTTTTAAAACATTAACACATATATATATATAAATATATTCACTGACTTTCTTAGGTCTACATTTCTATATTTTTTAAAATCCTCGACAAGTTATTTAATTTTTCTCCTTTTTATTTTTTTAATTTTTTTTTTTTTTTTTTTTCCTTCCTCTGATTCAATTTGGTTTTTTTTTCTAAATTAGTTTTCAAAACCTTTGTTTCTAGTTTGGAGATTATTTTATTTTTATTTTTATTTAAAAAAAAAAAAATTTATTTTCCCCGTTTTCATTTTTTTTTTTTTTTTTTTTTTTTTTACCTTCACTTAAAAAAAAAAAACCCAAAAAACTTGAATTGAGAGAGAGAGAGAGAGAGCAGTATTGCCAGAACTAAAAAACATGAGTATTGTTTTTAATACTCATTAACCCCCTTCACCAACTCCTGCCACCACCTTCATTTCTGGAATAGCCCTGATTTGTGTATATTGGTTACATGTTTTTATCCTTGTACTTTAAAAAAAAAAAAAATTTGGAAAAAAAAAATGTTGTAATTTGATATCACCTCATAAGCTCATGTACCCATAGCCAATAAACAGTAGTTATCATTGAAAAGTGATGTTACTGAGTACTGTTATGAACTTCTTGTATTTTTTCTTTTTTTTTTTTTTTTCTTTTTTTTTCCCCTTTTGTGTGTGTGATCTGTGGCATGGTCTCCATTTTAATGATACCTCAGTTATCTTCAAGGTATGCACTCCCAATTTTTTCTCTAAAAAAAAAAAAAAAAAAATTTTTTTTTAAATTTTTTTTTAAAGGAAAACTTTCTTCAAACTATCAGCTGGAGTCAGCCTCGTTATGCTTTTTTGATTTTTTTTTTTTTACCCCCCCTCAAATAAACTTGTTTTTTTTTTTATCTGAATTTTTAAATAATTTTTTATTAGGATAAATTATTTTGGGCATTTTTCAATAAATATCTACATAAACATTTTTTTTTTTTTTTTTTTTTTTTTTTAGTATTTTTTTCTTTATTTCTTTATTTTATTTCATTTTTTTTCAATAAATGTCTATGAAAGTTTTTCAAATTTTTATGTTTAAAAAAAAAAAAAAAATCACAACAACCTTTTCATTGAAAAATGACCCAAATAATTTATTCTAAAAGAAAATTATTTAAAAATTCAGGTGAAAAACCACAAGTTTATTTCCCCCCAAAAAGCATATGAAAAGAGTGCACGAGGTTGGCTCCTGTTGCTAATTTGAAGAGAGCATTCTTTTTAAAGAAAAGACTGAAAAATTGGGGAGTACGTATCTTTAAGATAACCAATACCTGTTGTAAACTATGGCATGCTAATTCTCCAGCTACACCTCCAGATTTAAACACATCTCGATTACCTTGATATGACAACATGTTTCAGCCAAGTATTTATTGCAGACAGCATTAACTCCTTCCTTCCTTTCATATTTGACTTCTGATAACATCAGAATAAACTTATCTTTTTATTAAAAAAAAAAAAGAAAGAAAAAAAAAAATGAAATATTTAATTTATTCATTTTATTTTATTAGGCGGGTTTTTTAAAAAAAAATTTTTTTAATTGAACTATTTTCATTGTCTACTGTTTCTATTCACATATCATGCAACTTTCTGAGACCTTAAATTTAGTAGATGGGCGGTTGGCTAGGTTACCTCTGATCAGTTGGCTGGTCACGTCAAGCCCTAGCACCTATATGATTATGGCAACCCACCAACCTTTTTTTTATCATATATGTGCTAGAAGACAGTGACTGAGGGTCTTAATGTCCTGGGTATGATGTTGAACTGTCTGATGTAGAAGTTTCAATTCCAGAGCTCTGGGGAATGTGAAGTACCCCTTCATCACCATTACTCCCAGGTCCACTCTGATCTGGAGTGGTATTACCTGTTAGGATCCCACCTATGGGTTAAATAGAAAAAAAATGTTTGAAAAAAATTGAGTACCCATCAAGAATGAATCAAACAAAACGTCTTTGGCATAAAATAACCCAACAAGGGTTGACATGCCATAAAATCTATCCAACCGACCTTAATTTCGTTTAATATTAGGGGTTTGCACTATATACGTGATACAATCTTTGTGTCTCTAAGTACTTGGGCAACTGGTATAACTCAAATTTTCAACTGCAGATGGTCTCTCTTTCGGTCCCAGAAAGTCCTATGGTATACGAATATATACAGTATATTTTTATTTTTTTATTTACTATGTTTCCGATATTAACCCTTCTATAATCTGGTGTGGTTGAATTTCTTAATATTGGACACCGGCTACCACCAGAATATGTCCTGAAGGTACAGAGCCAGGAGTAAAAAGAAAAGTAATATGAGGGTGAGTAAGAAATTTTGCAATATTTTGGTACATGCTAGTTTGCGGCATGTATGACTGAAGCTATCCCCACTGGTTGGTAGTATTGTGGTAGATGGTGCATTGACACATGCAATGCTTCACTCTGTTTGATTTTGAAAGCCGCACAGATAAACATGCAGAAGAGTATTCTAATTCGAGGAATTATGCATTACGAGTTTGAATTTGGCCATAATGCCATGGAAGCTACCAAAAATATTTGTTGTGTGAATGGTGAGGGTGCAGTTGATCACGGTACAGTAACCAGATGGTTCCAAAAAAATTTGCTCTGTGGCATTTCTTGTGATGGTGCAATTGTTCATAGTTTCATAGTTGGATCATCGACAACTAGACTGGTAACCCCACAGATTTTATCTGGTGAGGAGGGTGGCTAGACACCCTGGTGAATGAAAAACAAGACCTGTAAAAAGGTAAAGGGAGCTCTTAGCTCGACGGCCATCTAGCACATTATTTCTAAAGTCCAACCCCCAACACGGCAGGGCTGTGTAAACTTGGTAGTATCAGAACCATGATGTCGGAAACTAAAGTGTTTGGTACAGTCACCCAAGGCAGACAGGTCTGGTACCCAGTGGCATTAAGGCCACAAACTGGCCAAAGTAGCTCTGGCAAAAATCGTCTGGAAAATCTGCAGCAAACAAGGGCATCTCCCTCCCCTGACCGGGATATGCATGTAGGGTTTGGAGACATTGTGAATTTCTTGTTACTCCTTTCATGAATTCAGCACAGATAAATTCGTTGGATGGAGCCAGTTCAACCTACCCAGGGTGAATGCTGTTACAGAAACAATTGTTCATAGTGCAGTAACCAGATGGTTTAACTCTTAAAGTCCTATACCGCCTCATTCCTTCCTTAGGAAGCGCGTGGTGTAATGGTTAAAGTCATGGGAAATGGACTCGTCGCCCCGAGTTCAAATCCTGGATGTGATAATTGCTTTTCACTTTGCGCTAATACCCTTGGGAAAGGTATGAATCCTACCCTCCCTCCGGCTATGGATAAATAGTAGGGCAGACTGAGCTTGGTTAGGCAACCAGTCTAGGAGAAGGAAAACTCTGAATTCAAACCTGTTGAACTCTGCTTAAGAAATTGACCTTGTGTCACATCCTGTTCTTGTGGAGGGGTTGGTAAATATATATACCGCCTCATTCCACCCAGTCGGAAGTCACATTTATTTTCCTAATCCACCCCAAACAATATCCTTTGTTTAAATGTAATATTAAACATATTTAGAAGTCTTTGATTTAAGGGAAATAACAGGTAACTTTAAATGAAAAGGCCATTTCTTTTATAAATCCTTATAGGAATGGAGCTTTGGACTTAGAAAATTCTTAACAGGATGTTAAGAGTTAAGAAATTTTACACTCTCTGCAAGAATCTTGAAAATTAGGCAAAATCAAGTTGACCTAAAAATGTAGATTCCGATGCTCAGCTCAGCTCCAAATCATATAGGCAAATCCTGTGAATAGCACTCTGAGAGTATCAGGCATGCTCAGCATCTCATTGTTCATTGTGGTTCATCACTGTTCATTACCTCAGCCAAAGGATCCACAGCTGCTAAATTGTGCCGCAGGTTACCAAAATATTGCAAAACTTTTGACTCCCTCTCATAAATAAAACTTGATGAAGGGAGTTCAATTAAAAAAAAAAAAAGAAATATTTATAATTTAGAGAAAAAATAATTTAAAACTGTCACATTTGAATAAAAGTGGAATTCTGAATAATACAATTAAAAGGCATAGTTACCATTGGTTTCAAAGCAGGGTTTAGCCACTTATCTGGACAAAAGCGCCCATGAAAAACCTTTTTTATGGGCGCTTTCTCCTGATAAGCGGTTAATACGCTGCTTTGAAACCAAAGGTAACGATCGCCTTTTAATTGTATTATACACTATAACAAATAAAATATAGCTCTTACACCATTTTCATTTCTCCAATACAATATATATATATATATATATATATATATATATAATTTTAACATGCCAGAGAATCTCAGCAATGCTGTTTTGTTTCTGTTAAATGAAATTTGCCAATTTTCAGTATTGGATTTTCGAAAACGGTAGCCCTACATTTTGGGGTAAGTTCAACTTCTTTTTAATAGTGTTGCTTACTCGGACTCAATTTTCACACAATTACTTTTCTATCACAACAGGTAGTTTTTTTTTTGTTTTTTTTTTATTATAAAACTTGGAATAAGAAGAAAAAAAAGGAAAAAAACCCAAACAAAACATTTTTAAAAAAAAAAAAAAAAACAGCTTTCGCTCTCATTGGAAGCTACCTTATCATTCTTGAATTTTTATATTTTCTAACAAAAAAAAAAATGAAAAAGATGTAATTTCTTACTATTTTTGAAAATTTATTTATTTTTTTTTTTTTTTATTTAAAAAAAAAAAAATTTTTTATTACAGGTTTCTATTTTCTTTTTCTTTTTTTTTTTTTCTCTTTCTTTCCTTTCCTTTTTTTTTTTCTTCTTTCTTTTGTTTGTTTATTTCTAATATAGATTTAAGGAATTGTTCAAAAATTTTATTTCAAATTGTTTTATTCTTTTAAGATGTTTCTGCTTCTGAGATTATTCTAAATGCTTCCACACACACACACACACACTTTTTCTGGAATTTTTCTTTTTCTTCTTTTTTCTTTTTTTTTTTTTTTTTTTTCTTTCATTTTTTTTCTCTTTTCTGGAACTTTCTCTTAAATGAATTTTAAAAAAATAATTTAAACAATGATGACAATATTTTAAGCAATTTTAACCCTTTTCTAAGCGATAATTTTTTTTTATCCTTATAAAATAGGCATCTTATTTTCTATTTGTTAGCATTGAACCTGGAGGTGCTTGTGATGTAATTGCTATACGCATAGGAAATAGATTTGTCAACCAGAGTTCAAAACCCTTTTACATTTACCGTCCAAATCAGATTATACACCTTAAGCAGGCTGAAGGGACCAAGTTACCAGCAGGCACCCCAGCCCAGATCAGTTTTGAAAGGAACTGAATTTTGCTTTTCACCAGTTGTCAGTAAACAAAATCAACATTTATATCAGACTAGAAGTGGCTACCTGGCGTCGCATGGGTAGAGGGGGTGGGATTTTAGTTTCACAGATTCATTATTACTTATCAAAAGTTAGATCCTCACTGGATGCCCCATACAATAAATATATAACAATATGATAAGAAATTTTAATTCAATAATTTACAATTAAAACAAAAATAGAATATAAATGAGGCGATTAATTCAATCAATCAACATCATATTTCAATTACCTTCTGTTACTATACAAATTTTAATTTTTAAATATCTTCCCAAATATAAATAAAATATTCATTATTTTTGCTCAAAAACCAAGTCCTGGTGATAGTGAATGTATATGTATGTATTTACTTTGTCATTAATTGTTTTATTTTCAAAGTTTCCTCCGGACATACACATACACAACAGCCCTTTATATATGTATGTATGGATAGATAGATGGAGGTCAGCCTTTTCTGTTCTTTGGTGATCAGTATTCCAACTCTAGAATTTTGGCAGCAACACTTAATTCATATACTAGAAGTGGCTACCCAGCATTGCCTGGGTAGAGGGGGGGATAAAAGGTTTTGCAAATCCATTGATTGTTTTGGTCTTCCATAATTGATATGTTTGTTTTAATCATGAACACCGCAATCACTTTCCCTTCTCTTAGTATTAAAATTCAAATTTTTACAGATCTTAATGAATACAAATAAAATCTTTATTATTTTTGCACAAAAACAAAGCTCTGGTGATAGTGAATATGAGTATATATTTACTTTGTCGTTAATTGTTTTATTTCTGTAGTTTCCTCCGGGCGTACATACATATACACCAGTTGCCCTTTTTATATATATATATAAAGTAAAGAGTAAAGTTGACGGGGCGGCCTAAAGTTGGTATCAGCCAGTCAGCGAGGGAGTGTATCCCCTTTTCAATAGCGCTAGACCAAGGAGATTGTTTTTAGCATCTGAGGTGGAGCACTACACCTACCATCAGCTCCTTATTTTACCGCACAGATCCCTGTGCTACTCATATGCTGAGTTGGCGAGGACTGGTATCGAACTAGGAACCTTGTGGTTTCTAGCCGAACGCTCTACCGACTGAGCTAACATATGAAGTAGACGTTCTTGTATACTAATGAATCTTCTCGATATCTGCAATATTTTTATTTATTTATCTTTTTTAAGAAATAGTTGTTTCATAAATCATTGTACTTTCTAAATAAGTAAATATTGTATACTAGTGGCACCTGGGTGGGTGGGTGTTGCTAATTTGTTTACTTTTGAGATTTACAAATGCTGGACATTTTTAAGTAGAATTTTAATGCTATTTCTATGTATATTTTGATTTTTAAATATCTTCGAATATGAATCAGACAGATCTTCATAATTTTTGCACAAAAGGAAAGAACCATTGATATTTAGTGTGTGTGTGTGTGTGTATATATATATATATATATATATATATATATATATATATATATATATAACATTCATTTGATAATGGGTATCTAACGACCCTGAAAATTTATGACAAAAAATAATTTAAAAAATAAGTGAATCCAATACTCCATAATATCGAGTTCATTCATTTATATATTTTTAATGCTTCGTAATAACGCCCAACTTTTAAAAAAAACATTTTTTAAAATATATATATATATATAATATATATATATATATATATAATTAATTATCTTAACAGCAACTTTTTGATCTCCATGTTTCTAACACACGTGGGCATGCCTACAAAGTCAGAAAACAGCGTAGCCTACATGACTTTCGGAAACATTTTTTCATGTTCAGAGTTGCCAAGTCATGGAATAAGCTGTATCTTTCAAAACCTCCATGCTTCCTGTAGTCCGCCAACGCTATACCTGATACTCCCATTCGCACATGCCAACATACATGTATATTATTACTTTACACTGTCCATATTCCTAACACTAATACATTATTCTGTGTACTTGACATGAGACTTTAATGAGTTGTGGTGCACCTGAGCACTGTACACAATAAATTTCTTTATTATTATTACTAGCAAATATATGCACCCTCCGGGTGCAAGTATTTTAGTTAAATTTTATAATAAAATATCATATTAAATTAGAAAGTCTAATGAAACTGAATAAGAATGTAGATAAAAAGATTTTGAACAGAGGGGGTATGATTGAAAAATAGAACAACTTTGAAACTAACTCTTCCATCATTTTCCGTTACTCCCGTCTTTCATTGGTAAATTTTCCTAATTAAACTGTTTAGTTAAAATAGGAAGTAAAGAATAATATTACAGTTATTTCTTCTTGTTAAGGGATTTCTTTTAAGATTTATTAAAGAGATGTTTGCTTATATTCATTAAAATAAAACCAAACAGTTAGAAACCAATAATACTAAGCATATATTTATTAAAATTACATTTTTAATATCAATATGCAAATTAGCCTTCCCATTCACACTGTAAACTGCTATTTTGTTGTATATATAAATACAATTGCATGTTATTAGTATGTAGATATGGTCAACAGTCTTAATAATGTAAAACAATTTTATTATTCATTGAGGTTTAAATAAAAATAAAATCATGGAGAATGTGATGTAAATAACTAAGGGAACTGTGAATTGAGTAGTAATATAGTTTCGGTTACAGACAGACAAACACACAATCTCCATTATAATAAGATTATTAAACTCTTTAAAATCTTTCAGGAAAACAATCTCTTTATGATCATTTACAGAATTTAGTTATGATTCTTAGTTCAACTTTTCAGTTTATCTATCTATCTATCTCTCTCTATCTCTATCTATCTATCTATCTCTCTCTATCTATCTCTCTCTATCTATCTATCTCTATCCATCTCTCTCTCTCTCTCTCTATCTATCTATCTATCTATCATATAATTTTTGCTGTTAGAATAACATTTTTTAAAATCCTTTTTTATTTCCCTCCCTCCTTTCTCTTCCTTTAATTGTATAATTTTTACTGCTGCAATAAATTTAGAAAAAACAAAACTAAAAACAAACCTTCCTCAATCTGCTAACTTTTAATCCCAATTCCTTTATTTTCAGTTTAGTTATGATTTTTAGTTCATTTTTTTCCCCTTTTATTTATTTTTTTTTTTTCATTTTTTGTCACTGGTCTCTTCCTTCAATAATTTTTGTTGTCGTAATGAATATTAATTCATTGGTTTGTTTGAAGAAGAAGAAAAAAATGAAAAAGTGTATCTCTTTAAAGAGACTATGGATTAAATAGTTCCACTATTATTCATCTACAAGGATGTCTTCAGCATAGAATAACATTCGGATGTTTATGTGCCATTAAACAAAGAAACCAAACCAAACAGAAGAATAGTAATTGTAGATATGTGGTTAAATATGTAAGTGAATACAGCAAACTGCAGCAAAAGGATTACAAGACTACTGTGTAGGAAAGGTGATCCACTAAGAATTGTGCAAGACATTAAGATTTGATCATGCTGACAAATAGTACATACACAACAAACCAGAATCTATTGTAGAAAATGAGATCTATGAAATTCTGAGATTTTGATATTTAAACAGATCACTCAATCCTGGCCAGAAGTCCAAACCAAGTATTAACAAGAAGAAGAAGAAAAAAAGAATTTGTCAAAGTCTCTCTCTATCTATCTATCTCTATCTATCTATTGGATTTTGCCATTCCAGCGTGTAACGTAATTATTGTGGTCTACAGAGAATTTGAGTATTGACAGTGAAAGAGAGGAAGAAGAAACAAGAAGAAACAAAAGTTAAAATTTGGAAGAGTAAACACTAAGCTGGGTGCCAGTAATGTGACCGACAAATGACCCTGGAAATAGACTTAAAAATAAAAACGGGCTTTGACGGAACCGGATGTGACGCCGAACGAGAAATGGGGAAGATGAAAATCTGCCTCCTTCTTTTTTTTTTTTTTTTTTTTGCTGGGCTCTGGTGAGAGTAGCCGTGTTTGCTGCGGTCCCCGTATTGGGTTTGGAAAACAGTACAAAACATGATAATATAATGAGAAGATAGAATAATTTGACCGTACCCTCTCTCTCTTTCTCTCTATCTTTCCTTCTCTCTGAAAAAGAACGCACGAGCCTAGAAATAAATACACATCCCCTTGGGACTATACAACTTGCGTGTATGTTGTTTCCGAACTAATGATTATTACTACTGCTAACGGCGACTACTACAACTACAATTTGAGTTGGCCTATGCAACAAACACCGTTCTTGTACTGTGACCATCGTTATGCTACAAGTGAATTATAGTGAAAATGAAAGAAAGCAAAAAGATAGACACCTGGATCTTGAAACGGATCAGGGGTGGGTACAGTGGGGAGCATGAAAGTGGTGGTGATACCAGTTGTAGATGGTGCACTTGGGGAACGGTCCCCAAAGGGTCTTGAAAAGAAACTGCAGGAACTAGTGATCAGAGGAATAATCAAGACCATTTAAACAGCAGTACTTTGAACACTGTTAGTATCAGCTAGAACGGGTTCCCAACCTTTTTCATGGCCCACTTTGAAACCAGAATTTTTTTGTAGCCCATGAAATTATTATAATAGAAAAAAAATTTCCATTTTACATAATGGTTGGCCAACACTGGTGTGTCCGTGTGTAGGAGTCCGTAGGAAGATGTCACTTTTTAGGTTGTCCTTACTTCTCCAGTCGTGTCCCTGTGTAAGGTGTCCACAGGAGAACGTCACTTATGAGTTCGTCCTTACTTCACCAGCAGTATCCAGCATGTTTTGTTCTTCTTACTTGGATGGTTTGTGTGATTGGAGGTAAGTGGCCAGACAGCTGCAGTTTTGTCAACTGTTGCTTCCAGGATTTGTTCAAGACAACACCCAGTATCTTTTTGTAGATTCCATCTAGCTTTTTTTCTCCACGCATTTTATTAATGTTCATGTGGTGCAACCGTATAGTAGTACTGCTACAGCTTAGGTGAATTCTCATTTATCAGAGATCAGATTTCCTTATGGATGTTAACAAAACTAATTATCTTGAGAATATTTTTATTAAACCTATTCACTACGCATAGGATTTGATCCAAGGTTTAAGCTGGTTTTAATCAGCTGGTCACGTCATGCCCTAGCACCTATATGATTTTCCAACACTATTGCCCCATATGGTAAGCCCCAACTCTTTTCATCATATATGTGCTAGAAGGCGGTGGCTGAAGGTCTTCATGTCCTGGGAATAATGTTAAACTCTGATGGTGAGGTTCCAGTTCTGGAGGTCTGGGGAATCTGGAGCACCCCTTCATCACCATTGCTCCCTTGTCCACTCTGACCCGGAGTGGTAGTACCTGTTAGGGTCCCATCTATGGTTTAAATAGAAAAACATGAATTTATAAACAAAATTGTATTATCCATTAAGAATTAATTTATTTCAAAACTTTGTTGGCATTAAATGACCCACTGAGGTTGATATGCCGTAAAACAAACGAAACCAAAAATAATTAGTGGGATGGGTGGGAATGTTCTCTGGGGCATAGTGGCTAATGTACTGGACTGCAACATCTTAGTTAGAGAGTTTGAACTTCAGTCACACTATTATATTCTAGGTATGTGAACTATTCTACTAATCTCAGTTTCAATATGCAATGTCTCCATCTTATTTTTCTGAATGTTTGCGATGAGGCTTGATGATTAGTATTATCTGTGTTATTTGGACGATTGTCCCCATCTTTATTGTTATTTGTACAACGTTTCGGCTGATATGCCCTCCGGCCTTCTTCAGGTATTTCTTTTCGGACTCAGGAACCTTCTTTTCGGGCTCGGGAACTTTCTTGTCGTAGTCGGGAGCCATCGCGGAATTTTGAACCTAATCCTACGACAAGAAAGTTCCCGAGTCTGACAAGAAATACCTGAAGACGTCCGGAGGGCATATCGGCCGAAACGTACAAAGAACAATAAAGATGGGGACATTAGTCGGAATAACGCAGATAATACTGTCTCCATCTTGTTTAAAACACATGAACTCCATTTCATCTGAGTTCACATGGAGGCCAGTGTGTCGTGCTGCCTTTTTTTTAAGTCTATGCAGCAGTTATTAGAAGTATTAGATCATCTGCATAGATATACCTCTTTTTCGTCGGGTACATAACCAGAGTTCTTATGATAGAGAGTATTAGCTATATATATATATATACACACACACACACACACACACCAAACCCCTCCGCATGAGCAGGATGTGACACAAGGTCAATTTCTTAGGCGGAGTTTAACAGGTTTAAATTCAGAGTTTTCCTTCTCCTAGATTGGTTACTTAGCCACGGTTAAAGACCCCAGTCTGCCTTACTATTTATCCATAGCTGGAGGAGAGTAGGATTTATACCTTTCCCAAGAGTATTAGAGAGATATAGACACAGATATTACTTGCTGTTCTTGTCTAGTGGCCATGTCTCCCTGGTCTAGCGCTAGCGAAAAAAAGGATAGAATCCTTCTCTATTCGGCTGACACCAACAAAAGACCTCTCCGAAAACTTTTTTTTATATGCATATGAAAAAAATGTAAAGTCGGTGGAGTGGCCTATTGACATTAACAGACGAACAGCGTGGGGGTCTATCCACTTTTCGCAAGTGGAGCGCCACGCCTATCGTCAGCTCTCAAATGCTTACCGTACATATCTTCTTCTTCTACTGAGTTTGGCTGTTTCATCTTTATTACTGAGGGCTTCTTCTGGGCTAACGCTTTTTGTCATGCAATTAATTGACTACAAGACGTATTTGCCTATAATTCATTGTGCGGAGCTGACAGCCCGAACTGAGCACATATGTCCCATCCGGGGTCTAGCTATCTGTAGAAACAATGATACTCACCATCGTGAAAAAAAAGTTCTACTTAGCTGCTGTTATTAAAACTAACAGTAGGCTAACTGACTTCAATATGGAGCTGCGGGCAGGATCGTTACTATCCTTCCAGATCGTCAGTACCAAATCGGGGTCGATGGATCAGGAAGAGTCACTCTCAGGAATCGCCGTTTCTTGAGGAAGTTGGAGGCCAAAGCAAAACCCACTCCAATGCCAAGTGCAATGCCTGAATTTACAAGCCCTGCAAGCAATACTTCATCTATGCATTCCAATCTCCCAACATCTCCCAGAAATGATGCGCATACCGCAATTCGTCCATCGAAAATCCCTCGAGCCTTGTCCAGGTTATTCCCGCATAACAGGGCAGGCTTTAAAGAACAGCTCACTCCTCGTAGAGCCTTGCCTGCACGCGGGGGAGGGAGAGGGGAGATGTAGAAACAATGATACTCACCATCGTGAAAAAAAAGTTCTACTTAGCTGCTGTTATTAAAACCAACAGTAGGCTAACTGACTTCAATACTATCAACTGAGTATGTAGACCTAGTTAACAGTATTAATAATGTAAGACAATTTTATTAATAATTGAGGTTTAGATAAAAATAAAATCATGGAGAATGTGATGTCAATAACGAAGAGAATTGTGACTTGAGTATTAATAGAGTTTCGGTTTCAGACAGAAAAACACACAATCTCCATTATAATAAGATATGTCCCAGTGTTGTTTTTTTTCTTTTTTTTCTCTTCCCCCACCATTTCCAGCTAACTGTAAAAACATTTCAATATTTTCTTGGAAACTAATTACTGTATGGGGTACAAGGTAGGAGTTAGATGGCTTTAGTTCATAAATAAAAACCCTATAATTTAAGAAACTTTAGTTGGGAATATCCTCAAACAACATCAAATGTTTCGTTAATAAATTATAATTATTACAATTTTTCTTTTCTTCCCCCACCATTTCCAGCTAACTGTAAATACTGTTACAATCTTATGGGCCATCCTTTAACCTTCAAGCAAGAGCACTTGTTCAGCAGAAATCCTTGGTAATCCTCTGGTAAAGAATCCTCAGTATTATAAGTTCCTTCATCAATCGTTTGCAAGTGGACCATGAAAGTATCAGTGTTTAAGTAGTGAATCAGCCACACATTATGGCTGTTGATTGGCTGGAGGAATAAAGCACATGACCTCGCCCAGTCTATAAATTTAGGTGGGGAATTGTAGCACACCTTATATTCCAAATATTCCAACAAATACATTTAAATATTTTCTTGGAAACGAATTACACTGTATTGGGTACAAGGTAGGGGTTAGATGGCTTTAGTTATTCATAAATAAAAACCCTATAATTTGTTAAGAAACTTTAGTTGGGACCTTTTCCCAACCCTATTGCCCTTATGGCAAGCCCCAACCCCTTTTTATCATATGGGTGCTAGAAGGCGGTGGCTGCGGGTCTACATGTCCTGGGAATGACGTTAAACTCTATCTGATGGTGGGGTTCCAGTTTTGGAGGTTTGGGGAATGTGGAGCACCCCTTCATCACCATTGATCCCTGGTCCACTCTGACCCGTAGTGGTAGTACCTGTTAGGGTCCCATCTATGGGTTAAATAGAAAAATGTATTTATAAAAGAATTGTATTATCCATTAAGAATTGATTTATTTCAAAACTTTATCGGCATTAAATGACCCACTGAGGTTGATATACTGTAAAACAAACCAAACCAATTTAGTTGGGACCCATCAAATTTCCCAGGGACTCATTCCACTCAAAAACGTGCGTCCCAAGATGCACTAAATCAAAAAGCTATCAGCATCACTGTATATAGCACTGTGAACAGTTGATCTCCAAAAAGTAACCTACCAAGAGGACACTGCGTTTGCGACTGTCAAATCATCACTTGTCTGATGTACTCCTTCTGTCAACCTCTTCAATTAACCCTGACATCTTTTTTGTGATTGCAAACAGCATCAGATGTCTCATTAATAAATTATGATTGTTACTGTTAAGTTCCTTCGTCAATGGTTTGCAAATGGACTATGAAAGTATCAGTGTTTAAGTAGTGAATCAGCCACACATTATGGCTGTTGATTGGCTGGAGGAATAAACCATGTGACCTTGCCCAGTCTATAAATTTAGGTGGGGAATTGTAGCACACCTTATATGCCAAATATTCCAACAAATACATTTAAATATTTTCTTGGAAACGAATTACACTGTATTGGGTACAAGGTAGGGGTTAGTTGTTCATAAATAAAAACCCTATAATTTAAGAAACTTTACTTGGGACCCATCAAATTTCCGAGGGACTCATTCAAATCAAAAACGTGCGTCCAGGATGCACTAAATCAAAAAGCTCTCAGCATCACTGTACATAGCACTGTGAACAGTTGAAAGAACCTACCAAGAGGACACTGCGTTTGCGACTGTCAAATCATCACTTGTCTGATGTACTCCTTCTGTCAACCTCTTCATTTAACCCTGACATCTTTTTGTGATTGCAATCAACATCAGATGTCTCATTAATAAATCATGATTGTTACTTTGTGAATTTAGCTATTCTTTCTCTGTACTTTTAAGATCGCAGTCCTGGGCCCTCTGAATTAAGCTTTGTGGCCCTCTGGCTGAAAAGGTTGGGACCCTTTTGTAGAAGGTAATTTTACAAAAAAAATTGTCTATTTATGTATTTAAATTATATCATAGTGCAACCCACTACTATCTGTTTTGTAGTTGGATCATTGGCGACTAAACCGGTAACCGCACAGATTTTGTCTAGTGAGGAGGTGGGTATATTTCCACCCCTCAAGTTCAACCCCTCCTCATCACTGCAGGAAACTTAAGTTCCTGGTAGGGTTACTCAAGGTGGACAGGTCTGGCACTCGGAGGTATTAGGGCCACAACTCAGCCAAGGGGCTCTGGCCAAATTCCGAAGGGCATTTCCATCATCGTCAGGAATCGACGGTTTTGGTGTACTTGTCACTGCATCTGTGGAAAATCTGCGGCCAGCAAGGGCATCCTACCCCCTGACTGGAATATGCATGTGGGGTTTGAGGACCATTTATGATTTCCAATATCACCACAGGTAAATTCATTGAATAGAGCTGGCTCAACCAACTCGGCTGAGGCAAAAAAACTGCAACTCAAAAAAGGGGTTACCCCACCTCCAATGGGGCCACCTGTTGGCCGTAGGTGGCAATCCTTGATGCTTAAGGACGGAATCCTGGTAGCTGAGCAATCCATGGCAGGCACTTAGGCCTTTACTTATGCTAGACGGGCAGTTGGAGAGGCTGGTCATATCAAGCCCTAGCACCTATATGATTTTCCCAACCCTATTGCCCTCATGGTAAGCCCCAACCCTTTTTATCATATGGGTGCTCGAAGGCGGTGGCTGAGGGTCTACATGTCCTGGGAACTCTATCTGATGGTGAGGTTCCAGGTTTGGGGAATGTGGAGCACCCCTTCATCACCATTGCTCCCTGGTCCATTCTGACCTGGAGTGGTAGTACCTGTTAGGGTCCCATCTATGGGTTAAATAGAAAAATGTGTTTATAAAGAACATTGAGTATCAATTAAGAATGAATTTATTTAAAAAAACTTAATCGGCATTAAATGACCCACTGAGATTGATATGCCATAAAACAAACTAAATCAAACCAAACCCTCTGATCTTATGGCAAACCCCCCAACCTTTTTATCATATATAAGTAATATGGGGCGTCTAGTGAGAATCCATTCACTAACAATTGTCTGTTAGTCTCTTATGTTTATCCTTATGTCACAGGGATTATCTAAGAATCTTTGTTAATCTTTAATTCAAATGGTTTATCTTGTCTCGAAATGTATTACATATGGATAAATTGTTTATGACATTTAAATGGTCAGAAATAGATCTATCTCTCATCTATCTTATCTTTCTCTCTCTATCTCTATCTTCTCTCTATCTCTATCTTTTCTCTTTCTATCTTTCTCTCTATCTCTATCTTTCTCTCTACTCTCTATCTTTTCTCTCTTTATCTTCTTCTCTTTTATCTATCTTCTTCTTATCTTTTTCTATCTTTATCTATCTATCTTTATCTATCTATCTTTATCTATCTTTCTATCTTTCTATCTTTATCTATTCTATCTTTATCTATTCATCTCTATCTATCTCTATATCTCTATTCATCTCTATCTCTATCTATTCATCTATCTATTCATCTCTATCTCTGTCTATCTATATCTCTGTCTATCTATATATATATCTCTCTTTAATGTCATCTTATGACTTTAATACCTTTTTTTTTTAAATCCCAGCTTATCATTTTCTTCTTCTCATCTCCCCATACATATTAATTAAGAAAGGGCTTTTCTGCCCATTATATAGTTGGTCAAATAGTGGAGGTGTGTTGTTTGAAATGAACATGGTCACTCAAGTTCAATTTCTGGACAAACCCACTGTGTTTCACATAGCACTAATACATTTGGGAAAATCATACATTAAACTATTCTCCCTCTAGCTATGGGTAAATAGTAGAGCAGACTGGTCTCTTTAACTTTGGTTAGACAACTAGTCTAGGAGAAGGAAGACTCTGAATTCAAACATGTTAAACTCAGCTTAAGAAATTGAACACTGTGTGTGTGTGTGTGTGTGTGTGTATATATATATATATATATATATATATAAAAATAAACAAATTTTGAAAACAAATACATAAAACAATTAAATAGCACTAGCAGGACCTGTGGATATACCACAGTATGATAATTTGATTATTACAATGTTTGATATGTTTACTTAAGAGCTATAGTTCAATACGGAAAAATTATGATAATCTTGATTTAAATCCCTCTCACTCTTAAATCCCTTTCACTCTTATTGTGAAATATTTACATTGATTTGCCAAAAAAAATCTGGGGAGACATTTAAAATATCTACATTAATTTGTACTAGCAAATATATGCACCCTCTGGTGCTAGTATTTAAATTTTAATATAATAAAATATCATATTAAATTAGAATGGCTATGAAACTGAATAAGAATGCAGATAAAAAGATGGAACAGAGAGGGATATGATTGAAAAATAGAACAACTTTGAAAACTAACTCTTCCATCATTTTCCGTTACTCCCGTCTTTCATTGCTAATTTTTCTAATTTAACTTTTTAGTTAAAATAGGAAGTAAAGAATAATATTACAGTTATTTTTTCTTGTTAATGGATTTCTTTTAAGATTTTTGCTCATATTCATTGAGATAAAACCAAACCATTAGAAATCAATAACACTAAGCATATATTTATTAAAATCAAATTTTTTATATCAAAATGCAAATTATCCTTCCCATTCACATTGTAAACCGATATTTTGTTGTATATATAAATACAATTGCATGTTATTAGTATGTAGATATGGTCAACAGTCTTAATGATGTAAAACAATTTTATCAATAATTGAGGTTTAAATAAAAAATAAAATCATGGAGAATGTGATGTAAAAAACTAAGGGAATTGTGACTTGTATAGTAATATAGTTTCGGTTACAGACAGAAAAACACACAATCTCCATTATAATAGGATGTACAAAAAAGTGACGAAAATATGACTCTGAAAATATCTAAGTTTGATTGGAAATTTGCCTGTCACTAAAACAGCCTAATTTAGGCCAGGGGCGGGATAACTCGGACCAAAATTAGCAAAATATATTCCATGATTCACAATTTCAATATTTAAAAACATGTAACTCTACTTAGGCCTGACAGGTAGCTGAGAGATCCCTCTGATCAATCGGGTAGTCTGTCAAGCCTAGCACCTATATGATTGTCCCAACCCTATTGCCCTTATGGCAAGCCTTGACCCTTTTTATCATATGTACCAGAAGGCAGTGACTGAAGGTCTTAATGTCCTGGGTAAACTCTGTCTGATGGTGAAAATCCAATTCTAGAGCTCTGAGGAATGTGGAATACCTCTTCATCACCATTACTCCCAGGTCCACTCTGTTATGGGTTAAATAGAAGAAAAAAATGTTTTTTTTTAATATAGAATACCTATCAAGAATGATTAAAGCAAAAATGACATCAGCATAAAATCACCCAACCGGGATTGACATGCCATAAAAACCAACCAACCAACCTATTTAATTGCGCAGTGAAATTTTAAAGGTATTTCCTTATAACATATAGAATACATATAGAATTTGATGCCAGATTAAGCCAATGTATAGATGTACCTAAAAAGTCAGTCGTCGGGGCGGCTTAAAAGTATTCAGCTAGTTAGCGAGGGAGTCTATCCCCTTAGATGTACTAGAAAGCCATTATTACAGGTCCACTCTGACCCGGAGTGGTAGTACTGTTAGGGTCCCATCTATAGATTAAATAGAGAAGAAAATGAGTTTTAAACAAATGTATCTAAAAATATTGAGTGCCTATCAAGAATGAATCAAAATTCTTCGGCATAAAATAACCCAACCGGGAATTGACATGCATAAAACCAACCAACCTATTTAATATGCGCAGTGTGAAATTTCAAAGGTATTTCTTAAGAAATATCTCCCCCAAATTCCCTGGTTGCTTTCTTATCTACCAAAAATTTCTACTTGTCTCTCCATTTTGAAGAGATAAGATTTGGTAGCATTAAGTAGGCAGCTCATATCTTTAAC
Organism: Doryteuthis pealeii; assembly: GCA_023376005.1. Lineage (NCBI taxonomy): Eukaryota > Metazoa > Mollusca > Cephalopoda > Myopsida > Loliginidae > Doryteuthis > Doryteuthis pealeii. The sequence goes on from CM042182.1 coordinate 14,324,732, forward strand.
CCTCTTATATCAGTATCTGGCCACTGACGCACATGCATCGAGCTCTAATTACGTGAAAAAAATTTCACCATGTCACAGACTTTTAAAGTTATTCTATTATCTTATTATAATGGAGATTCTGTGTCTATCTGTAACCAAAACTACGTCACAGCTTACTGTTGTATACCCCTTTCTTACTTCTTACTTCTAGTCGTCTTTTCTTGGATATCTTCTAAGGCCTAGCGTCTGGAGTTGACTTGGGGAATTCGGTCTGGTTTTCTGTTAGGGATTTCTCCTTATCAGAAGCCCTGTGTCATTGTTAGTTTTTAGGTAATAAACACAAGACTTCGATTTACTTTGATGTTACTTTATTTTCAATCCCTAACCCAGACATCTGCGCAGATCGACTTACATCCTATCGGGCTTGGCTCTTACCTGCTAATTGACTGAGACTTACTTACTATCCTTAAACCTGAAGACAGGGTCTTCTATGCCTTCCGGTTCTCACGATTTATCCCCGGAAGGCAAGGTGAGAGTGAGGTCAAGCGCCGTCACTCACTCTCAAGGCCATCAGCTGCACTAATCGCCAGTATGTTTCTATACTACCTTATATAAGTATTAGGGATCTAAGAATTATGTAACATTGTCCACAAAGTCACTAAGAATTGTGTAAACTCATCAATGAAGTATTTAATTTTATAGTCAAAATACTGCTCAATCTTATTTATCAACGAAGCCTCTATGAAAATCTGAGTTAGAGTTGCCTCAAAAACGGCCCTGTTCTTCATGCATTTAAAGTCCGGTAATATATATATATCACTAAGAAATAAAGGTGTGGTTAATTGCATATGGTTTTAACAAAACCAGGTTTTAATAAATAATTACTGGTGGTTATTGATCTCTAATATTATTGTTTTATCCTCCAACCAAATTTCATCATACCAAAATGTGATAGCATTCTGCGTTTACCCTGCCCTCTCGGCCCAGACAGGAGTGATACACAGTTTGGAGCTCAAGGCGGGATACACTTTCCCCGCAGCCAAGCAGCTGTTTGCACCGGACAGAGGGTAGGTTATTTAAATTTTTTAAAAAAAAAAACCTTTTTTTTTTAGAAAAAACAGAGAAGTTATAAGCATCCGTTCATCTTAGGAAGTTTGCCATTAAGGGCAATAGGGTTGGGAATCATATAGGTGCTAGGGCTGACGTGACCAGCCGTTGGATCGGATGGGGGCCTCTCCGATCGCCCGTCTAGCCAAATAGCCAAAGTGGAGTATTGCAAGTCATGAACTGCTCAACTACCCAGGGTTCTATCCTTAGCATCACGGGTCAGCCAACCACGGGCTATCAGTGGCCCCATTAGGGAGTTTATGCCTCTGCAGAGGTGCAGTTGGATGGCATTCTAACGCCCAGCCGAACAGGGCGATTTAAAAAAATGTAAGAAAAAAGCCCTTCCAAACGAAAGTTCCATTTTTTTCAGCTGAAACCCGTGCAATAGATATAGCACTTGACATCATCTTGAAAATAAACACACAAATGTATAACATCTTTTCAGACTCGCTCTCAGTCTACTATCATTAAGAAATAAAAACTGAAAGACCCTCTCATCATTAAGCTCCTGAATAAGATTAGACTCTATGTCAACTCTAAGGAGAGTATTATAGCTGGGATACCAAGTCATACAGGAGTAGGAATGAAAGAGCTGACTCTGCAGGCTAAATCGCTAGATTTAATCCTGACAAGTTCAGATACCATATACTGACCTTGAAACCTAAATTAATAGATTCCTTCATACAAAATAGCAGCACACTGGAATAACTGTATCCACAATTTAAACTCTTCCTAATCAACCGACTTTGGGAGGGTGCAGACCAAACTTTAGGAAGTCTAGAAAGGAACCAGTCATTATGTCCCGATTATGCATGTCATACAAACTAACACACTTCTTATATACTCAACAAGAACAACAACCACAATGTGAAACATGTCAAGACCCCCTGGACCAGTCAAACACTTATTGATGGAATGCAATTTTTTGCTCACATCAGAAACATTTTTAAAAGCAAACAATATGAAGGATCTGTTATGAAAATGTAACATTGGGGAGATTTTCTCTTTATTGAGGGAAATAAATATATACCATAGAATCATAGACATGAAACAAATCAGATGCCATACAACATATCCCCAATAGTGTAACACATTGTGTAAAACAATTACAAAAGTATATATATGAATACACAATATGTATAACACCCAACGCTAGGCATGTATAACCTGGACAGGTTGATATGCCGTTAAATTAAGTAAACCAACACTTTGGAGTAGTACCCTAGAAAAAGTATGAACCTTCACCCTCCCAGCTATGGGTCAGTTGTTAGAAGACCTAGTGCTACTATTTAATCCATACTGGGAAGATGAGGTGTGCATAGTGTCTTCTTCACTGGCACTAAATAATTATTAACGTATACCTCTTTCTTTAATTCTATTTCTTGCCGTCTTTAGTATTCTGATCGTCTTTGGTATTTCTTTCTATCATCTTGCTGGTCTGTCTGCGTTCTCGGATCTCCTAAGGTACCACA